>JAOXNO010000020.1:48727403-48760339 GCA_028565335.1 Limnodromus scolopaceus | reverse complement strand
TTGGCTGATGCTTGAATTGGACCAAGTATAGATAACATAAATGACAGGTTTTGAATCAATGTTCAAACAGTCACTTCTCTTCCCTTTGATTTTGATAATTTCTAAAATTGTACTTTCAGCTTTCAGAGTTGAAAAACAGGCACGATGTGTTCCAGGGTAGTATGGAAAAGATCAAAATAACGGAATTTTCCATAGAAGTCTCTCCAAAAATATTAGGATTTTGGACTATTTCTGTTCTGGACTCCAAATTTGATATTCATCTTGATTTCCAGAATTTCAAGCAATTTTTTTGTTCCCTTCTTGTTTGTTGCAGTGTGAGAGAATGAAGTACTTTTCTGGGTAAATCCTTGAAACCCCCCAGACCAAATACTTTATTTTTGTTTCTTGGGGAAGAGAAAACTGGACCTTTACATTTGTGTGAGACCATTAACAACTTTGAAAACCTTTCAGACTAAGGGGCTGCAGGCACAGGAGGTGAAATAATACAGGCTATTATATTATGCTGAATATAAGACTGGTAAATGATTATTTAAGTGAGAAAACAAGAGTTCTGCTTTCAAAAAATTTGGCAAACTTGTCAATGAAAACTATTACTGCAGTATGGGAAACAGGGAGCTAGTTATTGTTAGAACATTTTTATACCTGACAAGGTGAGCCCTGCCCCCCCCCCCCATTTTTAATGTGATTGTTTAATGAATTAATGTTATCCCTTTTCCTGCTGGGGAAGTCCTTTCTCAGATTTGTGTGAGGAGGAATATGGACTATAGTCTGATGGAAGATATTTCCCAGCTAAGGTTGCTGGAATTAACCTTTCAGTATTTAAGGTCTTGAGTTGTCAGAAACTCCTTGAAAGACAAAAAAGACAACTAGGCATCTACAAGAACTTTCATGCAAAGAGGAACCTAACCTCTGATGTAAAAGGTGATCTAACCCTAGTTTCATTGTAAGTGGATTTGAGACTAGCTATGTGAGAGAAATCCTGCTTGGCAGCTGCTAACTTTAGAGATGGAAATATCTGATTTTGCTTATGTGGAATTGCATGGATAGAAATGATTAGTGTAGGAATTAGTGAACTGGTCAAAGATTTATTAATTCTTGAAATCTAATTCAGCCTAAGTTGTAGTTCATTTAGTTCATAAAGCTTGTAGAGATCTTTTGGTTTTGCACCAAATTTTCTCTAAGAGCTAAACTGATAATTTAGAGTGAAAGGGAATCCTTCAGCCCTCAATCTGCTGACAAGAACAATTTCTCTTCTCCATAGACTGTATTAATTTGTTGTACTGGGAGGGGAGCACTAATCTTGTCTTTGAGGGAAATTACATACTTCCATTTCTATACAGTGGCAGTGCAAGCTAGAAAGGAGGACATTTACAGAATTGTATACTGTAATTGTAATGAAAATTCTATATTGGCTGTCCTTGGATCTCAAGGGCATTTTTTTTATCATGACTGAGTTTGAACCTGGTGTGGCATGCTATTTTTACACATTATTTGGGATGTTATGAAAGTGTTGTTCAGTATTGTAACATTTAGCTCTTCTACACTGATTATCTAGAATGTCCAGATATCGCTCATCTGGAATAACATTCAAGTGTTTTGCTGCTGTGATCATTCAAATTATGGGGCCAAAATAAAGTAGAAAGAACATGTAACAGCTTTTCACATCCTGCATATACAACCATGCCAATTTGTTTTCTTTCTAGTGTCACAAAACTCTGTGTAGTTTTGGGTGTCATTAGTAATACTGGCTGCTAGAAATGCTGAATCACATTGTCTCTTGCACTGCTCTTTTTTTTTTGTCTGCTCTTGCAGTTAGCCTTCAGTTTCTTTTCCCTATGACAGAGACCTAAGGTACGCTTTCAGTTCAAATCAGAATTTCTCTCTATTTTTTTCCATTTTCCGTATTGATTTCTATTTCACTGATCTTTCACATTTTTTTTTTTTTTTTTAGCACAAGGATTATTGCCTCCTGGTGGAGGCTGCTTCATGTATGTAAGATTTTTTAGAAACTTATCAAGTTTACTTTCTTACATTTTGATTTTTTTTTCCCAGAGCTTGCATAAGATACATGTCCCTCCATGCAAACTTTGTAGGTAATTTGTGAAAAAGCTACCTCAAACACCAAGCATATTTCTATGGCTCTTCTTCAACTCTGATAAGCTTCAGGTTCTTTCTCTGTTGTTCTTTGCATTCATTAGTCATCGTGTTATGATGAGCCTTTTTTGCCTTTAAAGTCAGATGGCTATCATTTCCTTGTCGCTATATTATTTTGTTTGCTCAAGGCACTGTGTGACTGTCACATGTTGCTAATTCTCTATTTTGGAATCTGGGTATTTGCTACATCCATTGAAGTAGATTTTCAGCCAGTGGAGTGAATTTCCATGAAGTGTGCCATGATGAGGGCTCTTTACCCTACATGCTTATTATTACCAATGCCAGAGTAGACTTTTTGCTTGAAATCCTTCTAATTAGCATGTTTCAGATTGCTCTAATTGTTGTCAAGTGGGAAACTGTCTCCTTCCATCATGATTTTTGAGAAGTCATATATTATTATATTCCAATGACAAAAAAAGAGACCGGTTTATTTCTATCAGCCCTAGATTTATTTGGGAACTCAGTTTACATCAAATTTTAGTACAGAATGAGGTTCCAAGAATATTGTCTGCAAAACAAACATTTTTACTGAAATCTTAGCATAATCTTGTTTCTGTAGCTACTATGAGGTTAAATACATTATTGGCCTTGAAAAGGACAATTTTAATAACACAGATATGTTCTCAAGGGGCTGCAGTTTTGTCAAGAGAGGAAATGTGCCTTCTGTATTAGAAGGAATGAATATTTGATGGATGATGAAAGACTAAGAAGATAACTGAGATAAGAATAAGAGCCTGAACTGTTCTCTCTCAGGATATATTTTTAATATGGAGTTATCTGAGGGCCAGGAGTTGGCTTAAAATGTATCTAAAGAAGTCAGTAGATAAATTTAACCTTCTGGACTGTGAGAATGAAAACAATGGAAGGTGGTTTTCTAATATATAGTTTTTCAAAACAACTTTTTGTCCTTTATATAGAAAATTTAAGGTTGTTGCATTTCTACTGGAGGGAAAATTATGCTAAAAAATGAGAGACTTCTTTTAATCATGCAACATGCCCTCTTTAGATTAGTTTCCCAAAGACAACTATTTCCCTTGCTGAATAATAATGAAGGGGAACTGACATACTTTCTAGTTTCCAGCCCAGTTGGAACAAGGTCATGTTCCTTTCTATTTCTGCAGAAATTACTTTCCAAATTCATTTTAATCTGAATTGAAAATGGCTTGATATTTAGGTGAAGTTCAATCACTGTTAAGAGTGTAGTGTTAATAACTTTGATGTCCGTTACTCATTTACAGAAGGTAATAACATTTTCTTTAGTTATTCAAGTGATTTTTCAGAACATTTCCAATCGGACTTTTACATCTAGTGAGGTCCTAGGTCAGCTACTTAGAGTTCTTATCTGAAAGAGGAGAACTTCTGATGACTTCTTATGATTGAATGCGTGAAAAAAGCCCATCCAAAACTCTCTAATTTCTTCCTTTGATTACCCTGATTATTTTTTTTTTTCCATAGTTATCAGTTCCAATACATGACTCAGTCTGTTCTACTCTTGAATGTTTCTGGGAGATTTGAGAAATTATTTGCCTGTCTTCACAAGAACAGGTAGAAGTACTGGAAGAAAAGCAACACAAAGTTTATAAGAAAACCTTTTCTACTTTTGCAGCACTATCAATCAGAGGATTTACTTGAAGAGAGCAAACTAGATAGATAGAGCAAATTAGATAGTCAAGATTTAAAAAAAAAAGAAAAAAGAATCACTTCTCTTAATAAGAATAGGATCTGCACTTCTGCTCACTCTGGTAAAATAAGAATGATTAATTCCTATGCTTCAGAGCATAAACTGATCAGTTTAGGTTGGATGGAATTTTCACCATTTTGTTTTGGTGTAAGTTTAAAAATAATTTAAATTATTGGAAATTTTTATACTGGTATATACATTGAGTAGCAACACATCTGTACAAGCAAGAGCCTGGATCAAATAAAATTATTAATATTATTAGGAAAAGATTTTTCATATTTAAACAATGTTGATACTTAGCTAACTAAAATACATACAGTTTTACAACATAGTATATATATAGAAACATCCCTGTTCCAATGTTAGGCACACAGTATTTGGAAAAAAAGGTTTCTAAACATACTCTTAATTATCAGGAATTAATTAGTAGAATGGAAGAGAAAGAAGAACTGGGCTGAGAGCAAAAGCCTAAGTATATATTAAAGAAGGTATTCTTACTCCAAAAATTATTTCTAAGTAGAGAAATAAAGAAATGTAGATGGAAAAAAAAGAAACGTAGATGACTAGAGAATAACGAAATAATGTTGTCATTCCCATCATAAAAAGAAATATGGGAAAACTAACAGCAACACAGACAGAAGAAATCTTCCATAGGTGATAGAGATTTGCAAAATAAGCATAGGTGAAATGATAATTCTGGGAGTTAACAAATGGCAAACCTGTCTTTTTTTTGCTAGTGAAATGCAAAGATACTGAGCATCTATGCAGTATAAAGGCTAACGCCTTTGTTAACAGTAAGAAATACTGATCTTTAAAGATAGGATTAAGACAGATAAACTGGATTTCTTTGTTTGTACTGCAGAAATTAAAGGTGAAACAGTAAACTGAGGATGTTCAGACTGTAGTAAAACATTATGTTCAACGTTTCTTGATTTTTATTTCAATCATTAGTTTGAATGGACTTAAACCCAACTATTTTCATCATATGCTCACATTCTTTTTCTATCTTTTATAAAATTTCTAATGTATGTGTCTATGGTTCCATGTCACAGGGATCCATATAGGGTTATATTCAGGGTACAATGACTTTGCGGTACATGGATCGTAACTACAACTTTTAATTGACACCTGTAGCAATAAATTGGCTATGTTACTCAAATGTATAAATCAAACCACTGTAAAACTACTACAACTATGCATATAAGCTATTCTCCTAGCTCTCACTGCATTATTATGAAGTTTAAATTTTCAGAATCAGTCTCTCAATCTGAACACCTATGCTTAAAGAAGAGAAGTTGAAAACTGGAGCTCTTTTACAACAATGTCACTCAGTGTAGCTACGATATATCGTATTTGATGTTTCTTGAAGGATGGAAATATAATGTGAAGACACTAAATCTCTCCACATTCTCAGCGCAAAAAAAATTGGGAGACAGTGGGTTCACAACTCTAGTGCTTATTGAAATAAAAGTGTGGTGAGTCAGGCCTCTAAATGAAATCTGGACTTCAAATATGTTACACGTAGTTCTGCCACAGGTAGAGTTCTTTTCCAGTGACTAAACAAATACAATAAGAAATTATTTATGGAAAGACATGATCTATCAGAATACACCTCCAGTGACTTCCAGATCTGCTTAAAGAGTTGAAGAGACGTTTGAACCAAATGATGGGATTATTTTATATGGCTGATGCTAAGCCTTTGAAAGACTTGATGGTCTTAAATAACCCCATGTAGACTGCCTGCAGGAGATTGACTGGCTGAGTATCACCTGCAGAATAGGACCAGGGAATGGTCTGGTCTGCATGGAATGTGAACTTATTGAGGATCTGTGTTGCCAAAAAAGGAGCTGCAGCAGCAGTTAAGACAAGAAAGACATTGGCCAGGTCTTCTCTGACACCCTGCAGTTTTAAGAACCCCAACCTCTAATTGTACCAAGGAAGGGGCAGGCAGCATCTGAAAGCTGGTGTCTTCTGGCATTAAGATGAGGGTTCCTGCTTTATCTGAAGCTTTGGAACTATGGAAAAGATTCATTGCACTCCTAGCAGACGAGAGTCTGGGAGCTCTGTCAAATAAAGCAACCATGCTGGCTAAGCCTCAGCCATGGAAGAGCAGCAGAAGGAAGCAGTGAGTGTTAGTAGTGGAAGATTTCTTGCTGGGGTGAGAGAGGACCCAACCTGACAACCTGTTTTCTGGGGACGTTTACTGCTTGATGAGTCTTATATTTGGGATGTTGTTGAAAGGCTTATTTGGCCCTTAGACTCTTACCCCCTGCCATCATTCCACATGGGCACTAACAACACTGCCTGGAGACATCTGGAAAGTATTGTGTGGTTACATGGCTCTGGGGACAGTGGCCAATGACCCACAAAGTGCTCTCCTTGATCACATTCCTGCCAGCAACAGAAAATGGCCTAAGGAGGAGCAGGTGGATCCCACAGGTCAACAATTGATTGCACAGTTGGTGTCAACCACAGCAGTTTGGCGTTTGTGACCATGGGACACTCTTAGAGGACCATGGACTGCTTGAGCGACATGGGATCCACTTGACTAAGTGGGAAAAATTCATCTTTGCTAACAGTCTGACAAGGAGAGTTTTAAACTAGGAATGATGGGGAGAGGATGACCAAGAGTCAAGTGAGGAAGTAGTAGACTGAGTTAAGCATGCAAAGGGTGCAGAGTGATATAAGTTTTTATAATCAACAAAACAGGGTTGAAATCAGGTAACCTTATGTCCTGTAGAGTGCATACAGGACAGAATTTTGGGCTAAGCTCTCATACCTTTTCTGGGAGATAAGTGCGACAAAGTGCCTGTACACACAATGCAAGGAACAAATAGGGGAAATTAGACACCTGTGTGCAGTTGCAGAGATACAATCTCATTGGGATGGCAGGGTGATATGGAGACATAGCTCACGACTGAAGTACTACAATAGATGGACACAGGCTCTTTAGGAAATCAGACTGAGTAGGAAGGGAGGGGGAGTTGCCCTTTATGTGAGAAAAACAGGAATGCATGCAGCTCTGCCTTGGGATGGGTGATAAGTGGAGTAAGAGTTTATGGGTCAGGATTAGCAGGCTGACCAACGGGGATAATTTTGGGCTATCTGCTACAGACAGCCTGATCAGGGACCACTTCAGTCATCTAGAGTAAGCTTCACGTTCACGGTAAGCCCTGCACATCTTGAGGGACTTTAACAATCACAATATCTTATTACAAGGGCAACACAGCAGGACACATCATGAGGTTTCTGGAGTGATTAAAAACAGTTTCCTGACATGTCATAGAGAACATGATGAGGGGTGATGTTCTGCTGGACCAGATTTTTACAAACAAGGAAGAACCTGCTTGGACATGTGAAGTTCAAGTGCAGTCTTGGCTGCAGTGGCCACGAGGTGACAGTGTTCAGGATCCTGACAGCAGTGAACAAAGCAGAATACGTGATCAAAACCCTGGACTTCAGAAGAGCAGACTTTTGTCAATTCAGGATTCTGCTTCAAAGAGTCCTGTGGTATATGTTTCTGGAGGGAAGAGGGCTCTGCGACACTGGATTGATTTTCAAGGATCACTTCTTCCAAGATCAAAAATGGTCCATCCCACTGAGCAGGAAATGAAGCAGACATGGCAAGAGGATAAACAAACTGCTCCTGATAAAGCTTATATGTAAAAAGTACAAGAGGTGGAAAAGGAGATAAATGACCTGGGGGGAATATACAGTTGCAGTCTGAACATGCTGGGACATTCTTAGGAAAGCAGAGCCCACCCGGAATCAAATCTGCCAAGCAACATGAAGGGAAACGAGAAACATTTCTATCAGCAGCAAAAGGAAGACTAAGAAAAACTTTAGTCTGATACTCAATAGGGCAGGGGATCTCATGAGAAAGGACACAGGAAAAGCTGAAGTAATTAATGTCTTCTTGACCTCAGTCATCTGGCAAGATCAACCTTCAGGAATCCCAGGGGAGTATGGAGCATGAAAGATTTACCCTCAGTACAGGAGGACCAGGTTAGGGAACTAAATAAACCGATGTCCTTGTTCTGGTGGGGATAGCGTTAATTTTCCCTGCAATCTGGCAGGGACACAGGTATTCCATATGATGTGAAGCCATTCTCAGTCTATAACTGGGAGCTGGCAGGGGTAGGGGGCTGAAGTCCCTCTTGGAGTTGGCTGGGACATCTAGGGTTGTGTTTGTACATTCCTCTATCAATGTTATTATTGTTTTCCTGTTCCTTTTGCTGTTCTGTTAAACTGAGTTATCTCAACCCACATGTTTACCCTTTTTCTTCAGATTCTCCCCCATGGCTGCTGGTGGGCAAGAGAGCAGCTGCGTGGTTCTTCGTGACAGCTGAACATACACAAGTCCATGGAACCTGACAGGATGTGCCCATGAGTGCTGAGGAAGAAAGTGAATATCTGTAAGAAGGGTCAGAAGGAGGTACAGGCCAGTCAGCCTCACCTCAATCCCTGGGAAGTTAATGGTGGAAGTCCTCATGGAAACTATTTCAAAACACATGAAGGACAAAAAGTTGATAAGGAGTAGTCAGCATGGGTGTATGAAGGGGAAATCATGCCTAACCAAACTGATAACCTTTTATCCTAAGATAAATACCTTGGTGGATGATGAGAGAGCAGTGGATGTTGGTTCTCCTGACTTTAGCAAGGCTTTCAAAACTGTCTCCCACAGTATCCTCATAGACAGACTGATACAGTCCATGTAATTGGACAGTGAGTTGTAACAGAATTCACAGAATCATAGAATCATAGAATTGTCTAGGTTGGAAGGGACCTTTAAGATCATCTAGTCCAACCATCAACCGAAATCTGATTAAAAAAAAATCAAAACATCACTAAACCATGTCACTAGGCATTATGTTAATCTGTCTTTTGAATACCTCCAGGGATGGTGCCTCAACCACTTCCCTGGGCAGCCCAGTCCAATGCTTGATAAGCCTTTCAGTGTAAAAATTTTTCCCAAGATCCAGTCTGAACCTCCCCTGGATCAACTTGAGGCCATTTCCTCTTGTCCTATTGCCTGTGATTTCGGAGAAGAGACCGACCCCCACCTCTCTACAACTATTTTCAGGCAGTTGTAGTGAGCAATAAGGTCTCCCCTCAGCTTCCTTTTCTCTAGGCTGAACAACCCCAGCTCCCTCAGCCTCTCCTCATAAGGCTTACTCTCCAGACCCCTCACCAGCTTTGTTGCCCTTCTCTGGACCCGCTCCAGCACCTCAATGTCTTGTGGTAAGGGGCCCAAAAATGGACACAGTTCTCAAGGCGGGGCCTCACCAGCACCGAGTACAGGGGGATGAATCCTACTTACCACGCTGTTCCTGATACAGGCCAGGATGCTGTTGGGCTTCTTGGCCACCTGGGCACACTGCTGGCTCAAGTTCAGCTGACAGTCGACCAACACCCCCAGGTCCTTTTCTGCCAGGCAGCTCTCCAGCCACTCTTCCCCAAGCCTGTAGTGCTGCCTGGGGTTGTTGTGACCCAAGTGCAGAACCCAGCACTTGGCCTTGCTGAACCTCGTCCCATTGGCCTCAGCCCATCGATCCAGCCTGTCCAGATCCCTCTGCAAACTCTTTCTACTCTCAAGCAGATTGATACTCCCATCCGACTTGGTGTCATCTGCAACCTTACTGAGGGTGCACTCAATTCCCTCATCCAGATTATTGATAAAGATGTTAAAGAGAACCAGGCCCAGTACTGATCCCCAGGGGACATCACTCGTGACCGGCCTCCAACTGGATTTAACTCCATTCACCACCACCCTCTGGGCGTGGTTGTGCAACTTTTCAGACTTTGACAGGCTGGAAAAGTCAGCAGACAAGAACCTTATGAAATTCATCAAGGGAAATGTAAAGTCCTGGGAGGAATAAGACCATGCACTACCACATGCCGAGGGCGAAAAAGCTGGAAATCGTCTTGGCAGAAGAGGAGATGGGTGTTCTGCTGGACAATAAATTGACTGTGAGCCATCAATATGCCCTTGTAACAAAAAAAATTGACAACATACTGGGCTGAGTTAGGAAAAATGTCACCAGTGAGTTGAAGAGTGGCAACTCTTTCTCTCTCCTCAGCACCTGTGAGGTCACCTTTGGGTGCTGTGTCCAGTTCTGGGTTCTGCAGTGCAAGAGATAAATGGACTTACTGGAGCAAGTCCAGTGAAAATCCAAAAAGATGATCAAAGGGCTAGAGCAGGTCCTACAAGGAGGTGCTGAAATAGTTGGAGCTGTTTAGCCTGAAGAAAAGACTCAAGGGGATCTTATCAGTGTGTATAAATACCTGATGGCAGAGGATACAAAAGACAAAGACAGACTCTTAGTGTTGGCCTGTTGACAGGACACGAGGAAAAAATACACAATAAGAGTGATTAAGCAGTGGAACAGGTTTCCCAGAGATGCTGGGGAGTTTGTTCAGAAATATGTTCAAAAATATCTGCAGAAAGTCCTGAATAGTGTGACCTAACTGTAAAGTTAGCACCTTGTTAGATCAAGGTGTTAACGCTCCTAATATCTCTCCCAATTTCCATTATAACCAACCTTGTGGTTATCCAAATTTGTAGGAACTGCCTTAGTCTTCTAATATTAAAATGGTTATAGTTTCTGTGTAGAGAGCTAAAAACCTGGGAATAATGAGACAAAAATACAAGTACCAGAAATCCTTTTACATTTGACACCCTTGTCATATTTTAGATAAGAGATTTGATTAGGCGCTTTTTATCGCCTGTTTTGTTTCTTTGCACTGTGACTATGTACAGAGGATGAGGGATGAAAGCCATCTTGTATGGAAACACCCAAGTTAATTAACCTGACATGATGTAATCCACACCCCACACATTTGGTATGAAATGCAGCAAGTAATTGGAAAACAAGAATTCCAAAAGGAATCACAAAGAGATAACAACAAATTCAGGAGAAGTTTGCATTAAGGTATGTGGGCAAGTACCCTTCTCCCAGGCAAACACTTTCAGCCACTCCCAAATGTCACTTATTGGTGTGAGCAATATAGGCTGCTGCCCAGCAGTCAGACACAAGAGATTACAGCCATAGTACTGCTTTCTTGCTGGATGCATCAGAAACGCGCTGAAATAGACTGCTTACCTTTTGGTGTAAAATGTATGTGGGTGGATAACTGGATGTGCGAGAAGTGTTATTCCATCATCACTTTGTCTATATATTGCATTCCACTCACTGGTCTTTTTGTGTGTGTTTTCCTTTGGACTACAAAGTCCTTTGGCTGTTTCTAAAGCACATAGACTTGAATCCTGAGTGGAGCTTTTGTTCCAATATTTCTCTTAATAAAAAGCAACATTTTTGTAAACGCCTTTAGCAGCACAGTTCTTGAGTCAACAAACATGTAGAGCTAAATCTCTGAGGTACTGTGAAAGCACATGTTATCCCTCATGTTTAGGAGAAACTTATGGTAGGCTTTTAGAAGTTATCACCTTCTAATTCCTCAAATCACAGTAACTCCAAAGTACCTGTAAATAACTAGGCAGTTGCTGTCCAAAGACTTTGGGACATATGTTGCTGCTGTACATTTTAGTGTTGCTTTTTTATTGTGAAAGTACAGTACCATGACAGCGCAGCCAGGTTTTAAAAATTGTAACAGTGAACCCCAAATAAGAAGATCCTTAGCGAGAAAAATCACCTATATTTAGGTCTGTGGTACAGTTGGCGTGGATGAAATGACATCTTTCCATAGTTATGTTGTTATCCCAGATTTTAATCTGTTCTCTGTGTGTCTCTACTGAAAAACATGGCACCTGATAGATAGATCTGTGTCTGAACAACTTGTGGTCTCCTCAGTGTCTCTGGCAGACTTTGAGAGACTTCTGTCATACAGTAGATTTCCCTGCACGAGGGACAGGTTATTTTTCAGCTGGCTTTATAGTTTCTTTTGTGTTTGCATGACAGTACAAAGAGATAAGGATCCTGAGGATCCAGCCCTTTATGTTGGATCTGTTCTAACTTCTGAGCTGAAACTAGTGTGAAGTTGCCAGTCCCAGGCAAAGCCAAGATAGAGAAGCCAGCAGTGGAGAATGACATGAAAGAAGAAATCTCAAAGCTGCACAGAAAAGAAGCTGATTAGGGAAATCAGCCCTTCAAGTAAGGCCAGGAAGAAATGGAAATGCAGTCAGAACACAGGAGACAAAGAAAAGTGATCTTTAAAGGGAACTGAGGATGAAGAGAGATCAGGGAAAAAGAAGAAAAGACTAGACAGGTGCCAAAGAACAAAATTAGAGAAAAGAGCACATTTAATTAGGTTAAAAATTATGTTTTAAACCTAATTGATAGATAGATATATATAGATAGAGATGATATAAAATACATCTCTAGAAATATCAGGAAAGAGATATTTTAAAAGACACAATTTGAAAAGAGTCTGAATTCTTAACAGTTATTAATTGTAAAGGCCACTGTTAAAAAGAAATTCTGGCCTCCACTGTTGACATATTTACCAGCAGAGCCAGAGCGCTTTCAATTATAAATCTTAGTTTGGTCATTGTAGCAACTCTTGTATATCAAGTGTACAGTCATATTTCACCTGTGGGTGGAGATCCTTTTCAAACACCAGGGAACATAAGAATGATGCCCAAATACTACAGAGGAGTGTCGTAGCAAAGAGAGAAGAAAGCATTTGTGTAAATTTGGTAGTCTGGGCATGAGGTTAAAGTAGGAAACTCTCTTCTTGTGAATACAAATACAGGACAAATACAAACATTTCACCTGGCAAAATTCTAAACCTTTCTCAGGTTTAGAATTTAAAATTCTCCCTTTCACAGGCTGTTGAAACCCCTGGCTTTTGTTGGGAATGTAGACCCATATTGACATATTCTAAGAGTAGCCTGTGCTATGCAGTATCTTTTTGACAGGGAATCGACATCTTACTCATGAGGTCTCAATCACTACAATACTTCTGCACAACTTTGCTAGCTGGCCTTTCCTTCTGAATTCTTGTCTGAACTTTGAGACTGAGCTTTCCAGAAAGCTAGTACTTTATTCTTTCTTGGAGTGTACCATGGAAAATTTCATATCTAATATTGGGACAAATTCTCCACCTTCAAAAACATCTAATGCTTCTATAAGAGCTTCATAGTCTGGTTAGCCTAAACTATGAAAAGGAACACTCACCTGGAGAAAATCAAGCAATCTGTTAATTAGTTATGAGTTCAAAAGGGGATCTAATAAGCCTTTTACAGTGGTTTCGGTTTTTTACTTGTAGGTACTAGATGCTATGAAAAAGAAAAGAGCAGAAAGGTTGAAATGTTGAGCGTGGTGAAATCTCAAAAATTTAAGAGGCTGAGTGGTGCTATGGGGCAGCTAATGCTGATCTGTGTCAGCAGCTATGCTGAGAGAGTGTCATTTATGTTGATGCCATTTTTTTCTGATATTGCCTTATAAGGTTAATTAGACAATAATATGATAATCTGCCACGGGTAATATGAATTTGCTAGGTTGCAATTTATGGGTGTTTAATTCCACAACATTTGTGAGTTACTGATGTTTGTGTATGCATATAAAGAACAGATGCTATTATACTTTGCTTGTTGTATTGAAATATGCATTAGTGCAAAAACTCCAAACATTAAGCTTAATGAGCAATGCTGTAGACAAAGTCAAAGAATACAATAATCAAATCTATTGACTGAATTTACTTTTTTTTTTCTTCCAAATGCTTTCTTTTACTCTTATATTTTACATAGTCTTTGGACATATGCATTTAAAACAAACAGCATAATGGTGGTACTGTCTATACTACTGGTATTGGACAATTTTCTCTTTTACTCCTGTAGTCTTTCAAGAAAAGGAAAAAAACCAAGACAAACATCTTTCCTTGGTCTTCATAGTCAAATCAGTGCTTGTTCCTTGAAAATCAGGAAACTTGAGCTATGGAATCCTATTCCATGAAGAAGGAAAGACATTACTTGTGAATGATACTGTTCAGTAGAACCAATAACAATAAAATGTCTATGTCATAATTTTGACATATATGGTAGACTCATAAAAGTTTAGCACAATTAAGCCAAACAGTGAAAGGAAGCTACTGTAAGGATAGTTATGGAGCGAGGCAGACAGCTCAGGGAGTGTAACAAAGCCCTAAACTCATGCCTGTCCTTGACATCATTCTACCAGCTGAGCAAAAGACAGTTGCATCCAGCTCTGATAATTTGCTTCTTCCTTCTTTCCAGCCTATTGCTAGATGCTTTTTAGACTGCTGGCTGCAAACCTAATGCATGCAGCTGGAGTGCCCAAGCTACTGCTTATGCCAAGAAAGGTTTTGGATAGCATAAGGTGAAACATTTGAGGTTTCTCAGGATGTGATGCATGAATTCAGATATTAATTCGTGTAATCCTTGAAGAAAAATATTATCTGATCGGACAGAGATATGTGCAATTTTTGACTTAAGTTCCTTTTCCTTTGTTGCTTTCAATTATTTTTCATTCTTAATTAATTGTGCTAGGGACAGCTCAAAACTTGGTCTGAGATTTAAGCTAATTTCTGATTGACTTTTAGTTTGTTGCCAGCTTAGAAAAGAATTTAAAAACTCATCATGACAGAGTGGAGTTTGTTATTCATCACTACATATACTACTCTTTGTAACTATGTGTTGCGTTTATACTGACTAGAGAACTGTCACACTATTAGGTGCAATAAATCAGCAACTATTGAAAAAGGATGCCAAGTTCATGGCAGGTAGTGTAAATTATTCAAACCTTTCCAATAACAAATTAAAATGAGAATATCCAGATAACCCAGAGATCAATCATCATGCTGAAAAAGTGCCTTGGTCTGCCAATGAAAATTCTGTGGAAGAAAGTCCCATAGCTCTGTCAAAATGGCTTTGTCATAGGCGATACCAGAAGAGAAAGTATTCATGAAACAAACCACCCTACATTCAGGGTGCTTTTTTTGCCTTTTTTATGGAACCTACCGCTTTATCACCTTGTCTTTCTAGACTCAATGTAGAAAACTATGTTAAAGTAACACTTAGTGGTTAGATACTGACTGCAATAATCTTTTGCTCAATATCAAATGAATACCAGAAAAGTCTATAATTCTGGTGAGTGTTGGCTGGGTCAGTTCATATCTTAAAAATCAGTTGCTTTTCTTACTGTATTCACTGCATGGGAAATATATTGCTTCCAACTACAGGGAAAAATAGTGTGAAACAGTCTATTGATTTTTCTTAATGGGAGGGTTTCTACACTTTTACAAAGAAAATAGGATGACCAAGAGAGGGAAAATGTGAATGACCAGCCCACTGAATTCTCCTTACATTTTCTTGAGGACTTCATTGAATCGGCTTCATACCCAGAAATTTTACCCAATCTTCAACAACCTATTAAGAAATACAAATAAGCCCCATTATTTTTTGTCCAGTGGCTTTTTTTTTCCAGGCCTTGATATATATATATCTTAAAGGACGGGATGAGATGGGTTATTTTTAGAGTATGATCAGCTGTAGCCTGTCACTGAGTCTTAAATTTCTTGCAGAAATTTCAAAAGTTGTGTGGAAAGTAACCTGTCAACAACTGGAAAACATTTTGACCACTTACGAATTCCAGACTGGCACAGAAATATTCAAGCTAGCTTCTCTTCTGTCTTGTAGAATAATGTTTGATTGACTGATGAGAATACACACAATTCCTGTAGACAGGGTGTATATGATAGATTTTGTACAACAATTATCAATGATATTACGGTGCATTTTTATTTTTTTATGAATCTCTTTCATGCAATAAATTAATTTGGACAAGGCTCTTCAATTAAAAATAATCCTGTTATCAGAAGTACCGGTTTTGTGTAAAAAGAAATTGGAAAGGCTATAGTGACTAGCTGGTTTTAAAATTTATTATGAGTATAAGCGTTCTCCTTTCTTGGGTAGGTTAAGATATGAAGTTACAGAAAAGAGGAGCAGTAGTACAGTAAATTGAAGTTATATGTGTGTGTGAGTCAACCTGCTTATCTTAATATTCAGATAAACCTGCAATTAGTTTGCTAAGAAAAGTTGCTCATCCTGAGATATTAATGCTTCTGAAATAGGAATATCTGAAGGTTCTGCAATACATTAATGAGAAAATTCCATACACTTTGCATGTTGCAGTGCTTTGTTTCCAGCAAACAATGAGCAGGCACTGAGGAAGAGCAGCTGCATACAAAGTGGAACATACTTTAACAACAGGATATTTCACCACGTGGGGGAGGGTTCATCTACTCAGTGTCAAAGATCTTTGTATATTGACATGTATCAAAGAAGCTTATTACTGAACACATGCTATATAAATGCAGACATTTCAAGAGTACAAAGTGATCTGGAAAGCAGTTATAGGACATTACAAACTCTGACAGAGACCAATATCCTGAACAGCTGACATAGCCAGTGCAGTATTGTTGTGAATGATGCTTATAAAGTCTGCCAGAATGCCAGATGTCTTTTCTGAATCTGAAGAAAAGACCATTGATTATTAATATGTTTTTTCCACATGTTCAGTATGAAAAGCATGTTATGTTTCCTTAAATCTGTCCATCTGATCAGAAAACCACTTTGAAAATATGAAGCCCATGAACTAAGACTTGATGTTTTACAGAACAGGAAGGAGAATAAACAAAAAGACAAACCTGGGGCACAGTACAGATACTGACACAAAAACAACTGAATTCATGCTGCATTGTTCACCGTCTGTAAACCCAGATTATTGTTCAGGATGTCTGGATAAGGGGGTTACATATCCAAATATGAAGAATAAAGCTTAATTAAGTTTGTCATTGTTATCTATTTTGAAATTATGAAGTCCTGCAGAACTATTTACTGTTTCTTTAAAACTAGCCATTAAACATGAATATATATTCAGTTTAAAGAAATGCACGCTGCACTGTTCTCATTAGGAATGTGTTGTAACAATTATACCCGATTGAAAAGTAACTGATAAGTTCATGGGAGAAAACAATTATCATCCATTTACTGTTGAACTTCAAATAATTAGGCTTCTAGAAGTTTAATAGTCAATCTAGGGCTTTAATTTTTTACCAGCTTCAATTTTGTGGTGAAGATTCTGGCCTGGAGATCACATCCAAGTTAATACACTATTATTTGTCTTCTGGTTGCATTTGTGATCCTCGAAGGCAAGGAAGATCAATGCCCAAACCCAAGGGTTTAGTGGCAAAGTTATAAGTAAAGACAGTGAAGGTCAGTCCAAAAAAAGAAACTATACATAATCCCTATTAATACTGAACATGTTTTCCTTCTAGAAAAGCTACTGACATGCAGCACAAAAGAAGGAAGACAGAGGAAAATAACAGCATTGAAAAGTCTTAATTGAATGTGAATAACTTAGCAGAAAATCTGAACAACTTTGAACAACTTCTTGGAAATTATGTAGGCAAACCAAATTCACCAAGTATCTAATGCTGTATTAAGTGTGATTTTTCTTCCTTCAGCAACTTACATGCATCCAGGGTGAAATGTGGTATTAATGATGCATCACATGACCCAGAGTGAGGCACAAAGCTTTTCAGCTGCCTGTCAAATCATGGTAATTTTCAGAGATGTACATAAGATGAGTGTAATTATGAACATGCATCAAAAAGTATTGAGAAAAGAAAGAGATGGTAGCTAGGTGAAAGTTCATTTTCAGGAAGAAAAATCTTAAGGAGAACCAGTAGGTGCAGCAAACTTTTGAGTGCTAGTAACACAACTACTTTTAACATATCTGAAAAAAATACCATTTTTGCATGTTGTGTTTAGTAGAATTTGGAGCTAAAGCAACAAACATTCATGAGCACTAAAAAACATTACACATAAACAGTGTGAAGTTTGCTGTATTTCTTCATGTAACATCCTAGACAATATTTGTGACAGGAAAAAGGAACTGGTTTTGCAGAAGCAAGAGCAATGTCAAGCATGATAAGCCACAGGAGAAGTCTGAAAAAGACATAGGGGAGATCTCATATGAATATACTTATTTTCAGAAAACAGCAAGAATTACATTGGACATCCAGATGATTGTCAGGAGTAGATAAGCTGTATTCTAAACATAGATAACCAAGAAGAGACTCAGTGAAAGCATCCCTTCTGGAGTTAGTTATCTATAGCTTGCATATGTACAGTATAACTAGCTGCAACTATAGCTAGAAAACAGGAAAGAAATAGCTGGTAGGGCAAAGGAGACTAATGATTCTAAGAAATAAGACAGGATAAGTTAGGATTTTTCAGATTTGTCCTTTTCTTTCTCTGTTACAGACAGAACATCTGAGTGTATCTCCGAGCCAGGTTTGCACCAAGTATGCCAGCACCTTTCTTCTTGGGCTTATTAGCACTGCTTTAGCCCATTCCCCTTTGAATAATTTATTTCTAAGAAAGTTGTTTAAACAATATTTTGGTTTTTTCATCCCTTGTGCCCGTTAGTTTTTGTTTATTGCTCTGTGTGTGAACACACATCCAGTCCTGATTGCTGTACCAATTTTGACAGATGTCTTTATTACCCAGTGGAAGAGGACCCTTCCCATAGGCATTATTTTTTGTATGACTTTATTTGACAGAACTGGTGTGTAATGTTAAATTCCTTTTGAAATTTTCTTGTGGGATTTGATGCTGTTATGCACCAAGAATTGCATAGTTCTTTTATTTAAAATTCAATAAAATGAAAGTTTAAACAAAGAGAGACTACCTATAACAAATACCTTGTTTAATCAAAGGAAATGGAAAGTTCATTTACCTTGCTACATAAGGAAGCATGTATGTAAGGAAGGGCTATGAGCTTTTTGTTTAAAACAAAGTAAAGTTTTTATTTCCAAGTTACAGATCTGTGCAAGACTTTTTACGGGAAATGTTGCTAATAGCAAATTTTTAAAGAATGATAGACTTTTTAAAGGAATAGGTCTTTTTGTGAAGCTTCTCCGGTTACTTTTTGATATGGTCAAAAGCAATTCAGTTCCTCAAATATCTCTGTGTTTTGCTTTGGTAGATACTGTATTATCCACATTGTCAAGATTAGCCTAAAATTTATTTCTTGATCAAAATCAGAGGGCATATGACATGTCTGAATGGAAACAGATTTTTTTAAACACAGGTACATTAAAGGCAGACAAAAAAAATCTAGTGAAGAAACTGTCAAAAATAATAATTCTTTTGTTCTTGCAAGGGCTCTGTAAAAGTATATATATTGTAATGTGTTTCTGAAGTATTTCTCAATAAATTGAAACAGAATTTAGTGGACAGATTATAATTTGTTAATGTATCTTAATGAACACAAACAATGTTCCATATTTAGTGATATTGCATTATAGTGCTGGAAGAAACTTTCTACTACTGTAGAAAAGTAAAAACTTTCTAGTAGATTTGTTCATTTTGAGTTTTCTGGTGAATGGAAGCTTGTAAGATGTCCTCCCCTTACTGAATGAAGATCTATGAGACTGTAGGTGCTGGCAACCATTTTCTAAGTTCACATCTGGGGATTCTGTAGAAGGTTTCTGTACAGAACTAGATGACTGTCTGTAACAGCTGGATTATTCTTTCTGCAAATGAGCTAGATACATGGAATTTTTTGACTTGCATGGGTGCACCGTTGAATTCTTATTGTAGTGATGACTGTTGTGGTCAATGGACTTCAAATTTGAAATAAGATATTCTATGACATCTGAATCCATGTGATACTCCTTACTCTGTGAGAATAATGTTTTACTACATAAACATTACCATTTATGTAACAGTGCTTGAATGTAAAGGGCATGCTCATAGCAATCAAGAAAAGTGATAGCTGCATGCAGTCAATTTTGTACTGTGCTGTTGTTTGACACAGCACAATGATTACCAGGTGAAAACACACCAGGGCCTTACTCTTTCAATCCCACAGCATGTTTTGATATGATTACACACTGTTGTTACCGATTTTGATTCCTACTTCAAGTCCTGCATGCTTTGCGGAACAAATGCATGCTGAGGAAGTGTGAATTCTAAAACAAACTGTTGTGTTCCTGAGCCTAGGGATTATCTCAAACAAAGAAGAACAAAACAAAAAACAACACCAAAACCTCTTCATTGCCCATTGCTGTAATTGCCTAAAACTTATATTGGTATCTCTGTTTTTGAGAGCTGATATAAACCAGGGTTCTGTTGTACTTTATTATGGTAGCTTTGCTTAGTGTAACCTCCCGTTCACATTATAGTTCTGCTACATTTATTCTCTTTCATGTATTCCTCTCTGTTTTCTAGTGGCTAAGAGAGTGGTTCATCTTTAGTGACTATAACCCTGGCACGAGGAGACATAAAGAATTTAAAGAAGGGAAATGATGGCATAAATAAGGTGCAAGGGGAAAGGAAAGGCAGTGTGCAGCATTAACAAAAGACCAAGCATCTGATTTAGGAGAAGACTTTGGGTTAAGAGTGATATTTGCCATAAACTGTTGCCCATTTTTAATTTTGACTATATGGATCTCCATTGATCGGGCACCAGCTTTTTCTTTTGACCCTGGTTCTTGAAATGTAGGATGATTACATGGATGACAGAGAGGCAAAGCACTCCCAGGCCTCAGTTTAGAAGGGCAGATTTCCCTTTTGACGTTTGATAGATACCATGTTGTGGCTTGAAGTCTGTCTCTGTTTTACACCAGAAGTTATAGGAAGAAATTCCAAAGGAGGCTAGGAATATAATGGGTGACGGACACATGTTTCTGTCCTGATCAACGAGCACGTGACACCTTGCTAGTTATCTGTTCCTATGATTCTGTGCTTAAGCACCTGCACACATTTCTTTATGGCTAAGGTAAGAATAGATTATGTGGAAATGGTCTTTGTTAATGATACAGTAAATATTGGAACCATAGTTTATAGAAGGTTCTATATCTTTTAGTAGCATTATCTTTCTTTTAATATTTCTATTCCTTATGGTTTTTCTTTTCTCTTTATTTGATATCTTTACCTAATGCTAACAAAGCTAGCCCAGCTTCTTCATGACACCATTTTTGATAAAAAGAGGTTGGTTGTTTTTTTTTTCCCTTCTCATAGACAGAGCTCTGAATGTAGATGTGTATATGCATTGAATAAAGTTTTCTTCCGATTTTAAATGACTTTGTCATTACACACTACACATATATCTCTGGATACATATATATATATATATATATATACTTTTTTTGAAAGAAATTGTATTAATATAATCATTTATCAAAAGGGGTCCATGATTTTCAGTGATGGAATATCTCTTCTTCAGTGATTAGTATCAGGAGAGCTATTTTGTGAAAAATGAATGAAGTATAGTTTTTATACAAGATATGGGAAGGCCATTTAAAGAAATTATTTTTCAACACACATGATAGGAAGGGAAAGTGAGTCACTTCTGTTTTAAAGACTTTGGTACTGTGAAACAAGAATGACTTTCTTGTTCCTTCATGACTCTTACAGATGGTCTATGTGTGCTCTGACAAAAAGTTCTGGTGATTGCCAAAGAAAATGACTACATGACACAGACACAAAGGTAGAATAATACCATTTTTAATTTCTTCTCCCAAGGCTGGATTAGAAAAGATAGCGAAATACAGCCTTGCTTTGGAAAACCAAACTAAAATAGTTTGTTGAATTGGATTAGAGCTCTTTTGGTCAGAGGATATATGCAACCTACTGTATGCAAGTTCAACGTAACCTGTAGTGTATGAAGGCACGCACTCGGGTCGGGGGTGCAACCAGAATCGTTTATTACAAGCAACACTCAGTTTATATAGTCTTTCAGATCACTAAGTCCATCAGTGTTATCTTCTTGTCCAATCAACATCTTTTTGCAAAACCCAACCGCCGGGCCAGGCGGGTGGATTCTTCTCTAATCAGTTAGGCGCTGTTTATGTGTTCTTTAGTTAGCTCTTCTGCTTATTCTATTCCGTGTTCTGGTCTTTGCTCTTCCACAATCTGTTCAACATCCTGTTAACCCACAGTAACCTACTCAAGAAACTGTACTTGAATTTAAAACACAATAAAACTGCAAACAAAAATGAGGAGACCAAAGTAATACCAAATAAGTAGCCCCTCTTTTTCAGCTTTCTTTAGATAGCCACAACAAAAAATTTCAAAAGATTTAAGGAGAAAATATATCACTCTTGATAGCTCAAAGCTGATTCTAAATATTTTAAGGGGATGAAATGAGTAAGTAACTCAAAAATATCTAAAGCAAGTTGTACAGTGTATTTTTTTGTTACTAGAAACAGATATGGGGACTTGGTAACATTTCAGCTGCTCATAATACCCAGCTGCTGGGTATTATGGTAGCTTTCAGTGAACAGATGTGATAACAGTTTGTAAATGTCCTTTGGCCTATTTCAGTCTTTTGTGAGTGTTGCTTTTTGGTGTATATGATAGTGGCTCACACTATATAACAGCCTGTGGTGTAGTCAAGGTTATTCATAGCCTAGGAAAGATGTGTTTCAACTCATCTTTGAGAGTTTCTTTCCCAAGACTGCAAGATTATAATTTTGTCTATGAGGAAATTTTTATGGTAAATTTATTTAGGTTTCTATATATAATGTGTTTTAAGTTCAAAGCTGGTTCACTGGAATATATGAAAACCTTAACTTGTAAGATCTAAACTGAAAAAATAAAAATAAAACTATTTCTTATTATGAACATTGATGCACTTTTTTTTTTTTAGCTTTTCATCTTTTCATGTCTATCTTCATTATTTTAAGATCAATGAAACTTCCCGTATTCAGATTTTTTCTTTTAAAGTAAAGAAAAATCATTAAATAACTTGGTCTGAATGAAAGATCATTTTAATACCAAAAGCTTGAAAAGTTTGGATGGAAAGGTCCCAGATGGTCATTCACCCCTGAACATTTATTGTACCAATTAACCTTTCAAAATGGCATCCATTCTGTCACATTATAAGTTCAGGATATTCTGCTTGAAGCAGGGTTCTGCAATGCATTCAAAGCATAGAGCTTTGAAGTTTCATCCAGCGTGGTTTAAAAATTTTTTACTACCTACAGACTGAACACACTCTGTGAAAATGCTGTAATCACAAGCCTACCAGGTGAAAAGGAGCAAGGAGAAGAACTTACCCTTCTCTGCCAGTTCTGTGAGGGAAAGGACTGACCTTTATGTTTCCAGGAATAAAGGTATGGTTACCTACGAGCAGATCTTATTAAGAGGCTTGCTAATGATTAACTGTTATTATATATATAACATATATATATATATAACTGTTATATATACTATGTTGTCTGTAAATTCCAGCTGACTTTGCAAGTCCCCGATTCCATTTCAAACAAGAAAAAGGAGAAAAATCTTTCCTTGTTTACCTTTCCTTGGGTTTTCTTACCTACTTGCTCCGATGTCGTTACATGCCAAGGATGCTGTCACAAGAACTGTTACTGGTTTATGCTGCTATAAAGCATTGGATACTCAAAGTATTCAGACATATAGTGACTTATGAACCATGGTGAGGCCCTCCTCCTGGTGTCTGCTTGCAAAACGAATGCAGTATTTAATTTGGCTCTGCACTGCAGGGATTTAAGTGGGAAGATATTTTAATTCATCAAAACTTTAATATAATGAGTAACTGATGCCATTGCTTGCGGATTTTGGTATACAACCCAGAATACAATTTTTTTTGTATATGCTGCATTTTCAGTTTTTAATTTATTTTTAATTTTCTAACTTTGGCAAAAGTCAAATAATTTCAAAAAATGATTCTTATAGAAAAAACACCAAATACAGTATATTTGGCAATGACAGTCTCTAACAAATGTGTAACCGGATGCTCTAGCAGAGGATGGGAGAATGGAGATAGTTTCAAGTTTTGCTCTTAGTACAATTGCTGTTCTTGGCATTATAATAAACTTTTATTTGCCTTCTTCATGAAGGGGCAAAGTTTTGCTAATGGCATTTATGAACTGCTAGAGATCTGATGGAAAACATTCACTATGCTAAGTGTTCCTACAATTCTTTTTTCCTCAAAAGCCTCTCTAACAGTGGATTCTTTCCCAAAAAGCAGTAAAGTAGCGTTAATATATTCTTAGAAAGTTAGTATAGGTCTTAGAATGACACTGAATTGTTGCTAGTTTGCCTTTTCTATGTATTCCTAACATTGTCTGTCTGCCAGTCCTCTAGTTATGGGATTCCTTGAACTTACTGCTGTCAAAGACCACACAACCTGTTGTGATGGGTTTCAGTGACCATGTTCCTGAGCTGCTGTCATGCTTCTAACATAGCAGGCCAAGGGTGTTCAGAGCACAGGGTGCCAATCCCCTACCTCAGTAATCTTGTCACAAGAGATTGCAGGGCACAGATGCTCTGTTCTTTTTTTTTTGTCATCCTTTTTATGCTTCAGAAAGGACAGGCAGGTTGAATTTTTCTCAGCTGGTGAACTACATAGATTAAGTCAATATTCTTGAAATTGCAGCCTATGTGTGCTTTTTCATGGCTGGATGATCCAGGGTATGAAGAGGAATGTTTGCTAAGACAAATGTTGCTGTCAGATTCATCAGCTCAATATGGCAATGTTCTTGTTGAACGGCATGTTATAGAGAATGGCTCTTGCATGGTCCATTGACTGTTCACCTCCTTCTCCCCATCTTTTAAAATTTGTTGCAGTTTACGCTTGTGTGAAGAGGTTTCTCCATACTTGTCAGTTACAGTAACTTTCCTTGAAAGGTCTATGGAAATGTTGCAGATGGAACAAAAATTGTGCCACACATCTCCTTCTCCTACCCAACAACTTCCTTATATACAGTCAGGAGTTTTGCTGCATGGCAGAATTTCATTGTTCTCTTATGCTCACCATCTAGAGTGTTACAATCAGGAACTGCGAGTCAAGCAGATCTGTAAATGTAATCACGAGATCAATTCAAGATCCTTTGGGGAGCGAGGAGGGTACACAGCAAGCTCACTACCCTGGACTTCAGGAGAGCAGACTTTGGCCTCTTAAGGTACCTGCTTGGCAGGGTAGGAGTTGAGGGCAGTAGTGGAGGGCAGGGGGAGCCAAGGAAGCTCGTTAGCATTCAAGGATGACTTCCTCCAAGATCAGGAGCGATGCATCCCAAGAAGGAAGAAGTCAGGCAAAATAGCCAGGAGGCCTGCGTGGATGAAGAAGGAACTCCTGGATAAGCTCAAAAGCAAAAAGAGGCCTAGAGAGGGTGGAAACAAGAATGGGTAGACTGAGTGGAATATAGAGAAACTGTCTGAGTGGCCAGGATCCAGATTTGGCAAGCTAAAGCCCAGGTAGAATTATAGCTGGCCAGGGACACCAAGGATAACAAAAGAAACCTCTATACGTATGTCAGGGATAAAGGCAAGACAAGGGAAGATGTGGGCCCTATCCAGAAGAAAATAGGAGGCCTCGTCACCCAGTATATGGAAAAGGCTGTGGTACTGAATGACTTTTTCACCTCGGTCTACACCAACAAGGGTTCTAACCACACCACCCAAGTGTCAGAAGGCAAAAAAAGGGGCTATGAGAATGAAGAACCGCCCACTGTAGGAGAAGACCACGTTCAAGACCATCTAAAGAATCTGAAGGTACATAAGCCCATGGGACCTGATGAAATCCATCTGTGGGTCCTGAGGTAGCTGGCGGATGAAGTTGTCTGGGGACCTACAGGCTAGTCAGACTCATGTCTGTGTTCGGCAAGGATCACAGCTTAGTAAAATACTTGCTGAAATCAATTGGACCGTGCTTCTCTAAATATTCCAAGTTTAGATTTTACAGTGGAACTCAATTTTCTGGACTTCAGACATTGTAAAAGTTCTCTGAGAGTGCCAGACTTATCTCTCTCTTTGGTCTGTGGAAAATGTGGTGCTTAACAGTCATTAAATGATCCTCTCCTTAAACTGAAGTGTGAATTTGCTGAGAGCATTTCATTGGAATGGTATAGCAACTTGGAGAGCAACTTGGAGGAGACTCAGAAATGAGATGGATAACAGCAATTATTGTAATCATCCTAAAATGGGGTTTAGGGGTGAAAAAGGTAAAAGAAGATGGCTTACTGTCTGATGAAGTCTTGAAATAAAAATATCTGTTGGTAAAAGACAGTATGATGAAAGACAGATGAATCCTCTTTTTAAATATGAAGGTTAAACTATGGTGGGACTAAGCACTGTTGTTCATGTAATTAAGGCAGCAGGCTATCTTCTGATTCTTCCTAACCTTTGGTAGAATAGCCTGTTTTGTGTCCCAGGTGGGAATGCAAATAGGACATCTCTTTCCTCTTTTTTACTTAATCTCCTACCTTCAAGCTGGTCCATTTTGCAGTGAGGTGCTTTACAGCACTTAAAAAAAATTAAAGTACATAATGATTAACTGTTGGAGACCCATCCTGGCGTCTAATTCTAGATAACCAACTTATTGGAACTGGAAACTAGGATTCTGGAGGAGCTGTTTAAGGAATCTAAATGATTATTTTGATGTTCAGATAGTTTGTAAGAATGAACAGAGCTACAAATGCAAACTAGTCAATTTTTGGCTGGCATAAGCACATTTGTCATAGTCCAGACTGTCTAAGCATGGAATCAGTCCAGTGATTATCCTTACATTTGTGAGGGTGACATTTCTAATCACTTGTCTTGCATGTGCAGGGTCCATTGTTAACACTAGCATTGTGACTGCTCCATTTTCTAGTGTAATATGGTCAAAAAAATATTCACAAAAGGAGAGATGTGACTGCAGCTTCCAAACCAAACTTCCTGTGAGTTCTGGTGATGTAGCAGTTCTGTCCTTTCATGCCAATACCAGCTCAATTACATTTCACAGAAATTGTAAGTCTTCTCAGATTCACTGGGCCAGTTACACAAATGGGACTACTGACTTCCATAAAATGATTTGTGTACCTGAGATAAATAGGATTAAGTTCAGAGTATCAGAGCATCTCCGTGTTGTTTTCAGCATTATTCTAGCAGTGTGGTCAGTTTTTAAAAATGTGTGATTAATTGTAATAAATGACTGGCTACTTTAACGTGTAGATGAAGTTATACGTCTAAATGCACAGAATATCAGAAAGATATTGAAGTATCAATACCATGTACGGTCTTTTTCAACAACTTACATGAGTTTATTTGACATAGTACTGTATCTGAAATTGAAATAAAATTGTACAACAAAAGAAAGGAAAAGTAGTAGATTGTTTTGTGATTTAAATATTGACTGCAGGGAGACCAGAAAAAAGCAAGAGATGTTATACATATGTACATGCATATGCTGTATGCCTGCCTTTATAGCTATACCTGACTCAGAATGAAGATTAGAGATGCTCTTGGTAAGACAGGGATAAGAGTGTCTTCACAAACAGGTGACAAAATACAGATAACAGTGTCTCCACAAACAGGGAAGTTAACTGAAATTACTGGAGTGAGATAGCCAAAAGGAGAGTTAATTGAAGCTGGAGGACTGAGAGAACTGAAAAATAGGGGAATTAACTGAAAATGCAAAAGTTAGACAATTATAAAACTGCAAAAGTTAAACTTGTATGTAATAGGCGGATCGAGAAGTCTGTACCTTCCAAATACCTCAGCCAATGGGGAAAGGAAGAGGGTTACATGCAGCTGGGGAATTAGGATAAAATGGAGACTGAGTCCTCCAAAAAATTGAGAGACCCCACAGGGGAATGCCCCAGTGGACTCTCCCTTTATTCGAATAAAGTCATTGCAGGACTCCTCTGTCTCCTTTGTGAACATTGACCTGTGGCTATGGGATTTTCTGCACAAATGGGGGCTCATCTGGGATCCTTCCACCTTCCAGGGCTGGCAGACAACGAATGGAGCCGACGGCGCACCTCACCAGAGTTTCGGTGATCAGTTCCCTTCAGTGGCTCCTGGCACTGGACGACTGGTTGGTTTCCTGAGACTATTCAGGAAACAGATGAGAAACAGACTGCGGGGGTCCGTGAGGAGGTCTGCAGGGAGAGACCATTGGAAACCTTATCGGTGAGTACTATGGGAAATTCAGGAAGTAAAAGAAGGAGGACGTCCAGGGAGGGCAGTAAAAAGAGGACGCCCAGGGAGGGCAGTTAAAAGAGGACACCCAGGGAGAACAGTAAAGGAAAATCGAGAATGGGTCTCGACAATGGGGATGATGATCCTGAAATACCCCCGGAAAGTCCCTTGGGTGGAATGTTAAGATTTTGGGGAGATCTAGACATTCACCCAGAAATAACTAAGGAAAAAATGGTAAAGTTTTGTTATTTTATCTGGCCTGAATACAATTTGCAAAAAGGTTTTAGATGGCCTCCTCTTGGGTCAGTTGATGTTAGCCATTGTCAATGTTTATGCTTATACTTGAATGACACTGAGAAAGGACTTCTTGAAAAAGCATGTGGGGAAATATGGTTAAGAGTGCTGACAATAAGAATTTATGTGGTCAGAGGGAGAAGAAATAAGGGAGAGTCGGAAAATGGGGGTGGGATGGAGAGGGGTGGAAAGGGGACAGAGAAGGAGATGTGGGATGTTCTTCAGTATCTTACCCCGCCTTATCGCTGAGCCCCTCCAGGTCCCCCAGGGGACCCAGGAGTGGCTGCTGGGCCTTTATACGCCCAAATCCCAGATCAAGAAAATCAGAGAGAAACGATCTCTACAGCTCCTCTTAAAGATGACAACAGTAGAGGGAAGGATGAGCAAGAGATTATGTCCCCATCTAGAACTAGAAGGGGAACACAATATGAAGCACGAAGGGTGCCTAAAAACCATGAGGCAAGTGTTCATCAGATACCTCTTCACCAGGTCCCTTTGGCCAGACAAGGGGGGAGATTTGCATTTGTAATTGTACCCCTTACAACTCAGGACATAAGATTGTTGAAAAAGGAATTATCCTTATATCTGGATGACTCCATAGAGGTGGGGGAAAAGGTAGATGAGTATCTAAGGAATGCAGATTATACCTGGAAAAACTGGGATTTTCTTCTCGGAATTTTATTTGGGCCACAGGAAAAATGAATGATTTTGCAAAAAGCCCATCAGTTGTGGGAAGATGAACACCCACAGGCAGCAGGGAACACAGAATGGCTAGAGAGCAGCCTTGAGGAGAAGGACTTGGGCGTGTTGGTGGATGAGAATCTCAGCATGAGCTGGCAATGTGCACTGGCAGCCCAGAAAGCCAACTGCATCCTGGGCTGCATCAAGAGAAGTGTGGCCAGCAGGTCCCGGGAGGTGATTCTACCCCTCTACTCTGCACTCGTGAGACCCCACCTGGAGTACTGTGTCCAGATTTGGAGTCCTCAACACAGGAAGGACATGGACCTGTTGGAATGAGTCCAGTGGAGGGCCATGAAGATGATCAGAGGGATGGAGCACTCCCTTAGGAAGACAGACTGAGAGAAATGGGATTGTTCAGCCTGGAGAAGAGAAGGCTCCGGGGACACCTCATAGCAGCCTTCCAATATCTGAAGGGAGCCTACTGGAGAGCCGGAGAGGGACTCTTTGTCAGGAAGTGTAGTGACAGGACAAGGGGTAACGGTTTTAAATCGGAAGAGGGGAAATTTAGATTAGATATTAGGAAGAAATTCTTTACTGTGAGGGTGGCAAGACACTGCAACAGGTTGCCCAGGGAAGTTGTGGATGCCCCATCCCTGGAAGTGTTCAAGGCCAGGCTGGATGGGGCTTTGAGCAACCTGCTCTAGTGGAGGTGTCCACCCCACAGCAGGGGTGTTGGAACTCAATGATTTCTAAGGTCCCTTCCGACTTTACCCATTCTATGATTCTATGATTCTATTACTTCCTTGAAATCTAGAATGTATCATTGCATGATACTTCTGAACACACCTGGCTCTACTTTTGTGTTGATATTGGTTGTAAGAACAAATCCTGATTGTCTGTATGGAGACAAATTATATTTGCAGTATGCTAAAAAGGGATTCTTGAATAGTTTTATCTTCCTCTCATTCAGCATTTTCTTATACATTTGAAAGAATGTGAAGGATCTGAAACAGGGACGATTTTCTAACCCATAAACATATCTAAGTATGTTATATTCTGTCTTTCTGCGTTTTGTAGGGAGTAAGTGGGCTCAGGATGAAAGCTTGCCAAGTATGCATATTTTTTGACCTTGGAACTCCAAAGTGTCATAATATGAAGATGGGTGGACTGATCACTAGAAAAATAATGGGCCAATGAGATAGACTTGCAAAGACATATAGTAAAGCAAATGTTAGCATTTGCCAGGATGGGAAAACCACATGGAAAATACTGTTTCAAATTTTTCTGTGCTATTAAGAGATAAAAGCTCTACTCCTCAATCCATCACAGAAAAAAAGAGACATTCACTGAACAAGTGTCTATTTCCAGTGCTTTCATGCAAGAGAGAAAATGAGAAAGTATAATGTTCAATTCTTGTAACTGCAAGAAATTAATCACATCGGCTGCTTAGTCCTGATGGATTTCTTTCTGTTGCTTCAAAGAGAACATACTATAAAGGACCAGAACAATTTAGAAATCTGGTGGAATATACAGGAAATCCTTTTCTGGTTTATGGGCTTGATTGAGACATTTGGGTACAACCCAGAACAAAAAATAACGAGAACAAAATGTTTAAAGAGCATTCTGATATGGCAATTCCTTATAGGAATGTCCGTGGAGCTGGTTGATACTGGTACTGTGTGTTGCATTGGGGGAAGGAAAGCCATAATTCTCTCTCCTGCCAAGAGATATCCTGTGTATTTGTCACTGTGTAGTTCTCCAAGCCAGATGTGATCGCGGTAGGAGAGACTACAGCCACAGATGAAGAAGCAGAAGTAAAAAACTCACCTGTGCAATGGGTGAGAAGGCTTAACAGAAGGAAAGAAGTATTTAAGACTAGGATATTGCTGACAGAAGTTGAAGGTTAATATCTTAGTTTTGTTGTACTACAGTACAAAATTAAATTTTCTTGAAAAGGCTGAAAAAAACTGGTTAGCTAGCATATTTTACAAACGCATATCAGATTCATCAGACTGTCCCATCTCCATGCTCACCTTCTTTCCCTAAATTATGACCTGTTAGGTAATTTGATTTAGAACATTTTTAAAACAAAAAATTATTATCATTGAGAAATCTACCTCACTTGTATTTTAAAATACAAAATACCCGCTTAGCCTCTTCAATGAAATGAAACATTTTGATTTGGCCTGAATAAGTTTAATTCAGTTTAAAGACAATGATTTCATCTGCCATCAAAATACACATAATTTGCAATTGCATATAAATATATACTTCATGGAAAAAAAAAAGTATGTTTTTTTTTTTGGATGTACCTTTTTAAAAACAGTAGGTAATCTCACACTTTGCTTGTAATAAACCCATTCTGTTCCTTTCAATTGAAATAAATATCAAATGTGTTTGTACTGGAGAAACATAAAAAGAGCAGTGTAGATGGTCATATCTGTACGTCAGTAGGTGTATTTATTAATTACTCTGTGCTCATACACTACTATTGTGTAGGCAGAAACCTTTAAGTGCATGACATTAGTACTTGGACTAAGATTTATGATGTGACTTGCTAGGCAGAAAGGTAAATAAACATAATTTAGTACACAGTATTGTAAAGAATGATTTCTCTCTGTCTCTTGAGATGGCCTTTTTGTTTCTAAGAATACAGATTGTCTCCAAGGTGACTGTTTTAAACAAGGCATTTTCCTTAAGAGCACTCAATTTCAGAATGATGCTGTTATACTTTTGCAACGACACAAGGCATTTTATTTGATTTTAATATGCGTATCTCATTGGGCTTGCCTTTGCCTGCAGAAACATAAGAATTAGGGAATAACTTTACATTTCATGAGCAAAGATTTTTGAAAGATCTCATGTAAGTTTAGGTAAAGTTCTAATTGCATGGGAATTTATACGTAGAATTTTATATATTTTATATATTTTTTTTATTTTTATCTATTTTATATAGAAATGCCTTTCTAAGCCTATTCAATTACATTAATTGCCCCACATATAGCTTATGAAGTTTTTTTACATATTCCATCTACACTTCTGTGTGCCATGTGTAAACTTTTCTGTGTGTGGGAGTGTGAAACTAACTCTTTCTAGTCTCTTTAACAGAATAAATCCAGTGAACTCAAAATGTTGTATAGAAGGGGCTGTATAGAAGTCTGAAATGCTAAAGGGGCTTTCACTTTTTTTGGAAATTTTATTCAGTTTTTGAAAATGCAGTTTTGAGCTGCTGTAAAGGTCCCTTGAATGTTTTTTTCTAGAACCTGGGCATTTATCATTTTCCTAAGATACCTAAAGCAGTTGTGCAAAGGCTTATTAATCAGCATTTCTCTATAACCTTCCACTGAATGCTGACCCTGAGCTGTCAGTAAGAGTTAGGATATATAGTATTAGATATCCTTCTTTTAAAGTGACTTATTCTTGTTTCTGCCTGAATAAAGACACATTAAAATGGGATGAAATATTAATTATCTGACAGGCTGAATAAGAATTAAAGGCTGATATATACTCACATATTTTAAAAATACAGTAGGTTTTCATTCTGGAAGCAAAGATTCTTAAATATAAGGCCCTACAAACAGTACACAGCATGCAAGTGTGTGTAAGTAGTATCCAAAGCAAGACACTGCAATGGTTAGGAATAAGCCAGAAACCAAAAAAAAACAGGCATGCACAAACTCTTTCTCTAGATGTGCAAAAAAGTGACTTGGGTGAGAAGTTCTACCATTCCTTAGTTTAACTGTTGAGCTCAGCTTGCAGTTCATGGGGCACCTGTCTTTGCCATTGAAGTTAAAGCCAAGGGTTGCAATCTAGTTGCTGACCATTTCCTCTTCTCTTCTGTGTTTGCAATTACAGGAACTAAAATGTAATGGAGTAAGGCAATCCCAGTCTACTAAGCATCCAGTTCTTCCCTCGCTGCTCTCTTTAAAGGATCTGGATAATTAGCTGCTGATTTTTACCCCTCCACCCTTGAAAGACACCACTGAGCCTTGCCAGGTATGTAAGTGTTAGAGATGTTTAAATGCAATGGATTTTTCGGTTACAGGAGGCATATGATGCAAAATGTTAAACTCTGAGATTATATTTGCAATGTTTCTTGAAAGAGTTGATATGAATCAGAATCATAGAATACTAATGAATAGACTGCAACAACATATGCTATCATCTTGAACCTGTTTTAGATACAATTATCTTCATATTTTACATAGT
>JAOXNO010000020.1:48696266-48709891 GCA_028565335.1 Limnodromus scolopaceus | reverse complement strand
CCTGGTGGATAGTAAACTATCCATGAGCCAGCAATGTGCCCTTGTCACCAAGAGGGCCAATGGAATCCTGGGCTGCCCAGGGAAGAGCGTGGCCAGTAGGTCGAGGGAGGTCATTCTCCTCCTCTACTCTGCACTGGTGAGGCCACAGCTGGAATACTGCATCCAGTTCTGGGCTCCCGAGTTCAAGAGAGACAGAGAACTGCTGGAGAGAGTACAGTGTAGGGCAACAAAGATGATTAAGGTATTGGAGCACCTCTCTTCTGAGGAAAGGCTGAGAGAGGGGGGACTCTTTAGCCTTGAGAAGAGAAGGCTGAGGGGAGACCTAATTAATGCTTGTAAGTATCTAAAGGGTGGGTTGAAGGATGATGGAGCCAGACTCTTGTCAGTGGTTCGCAGTGACAGGATGATGGTCAACGGGCACAAGCTGGAACATGGGAAGTTCCACTCAAATATGAGGAAGAACTTCTTTACAGTGAGGGTGACAGAGCACTGGAAGAGACTACCTAGGGATGTTGTGGGGACCCCTTCTCTGGAGATTTTCAAGACCTGCTTGGATGTCCTGGGTACCGTGCTCTAGGCAATCCTGCTTTGGCAGGGGAGTTGGACTAGATGATCTCTAGAAGGTCCCTTCCATCTCCAACAATTCCGTGATTCCGTGAAGTAGGCAGTTTTAGAGAAAAATGTTGCTCACTGTCAACTAGAGGTTTACATTGGTTTTATTCAAATGCAGTGATTTTCAGTGAACTATGACCTTGCTAAGTTTTCATCTTTGGGAGCAAAGTATTTCTGGGCATCCTTTCAGCTTTCAGGCACATTTCTGAGAAAAGTTATTCAGCCATACTTATCTGCCAGGAGATTAAGGGAAATGTTTCTGGTGTTTTTTGTTTTGTTTTGTTTTTTCTTTTTTTTGAGGGGGAAAGATAAATTCCTGTAACTCTTATTTGGAGAGCAAGATAGGGTAAAGATGAAATTTATAAGCAGAATATCTGCCAAGAGCTTGCTTACTCTTGTGACAAAAGAATCCCTTAACCTCTGATGTCAGCCAACATAACATTTACCATAACTTTATGTATAGGAATTATCCACTTCCAATGAGATGGTGTGGTGTGAGTAACACTTACTTGAGCTCTGCCTGAAGTACAGGTTTAAAGATGTTCTTGAATACAAAGTTTTGGTCATGTCTGGTTGCAAAGAAAGTGTGGAATAACAGAGTTAATCTTAGAAACCGAATTTTTCAGACACTGTCATAGAATCATAGAACAGTTTGGGTTGGAAGGGCCTTTAAAGGTCATCTAATCCAACATCCCTGCCATGGGATGTTGCTCAGAGCCTGTCCAACCTGACCTGGAATGTTTCCAGAGATGGGGCATCTACCACCTCTCTGGGTCACCTGTTCCAGTGTTTCACCACATTTCTATCCGGTCTGAATCTACTCTCTCTTAGTTTAAAATCACTACCCCTATTGCAACAGGCTCTGCTAAAAAGTCTGTCCTCATCTTTCTTTTAGGCCTTTCTTATAGGCCCCCTTTAAATGCTGAAAGATACCAAATAGGGTCTCCTTGGGGACTTCTTCAGGCTGAACAACCCCAGCCTTTCTTCATAGGAGAGCTGTTCCACCCCTCTGATCATTTTTGCAGCCCTTCTCTGGACCTGCTTCAGCAGGTCTATGACTTTCCTATGCTGAGGGCAGGGTGCTGTACTCCAGGTGGGGTCTCACCAGAGTCGAGCAGAGGGGTAGAATTACCTCCCTTGACCTGCTGGCCACACTTCTTTTGATGCAGCCCGGGATATGGTTGGCTTTCTGTGCTGTGAGTGGACGTTACCAGACCACTTCCAGCTTTTCATCCACCAGTACCCCCAAGTCCTTATCCATAGAGATGCTCCCAATCCCTTCATCACCCAGGTATTGATACAAGGGGTTGCCCTGATCCAGGTATAGTACCTTGCACTTAGCGTTGCACAGGCCCACTTCTCTAGCTTGTCCAGGTCCCTCTGGATAGCAACCCATCCTTCAAGTGTGTCAACCACACCACTCATCTTGGTGTCATCTGCAAACTTGCTGAGGGTGCACTTGATCCCACTATGTCATTGATGAAGATATTAAACAGTACTGGTTCTAATAAAGACTCTTGAGGGCCAGCACTCGTCACTGACTTCCATCTGGATATCAAGCCATTGACTACTACCTTCTGGATGTGACCATCCAATAAATTCCTTATCCACTGAGCAATCCACGCATCAAATCCCTATCTCTTCTATTTGGAGAGCAGGATGTTGTTGAGCTGTGTCAAAGACCTTACATAAATCCAAATAGATGACATTCATAGCTCTTCCTTTGTCCACTGATGTAGTCACCCCATCACAGAAGGCCACAAGACTGGTCAGGCAGGACTTGCCCTTGGTGAAGCCGTGCTGGCTGTCTTGAATCACCTCCCTGTCCTCCATGTGCCTTCAGAGAATCTGTTCCATGATATTCCTGGGCACAGAGGTGAGACTAACAGCTCTGTAGGTCCTATGGTCCTCATTTCTTCCCTTTTTTAGAAATGGGTAGAATATTTCCCTTTTTCCAGTCACTGGGGACTTCATCTGACTGTCATGACTTTTCAAAAATCATGAAGAGTGGCTTGGCAACTACATCAGCTCATTACCTCAGGACTTTGGGATGCACACTGTCAGGTCCCAAACTCCTGTAAGTTCATGTTCCTCATGAACCTGATCTTCTCTTACAGTGGGAGGGACTTTGCTCCCCCAGTCCCCATCTTGTGGTCCATCCACTCGAGAGGTGTGGGATGAGAGGTTGCCAGTAAAGACCAAGGCAAAAGATACCGAGTATCTCAGCCTGCTCCTTGTCAGTTGTTACTAGTTTGCTAGTCTTCACCTTAGGGGGATTTATAGACATGTGTTTTTGAACAGAAGTTGTCATTAGACTAAATAATAGTAACCAAAAAATTGAAAAAAAAATAAATCTTACCTCAAGTCTAGAACAACTTAGGGCTGAAATTTGCAATTCAGAAAAAGACTTTGAGGAAAGCAGCTGGCATCATGCTGGACATGATTTATGCCTGCTTATACTATTTGCAAACTCACATTCCACATTGCATTAGAAACAACAAAGCATTTCAATTTAAAGTGCAAATTTAGCATCATTTTCCCCTGCAGGAAGGTTAACCCAGGTAGAGCCCGGCTTCTGATCTGACAGAATTGTGAGAAGTAAAAATCATACAAAACTAATCAGTCATATTTAAGGGATGAAATGTGCATCCAAGTAAGGTGATGCTTACATTCTAGACTGATTAGCTGGTTTTGTGCCTATTCATACATTATCTTGCCATTCTAACATTCATTTCAAGGCATTTCATTCATAGCAAGGGATTTTGTGTCATTTACTAAAATGTACAGGGCACAAATAAGATTTTTCTGCAGGCAGGGTGTCCTGAGACTCTGTGAGAAAGGGAGGAAGGGTATTAAACTCTGCTTAACTCAGAGTTTTCTTCATAAGTATGTTACTTATTAAATGTCTCAGATAACAAAGATCCTTTCAACTTCACTGCTACTTGCAGCCATAAAAAAGTGAGTGGGGCCAAATGTAGCAGTCGGATGTTGGATGTCATTTGCTCCCTTTCCATATTTTTCTATTCAAACACAGTATGTCAACAAAGGACAATAAGTTTGGATTTGTCTTAGTGGGAACAGAAAAAAAAAAAGGATTGTTTACATTGTGTTCTCAAAGAAAGACAACAGAGAATAAAATATCAAAAGCTAATAAGAAGGAAAACATAAACCTTTTTCTCATCTTGGCAGGAGCATAATTCTTAATGGAAATCAAGCAATCCTATGTGATTTGCTGCTGACATGCTAAGTTATTCCATTTCAGATCAGGGACTGACAAACCTTTCTTGATTTTTTGACTTCGACAGATTAAGCGGCTTCAGTATTTTTGATTGTTTGATTACAAGATATAAGCTGAAAATAATGCTTTTTAAAAATTGTCTTATTTGAAAGCCATGGCCAGCAATTGTAAAATATATAGTAAATTGGACATAATTGTTATTCTTTAGAGAACAAGGCTCCTAACTAATGAGGTAAGGAGCTTGTAACTACCATGACAAATGATCCTTAACCATATTAATTAATAGGGGGGATGTTGTGTCCATACAGATGACAGACCCAGCAATCTTAATGTTAAGAAGAGATCATCAGCTTAAGAAATTAACTTTTTATCTTTGTATATGTCCATGAAGTTCTAAGTGATCTAAGAACAAGATCCTGAAAGTTATTAAAATTAATCTTTGATCCAGATAGAACCAAACCATAAAACTATGACTTTTGCAACAAATTTAACCAAACAAAAAAGTACATATGCACACAAAAGAATGAAAAGTTTTAAGTGTTTTTTCTTAAAAGTACAGCTTTCACGTCTCCTGTTTCTTAAAGCTGGAGATGACCTTAATCTATCTATGTTCTTCCGTAAATTTCAAGCAGCAGCATAGAGAAGATAGTCCTTTGCTTTGGCCATTTATCTAGTGAAGTGTACTGTAGCACAGGGAAATGTATTCAAGAATGTTTTCATTTTCAATAATGTACTTTATTACTTTATGGGGCTGAGCTTCCTTGGATGACTTTTCAAAGAAGGCTCTTCCCTAGATCCTATCTGCAGGACAGGTTTCCAGGAGTAACAGGAGTTTCCAAGAAAACTATAAAGTTTGGGCTGTCACAGTTTTCTCTCAACCAACAAGATCACTAGTATAATCCAAAAACCAGAGATAGTGGCAAGAAGAGAATTAGTGAGAAAGTTTTACTGTATGACAAGGAGAAAAAGGGATTAAATAATTAACACAAGTAGAAACCCCTTAAAATCTGGATAAAAACATGATTAAGATTCCTGCCATTAATTAAAAGCTCTAACTCTGTAATAACAGGCTTCATAGCGCTTTTGTAAAATTCAGACCTACTACATAAAGACTTGGCTAGGTTTAACTACAGCTACTGGAGCTGCTGACATGCAGTAGGTTTGATTCATTTATCTCAGTCAGAAGGTAGGGAATTGAGGTGGGTAGTCTGATCTCTGAAGATTGGTGATGTGCTCTGGAGGACTTATCAGATATGGATCTCGTTGCAGGCCATCCTTTGTTCCCAGCACTTGGTCTCCAAGATGGGCCTTTCACATATGCGTGAGTGCATGCACACAGACCTCCCTGCCCCTTGCACATTCAGCGAGTCTCACTGTATGTATGTACACATACACATACATATGCATTTTGTTTACAGACACACACATAAATACCACTTATTTTATGAAAAGAACAGCAGTAGACTAAACGAGCCTAAAAGCAAATCTTACATATTCAGACCTAAATTTAAGGTGAAGTGGGCTGTTAGATTCCCTTTCATTTTTGGTAATATTTTGAAGATGAAATGAACTGCTGTTAAAGAAAAGAAGGTTATGATGTCACCTTCTTGCTGTTAAGTGACTGTCTTCCTCTTCCCCTTCCCACATCATTTTATGGGGCAAACACACATTTTTAATGATGGAGCTGAGAAAACTCATGATAAATGGGCTGTAGATCCAAACACTGGAAAATTCCTGATGTATTAAGGTCTGGGAGCTTTTTTTGAATCCTCAGAATAACAGTAAATCTGTTTATGCCTCCAGCTGCTTTCAGCTTGTCAGCTCCCACAGCAGCGTGCTCTTCTTTCTGTGTGACTGCAATGGTGAATTGCAGCAGTTGGAAACTTTACAAACTCTTGATCATAGCTTGTATCAAAAAAGTGAGTGATGATGTATTTAATTTACTGCCAGAGTCAGAGGAGGAGACATTCTTCTGTGCTAGAAAAGGGTAGTGGTGGGGCAGGAAGCTTCAAAACATACTGATGTGTCTCTCTGTGCACTGGGCTGGGCAATACCGGTGAGTCAGAAGACTTGTGGGAGGACTTAAGGCAGGTAAACTTTTCCTCAAGTGGCTTTCTGTTTTCCCTGGAAACTTGATGTCAGTCCTTAGATTCACTGATAGAAGCCACAATCTTCTATTGCAGGGGGCCTCCCTGCAATACTGCAAATGGGTCCACTACGCAGCACTGTGCAGCATCCCAGGCTTGGAGGACAAGGTCTTTCTTCATGTACTGCCTAGTCCCTGTACAAGACTGATGGACCCTTCTGACGTGATACCATGTTTGGATCTGTCACGCGGCTCTTTAGAGCATGGAGGCCTGCCTTGTACTCCTTGTGCTCCAGCAAGTATTTTGTATGTGGCTGAAGCTTCAGAGTGTGCTCTTCCAGCTTGCCTGATGCTAAATGTTGGGCAATTGAAAAACCTTTTGTCCTTCTGAACCTCATCTCTGACTCTCATTTTAACTGCTGAACCCTGCATCTGGCAGAACAAGCAGTGAAGTGAGCCAGAGGATGGGGCGGCAGCCATACAGGTTTCAGTGCAGTGACTGCCTGATGTTGTTTAGCTAATTAAAAAAAATCCTCTGGGTTGAATCAAAGAACTGTTGGCTGGCTACAGCTGTAGTATGTATCTCTGCTTGGAGATTGACAGATGCCTCCTTGGTATGACAGAACTAGCTTTACAGGCTGTTGATGGTGTTCCCTGGACTGCAGTGCGAGATATGCTGTTCTAGCTCACCAGTCAGTAATCTTTATTGCAATTCTATTTTTCTCTTTTGCCTGTAAAACTGGCATCTGGGAGCTCTACATGCTAACTCCTACTACCTACTATCAGTTCTGGAAACTAGAGATATTTGTATTTAGTTTTCATTAAAAGAATGATGGCATGCTTTAAGATTTTCTTCTGCATGCTGATATTTTCAAATATGTGTATGATAGCTACATTGCAAAAATCATTGATTTTACCTATGCTCAAAGCAAAAGCTGACAGATGTTAGTCCAATATATTTTCTAACAGTTAAAAAAATTTAACTGTCTACTTCCCTCTGTGTACCTCTGGACAGTAGTTCCGTCTTTGTATTTTTCAGTCTGTATCTTTAAGTGGGAAGAACTTGCTTATCCTTTAGGGTCTGGATTAAGAATCAGAATTTAGATTTCATATTCAGACTCATATTTCCCTTGTAATCTTGAGCAAGTTGCACAGTAAACTGCAAAAAACAGCAGACGTAGTGGTGCTGAACTTCTAAATATCTTGTTCCCATTGTGAAGGTGTGGAGTGATGTGCTAAAGCTCTCTGTAAAGTACTGTAAAGTAATACCAAGTACTTTAGGCACCCTCTAACAGATTTCAAAATAATATGCTAAGCAAAACCAGTGCTTATTTCTGCTTGGACACAGCCAACAGGAAAAGCAAAGAGCAAGGGAATACTATGAATCTTTGTCTGCTCCATATCAAGGACCTGAAATCCCATGTGCAACCTTTCTTTCAAAAACACACAGGTGCTGAAAGAAGGAAACATGTTCTTTTCTCTGATATAATATTCTTGTATTACAGGTCTGAGGAAAATTAGTAATTCCCCAGTTAAGGGAGAATTCTATCTAAAGCCTCTTTAGATAGAGTGCCATAGGTATGGATGCTATCCACATCACTTGTTGAAGATGTGCAATTGTATTCAAGGTGCAAAAGGGGGACTTTTTGTGAAGGTGGGAGCTAGCTTTCAGTGCATGATGAAATTTATGTGTTTGTATCATGTCACAGTTTCACAGTCAATTTTCTGTTGCCTTTAAAAGCTCTGCCCCTCACTATTAGAAACAAAGCAGCATCAATGCTTTCCATTCCTATCCTTTCACTGACGTGTTTCTAAAAGAAGGCATAAATCCTTGGCTGGTAAGGGGTTTGTCCCTGACATGTGAGCTGTGCAATGAAATTAGGTATTGGAGCAGTGCATCTGATTTATAAATATGGACCATTTTTGAATGTGAAATAAATTTTGAACTGTCCATACCTGTGAGATATGCTTCCAGGTAGACTTATGGATTTGATACTGTGGAGATTTCAAAATTGAAAAGTAAGACAGTGTTGGAGTTAGGTAGGAAAACTTTGCAACTAAGCAAAGCTTTTAGGATTATCTTGGTTCTAGGTGTCAAACCACTGCTTTCAAATTCTCAGCTACCAGATGGATACTATCCTTTTGATTATGAATGGCAAAAAACCACAGAACATGAGTATGTATACATCTATGATTAAAAAATATATTTTTAAGACTTGCAGTTCACATGCATATGTACTTATAAAGAAATTAGAATTGGCAGATAAATCTGTAGCCAAACCCATTCTTGGCATTGGACCATGATTAATTTATTATAGTTACAGTAACTAACACAACAGAACTGCACTGGTTAAAGAGGTCATCATGGTAACATAACAACCACCATAATAATAACAACAACAATAACATGTTACTGTATTAGTTGAAGCTTAAATACTCTCTATATTGTATTTGCATTAAAATAGCTAATAAAATTAAAGATCCCTGACTTTATTGCAGTCTGCTTTGCTAACGCTTCTACACTCTGTAAATAAAATAAGCATTCTACTATTTGTTACTTGTTAGGTCCTATGAGGAATTTACATTTTTTAAGAGCAAGCCTTAAAGCACTATATGATAATCAGCTAACTGTAATTGATTTTGAAATATATTGAAAACATAAACCCTTCACCTTCTGTTCAGTTGATGGTCTTTTGTCCTGCTCCTCTGAATGATGCTTACTGACACTGGCAGCTGCCCAAGTACATTTGCATCTGCTGTTGCATCAGTTATCGTGATAGCTTGTATCATATTAATTTCTTTTGCACTATATACAACAAAATAAAAAGAAAAATAGAATGATTTTATACATAGCCTTATCACTAACCTGTCTGAGGAATGTTATAATGAAGGTGCATAACTTCAAGTGGTCTGGGTATCTTATTTTTTCAGTTTGGATTGGATTCAGAGGGGATCAAGTGCACCATCTGTAAACTTGCAGATATCACCAAATTGGGTCTCTGTACTCAGCACTGGTGAGGTTACAACTTGAATACTGTGTTCAGTTTTGCTCCCCTCACTGCAAGAAAGGCATTGAGGTGCTGAAGCATGCCCAAAGAACAGTGAAGCTGGTGAAGTTTCTAGAGCACATGTCTTATGACGAGCAACTGAGGGAACTGGGGTTATTAAGTCTGGAGAAAAGGAGGCTGAGGGAGACCTTAACACTCTCTACAACTACCTGAAAGGAGGCTGTAGTAAGTTGAGTGTCAGTCTCTCTCCCAAGTAACAAGAGAGGAAACAAGAGGAAATGGCCTCAAGTTGCACCAGGGGAGGGTTAGACTGCATATTGGGTACATTTTCTTCACAAAAAGGGCTGTCAAGCATTGGAATAGGCCACCCAAGGAAGTGGTTGAGTCACCATCCCTGGAGGTATTTAAAAGACATGTAGATGTAGTGCTTAGGGACATGGTTTTATTGTTGGACTTGGCAGTGTTAAGACTGCCAAGTTAGACTTGATGATCTTAAAGGTCTTTTCCAACCTAAAGGATTTTATGGTTCTATGATTGGCTTAGGAACTGAATGACACTTATCCCACCCTTTTTTGTGACAAGCTGGAAAATCCATGCTATTGTATTTTAGAAATTTTAAAATTATTTTTGGTTTTGAATAAACAGTATCTCTTGCTATTCCAAGACTTCCCAGGTCAATATTGATAATACTGTATTTAAAGGCTTTATATGTTTTCCTACAGAAACTGCTATTTTAATTTGTCTATTGGTATTCATTCTAGACTAAAGAGCTACTACAAAGGAGAACAAATATACTAACATACAAATATATGTCATATACAAGATAGGACCCTTTAAATGGGAGAGCTCTAGAATACAACTGGTGGAGTACTTGTTATTTCATAGAATTGTCATAGAATGGTTTAAGTTGGAAGGGACCGTAGAGCTCATCTAGTTCCAATATCCTGACCATGGTGTTTTTGCCTAACCTGGTTCTTGGCTGCTTAGACAATTTCTCTGTATTCTTCCCAGGCTACCTGTCCTTGTTTCAAGCCTCTGCAGGCCTCCTTTTTGCTTCTGAGTGTGTCCAGGAGCTCCTTGTTCATCCAGGTGTCTTAGCTTTTTTGCCTGAATTCTTTTTTTGGTATGCATCGCTCCTGAGCTTGGAGGAGGTTATCCTTGAATACTAACCAGCTTTCTTGGGCCCCTCTCCCCTCCAGTGTTTTATGCCACGTGAGCCTACAAATCAGATCCCTGAGGAGGCCAAAGTCTGTTCACCTGAAGTCCTGGGCAGTGAGCTTGCTGTGCACCTTCCTCCCTGCCCTAAGGATCTTGAACTCTACCATTTCGTGATCACTAGATCTCCTGTGTTTCTCAACTTATCCTCTGTTGCCCTGTGGCCCCATGCAAATTTGCAAAATAATAATCACAGAAGTACAGACAACTGGCTCAACTGTAGGAAACTTCAAATTAAATTTCTTTCGTGTCATTTATACCTTCACTGTTATTTCCTTATGGTCGTGTGCTTAAGTGTTAGGTGCAGCTGAAAGCAAAGGGGACGAACTTTGATGCTGTATCAGTCACAGGTTTTAGCATCATTCACTTTGTTTCAGTGATGACAATACTGTCAAAATACTGATGACAAAGCTGTGAGTTGTGCACACAAGTTACTCCATAGGGGTTGTTTTGCAGCAATGTTCTGTTTCTTTCAAAGATCAGTAAGCTACTGATGTCAACAGGAGTTGCTGTCTCTAAAAGAGGAAATTTTAAACTTATTTCGTTTCTTTATTTGTTCTGGTTTTAATATGCACTTAAAATTCACTATGATGTTTATAACAAGGTCTCAGGAGTCACAAGGTTATGTCAAAACCACTGGAAATCTAAAAGTCCTAAGTAGTAAAAGCAAAATAAATTAAAAAATTTTCTCAGAAAAAGTCTCAAAAATTTTCTCAAAAAATAAAATTAAAAAAATTTAAAAATTAAAAATCATTGAAGCAAAGGAACTCCTACTTAAACTGTCCAGGGAGAATATAACAGTGTTCTGATGCTTAAGGAATCAACACGAATAAAGGAAACACAACATACGAAACCATCAAAACGTATACCATCAAGCAGTCTGGGTTTTCTGTTTTTCAATACTTCATTTGTTAATTATAGTCTATGGACTGCCACATATGCAAGGTAATCTCTGAAACATAAAAGCAAGATTTTTCTGCTGTCCTAAAACTGTACAAAATCAGTCAGAACCTACCCTGCCAACATCCACAGGTGGCACTTAGGATGTTCATGAATTGCTAGGAATTAATGGGCAGATACATCTGTGAAAAAGTTACTATTTTTGCTGATAAATACTGTTCTCCCTGTGTTCCCTGTCATTTTTTTTGTGTGTTTTGAAGTCTTTCTTTTTTTTTTCAAATTTGCAGCAATCTTTTTTTTTCAAACAAAAGATAAATATGGAATGGCAAAGGGAAGAGGAAGGTCTAGGACCACTTTCCACATTTTCATGGAAATATGTGAAACGAGCTATAGGAGAGAACAAACTAATGCTTAAATATTTTTTTTCTTTAATAAATCCAAGTGCTATCTCAAAAAAGTGAAAAAGTCATGAACTGATTTATGGTGAATGTTTTCTTCCCCGGATTACAGCAGTATCTTCTAAAGCAAGTTTTTCCTACTTGTCACATAATGACTTTTCTTTTTAAGGTCAAAAGTCTACCAACATCATTCATCAATTAGATCTGGCTTATGATCAACTGATACTTAGGAAAGTCCTAATTATTACTGGGGAGAAGCTGTCTAGTGGGCTTCTAGAGCTGGTTTGGAGTGCAAACAGGTATTCCTACTATGCAGACTTACTGATACTGTCATCTTACTTTACAGGGTAATAAACTGTCTTAAATGAAAGGCCTAGGTGAGTGACTGATATTCTAGGTGAGTGACATGGGCAGCAGAATCAACATTGTTCTGTTTTATGCAATATTACAAAAATTATATTTTTCATAGAAATAAAGACCTCTGAGGTACTTGAGAAACGAAAATCAGATGGTTAGTGTTTTCTGAAGACCATTCAGCTGGATCGCTGGCAGGAAATAAAATCTCCATACTGAGTCTCTAAGTTACCTGATTATACCCTGTTGACTCTCAGTGGTGTTGCAACTGCATTTTTTCCTTCCTCATATTGTGATGCCTGTTACAACTGAAAAACCTAAGCTGCCATTTGTTCCAAAGGTGAAGTCAGTCTACGTGCAACATTTAGGTTTCTGCAAAACTTGGTTTTACAGAGGTAGAGGAAATAAGTAGCAAAAAGTTGTGGGTTTGTCTTTGCATTTTTTAAAAAAAGGTTGTACTGTTTGCCTCTGTTGCCTGGAATAGTCCACATATTTGTTTACTAGTTGACTAGAATCTGTGTCATTAGTCAATTACTATTTCAGTGTGGAAGATGAAATATGTTTAAGGAAACAATTTCCTTCTTGCTAGACAGCTCCCCCTTCCCTCATCTCCCCATTGGTCTATAATTTGGGTCAGACAGCTCTATATCTCAATTAGAATTTATATAGAGGTAGTAGATTAATTCTTCTTTATTTTAAAAATTCTTGTAAATACCCCTTTTGCTGATGAAAAGAGAAATATTGAATTATAGGAAAGACTGGCTTAGAAATTTTTTCCAAACACATTCAAAGTGTGTAGGCATATCATTTACATAAGTTTGGGTTGGTTTTTTTTTTTTATTTATTCTGAGTGATCTTGACATTCAGTAGATGTTTGAATGATACTCATATATAATTCAGCATCCTTCATGACTGCTAGACATTGTATGTCCGTGGTATGAAGGTTACTAATCACCTCTGAACCTGCCTCTCTGATAGACAAACAGTGAGCTTTGCTGTCTGAAATAAGACATATACCTTGGTTTTGCACAATGAGAATTGTCTCTTTCCCTGAGCATTATCTGATATGGTAAGTGTATGCTTCTCTAGTTGTTTAAATACATATTTGGTCCAGATTACACATGTGGTTTTAACGCTCTCAGCATTTTCTTGAAATATCTAGAGGCATGACATTTTTTAGAATGGAATTTCAACAAGAAAAGGATCTTATCTATGTGTGTTTTCTTATGTAACCTTTTGTAAAAGCTGACAAAGTAAATGAACCGGTTTTCAAAACTTGGAAAAAATTATTCAATATATATTACTGTAGGATGTAGCAAAGCCTCTGTGAATTTGTGCAAACACAAACAAAAATCTAACATCTCACATCCATTTCTGTGTGATCAGAAGTAGAATTCTGATCTTTCAGAGGGCAGAAATGATTAGTGTGTCTCTAGTAAAAAAGAACTTTGTCTACTATGTGGCATGGGGATTGGAGAGGTAGTCTACATGTTTTTTTCTTATTTGACACTCTAAGTAAGCAAGACCAGGAGTGCTTGCCCATTAACACTGCTATGCATGATCTTTACAACAGTATTTAGATACCTACAGAAGGGAGCATGGTAAGATACCTTAAAAAAGGAAATGCCTGCAATCTGATTTTTTTTTTCGTTGTATGTTGAATAAAGTTTATGGTGTTAAACAACTTCATGAAGAAAAACACCACTCAGTCCAAAATAGTTTTTTAAAAGGAGATTTTCAGCCTAAATTATTGAAAATGTTAGTGTGTAATTTCCATGACAATTTATATTTTATAGTAGAGAGACCAAAGTTCT
>JAOXNO010000020.1:48683471-48694719 GCA_028565335.1 Limnodromus scolopaceus | reverse complement strand
TCCCTTTCCTTGGGGCTGCTCTCAATCCATTCTCCGTCCTGTCTGTATTTGTGCTTGGATTTGCCATGACCCAGGTGTAGCGCCTTGCACTTGGTCCTGGTTGAACTTCATGAAGTTTGTATGGGCCCACCTCTCAAACCTGTCCAGGTCCTTTTGGATGGTATCCCTTCCCTCCAGCGTGTTGACTGTGCCATGCAGCTTGGTGTCATTGGCAAACTTGGTAAGGGTACACGCTGTCCCACTGTCTATAAACAGCACTGGTTCTAGTACTGACACCTGAGGAATGCCACTCATCCTGCTAGCCAGTTGGACATCGAGCTGTTGACTGCAACTTTTTGAGTTTGATTATCCAACCAATTCCTTATCCACTCAGTGGTCCATCCATCAAATCCATGTCTCTCCAGTTTAGATACCAGGATGTCATGCGGGACAGTGCAACAAAGATCGTAACCCCATCATAGAAGGCCACCAAATTTGTCGGGCATAACTTACCCTTGAAGAAAACATGCTGTCATGATGTCACTGATCACTTGATTATTTTCATGTGTCTTGGTGGAGTTTCTAGGAGGATTTGCTCCATAATCTTGCTGAAAACAGGGAAGAGCCTGACTAACCTGTAGGTCCCCAGGTCTTGCTTTTTTCCCTTTTTGAAAATCGGGGTTATGTTTCCCCTTTTCCAGTCAGAGAGAACTTCACCAGATGATCACAACTTCTCAGATATGGTGGATGGTGGTTTAACGACTTCATCTGCCAGTTCCCTCAGGACATGCCATGCATCTCATCAGGTCCCATGGATTAGTGCACCTTAGATGGTCTCAAACCTGATCTTCTGCTACAGTGGGCAGTTCCCAGTCCCTTCATTTGCCTTCTACAACTTGGGTGGTGTGGCTAGAGCACTTTCCAGTGAAGACAAGCAAAAAAGTCATTGAGTACATTAACCTTCTCCGTATCCCAGGTAACCAGGGCTCCTGTTTCCTTCTGGAAATTGTCTACGCGGACAATTTCTCTATATTCCTCCCAGGCTAACCTGTCCTTGCTTCCAGCCTCTGTAGCCTTCCTTTTTGTGTTTGAGTTTGTCCAAGAGCTCCTTGTTCACCCATGTAGGCCTCCTGTATTTTTTGCCTGACTTCTTCTTTCTTGCAATTTATTGCTCCTGAGCTTGGAGGATGTTATCCTTGAATACTTACCAACTTTCTTGGACCTCTCCTCCCTTTAGGACTTTATCCCATGGTACTCTACCAATCAGATCTCTCAAGAGGCCAAAGTGTGCTCTCCTGAAGTCCAGGGTAGTGAGCATGCTGTGCACCTTCCTCGCAGCCCTGAGGACCTTGAACTCCACTGTTCCATGACCACTGCAGCCAAGGCTGCCCTTGAGCTTCACATCCTTCACCAGCCCCTCCTTGTTGGTGAGAACATGGCTTAGTATAGCACCTCTCTCCACTGGCTCCTCTCTCTTGGAGTAGTAAGTTATCATCAATGTGTTCCAGGAATCTCCTGGATTGCTTATGCCTTTCTATGTTATGCCTCCAACAGATAGTGGGGTGATTGAAGTCCCTCATGAAGACCAGGGCCTGTGAACATGAGGTTGCTCCTATCTGTCTATAGAAGGCTTCATCTGATCAGTCTTCTTGGTCAGGTGGCCTGTAGCAGATCCTTACCATAACGTCACCTTTCCCTGCTTTCCCTTTAATCCTGACTCTGATCTTTTGTCCACCAATTGGTTTGCTAGAACCAGATTTAGCTGGATGTTTTTATATTGTTATACAGAGAAGAGCCATCTTTCTAACAGTATTTAAGCAGCTAGAAATGCAAATACCTGTATAACTGGCATTTGTAGAATTCCATAAACTCACTGTAGTTACTGAGGTATTACACAAAATATTGTGTACTTCAAAAAGTGCCCACTTGAGTTTCTAGAGAGACAGAAACAACAGGCAAGGGACAAATTCTACAGCTTGTTTCACTGGCTGATTGCTGCGATGACGGCTCTTTTTCTGGAGACTTTCTCAAAAAAAAGCTTATGGAAATGTGTAAGAAATGACAGAGTCACATTATTTCAAAATACACACTCCATAATGTGTATATTGATTAAGACTTTCACAATTATGCATTTAAAAAAAAGAAGATAACTTCAGTCCTGAAAAAGGCAGAATACTAAAAATGTCTTTGATTATAGTATAGTGAACAGCATTGTGTTTCATTTTACTTTCTTCCCACGTGGTATTATTGAGATTGTTGTGGCCCTCCAGAAATCTCTCCTTCACAGTCAGTTGATGTTTCTTTGCTTTCTTTTTGCTTAATTGTTAAATCATATTAACACAGAAATAGCAAAGAGGAACTTGAGCATATCTTCAGTTTTTAAAAAGCTGAGTAAGTAAAGGAAAAGATTCCAAAGCTGAGGCAAAGAAAGGAGGTTAAACTCTGCTGCTTAGTTGAGATTGGCTAAGAGCTATATTTGCAAGTCATTTGAAGTCCCAATTACGAAAAATGCTCATGGAAATATTTTCCACAATGCTCCTACGACTCTAGATATTATCATTTTTATAATGTCAAGTGTACAAATTATCATGCCAAAGGGCCAGGCTGCAAAGTGAAAATGAGGCCAAGTTCAACCTTAATCAACTGCTTGCAGCTTGTGTAACTGCAGTGTTTAAAATAAGTTATGATCATTATGTATTTTAGATAAAAAATCTCTCAAAGTAACATGTTTCAATATCAACAGTAATTCTTCAGACTCAAAATGGCTTATTTTTGGTTTCCTGAATAACAAAATAGTTCAGCTGGGGGAAAACTCTTTGAAATGCCAGAATCCCAAACCAGCCTTATGAAATGAATGCCAGGCCTTCAGAGTCGTTTGACTTGTATCAGTTCTGAAGCTAGGTGTTCTCACCGTCTGGGGAGCAAAGGGATTTATCATTTCCATGAAAACATCTCAGAATGTTTCAAAATGCTCTCTAACAGAGGTCCCTTATCTACACTGAAGTGTTTTAATTGTACTTGGAGTTTAAAATTATCCTACTTCAACAGAAAGAGCACAGCTTAATCAATAACAATATGCCTCAGTAAAATTCCAGGTTCCCTACAGTATCAGGTGGATGGGACCCATGGAATAGTATCTCTGATATCAGTGATACAGCAGGGAAGAAGATAAAAATAGTTTATCATTTGAGGTATAACGGCACTCTAACCTTTCTTTAGCTAAGTGTTTTTCCACATATTCAGACCTTGAAACACTGTCAAACAAGGACTTCATTTTCTAAAACCACAGTATGATGTAGCAGTAGTAAAGAGTGTATTTTATAGCATAATTACATGAAAACACTCTAAAATAAGATTGAATTTAAGTTTTTATCTCTGTAAGAATTTTACAATCCCTACATAATTTGTTAAATGTCTTATTTCTCTTTTTTTCAATTTTTCTTTTTCTTTCAACTGGTGATTCTTTCTTTCCCTTTTAAGTTCTTCTTTCAGACTATCATAGAAGAGGTGCATTGGCACAGGGCAAACTCAGTTTACCTCAAGGTGCTTTGAACATCAGGGCCAGTTGCCATACGCACAGTTCTAGCCAATAATCAGACCAAATTTAATGGACTATTTCAGATTAGTATTGGCATAAGTTTTCTGAGGAAAGTCTGACATTTGATTCTATCTCTGATTTCTCAGGCAGAGCTGTAGGCTGAAATACCTACTGTATTGCAAGTCACTGGTGTAGGCTTTTGATGTCTGTTGTTCATAATTTTTTTTAATACATTTGAATATAGTTTAGGTGCAGGGAAACTATTATCCTTACTCCATTAATTCTACAGTACTAGTGTAGAATGGGATGTTTCTTGTATAACTGGAGAACCTCTCCATTTGTTTACAATTTAATTCATGTGAACCTTACATTAGGTTTACCACCCAAGCTGTAAAGATTGCTTTCACTATGCTCCCACAGGGCTGAAAACTGAGAACCAAGCTTTTTTTTCTCTAGAAAGGATTTAAAAAAAAGTAAAAAAACCTGAGAGCGATCTATCAAGCTCTAATGTTTAAATGTATGCATGTATCAATTTATTTATTTTAAATGAAGGGGTAAGTCTACATGTGCAGGGAGAGGTAGGTGTATGTTGAATCTGACATACCAAGAGATCATACTGGACATTGATAATAGCTGCACATGACCCAGCTGGCTTTTATCAGGAAGGCACATGACTTCGTTAAAAGGAGCCAGCATGCATTTGTCTGGAATAATGTAGCTACTTGGCTTTCAGATCTGGATGTCATGCTGCTGGATTCTGCCTGTACCCACATGATCCAACAGGAAGTGCAAACATACAAAGAATCAATCCTACTCTTAATGAATGCAGCGTCTCATATATACATGAGCGCTAAGGTAAGGGACATGTCTCTCACTGAGGGATCTTTCAGTCTAACTGGCTCAAGCCATGGGACCTGATGGGATTCATCCACAAGTGGATGATGTTATCAAGCCACTGTCCATCATATTTGAGAAGTCTTGGCAGTCTGTAGAAGTTTCCACTGACTGGAAAATGCAAAACATAACCCTCATTTTTAAAAAGGGAAAAGAAGAGGACCAGGGGAACTACAGGCCAATCAGTCTTGTCTCTGAGCCTGGCAATGTGGATCAGGTCCTCCTGTAAATTCTGTCAAGGCACATGGAAAATAAAGAGATGATTGGTGAATGCCCACATGGCTTTACTAAGGGGAAATCATGCCTGATCAATTTAGTGGCCTTCTATGATGATGTTACAGCATCAGTGAATAAAGAGAGAGCAACAGACACCATTGCCTGGATTTGAGCAAAACATTTGACACTGTCCCACATAACATCCTGGTCTCTAAATTGGAGAGACATGGATTTGACAGATGTACCACTGAGTGGATAAGGAATTGGTTGGACAATCAAACTCAAAACGTTGCAGTCAACGGCTCAATGTCCAAGTGGCTAGCAGTGATGAGTCTTGTTCTTCAGGGGGTGGTACCAGGACTGGTACTAGGTACTAGGTACTAGCTGGTACTAGGACATTTAACATCTTTGTTGGTGATATGGATGTTGGGATTCAATTCACCCTTAGCAAGTTTGCTGATGACACCAAGCTGTGTATTCCCTCAATAAGCTGGAGGGAGGGGATGCCATCCAGAGGGACCTTGACGAGCTTGAGAAGTGGGTCCATGCAAACTTCTTGAAGTTCAACCAGGGCAAGTGCAGGATCCTGCATGTGGATCAGGGCAATCCCAAGCACAAATTCAGATTGGGCAGAGAATCAACTGAGAGCATACTTACAGGGAAGGTCTTGGGAGTACTGCTAGATGAAAAGTTGGACATGAGCTGGCAATGTGTGCTTGTAGCCCAGAAAGCCAAATGTATCCTTGGCTGCCTCTAAATAAGTGTAGGCCAGCAGGTTGAGGGAGGTGATTCTGCCCCGCTATTCTGCTCTTATGAGACCCCACCTGGAGTACTGCATCCAAATCTGGAGCCCCCAACACAAGAAGGATATGGACCTATTGGAATGAGTCCAGAGGAGGCCATGAAGATGATGGCTGGGACACTTCTCCTATGAAGACAGGATGGAAGAGTTGAGGTTGTTCAGCCTGGAGAAGAGAAGGCTGCAGGCAGACCTTATAACAGCCTTCCAGTACCTAAACGGTGCCTCTAAGAAAGATGGAGAGGGACTTTTTATAAGGGCATGTAGTGATAGGAAGAGGTGCAATGGTTTTAAATTGAAAGAGGGTAGATTTAGATTAGATGTTAGGAGGAATTCTTTACTGTGAGGGTGGTGAGACACTGGAACAGGTTGCCCAGAGAAGTTGTGGATGCCCCTTCCCTGGAAGTGTTCAAGGCCAGGTTGGATGGAGCTTTGAGCAACCTGGTCTAGTGGGAGATGACCTTGGCCATGGCAGGAGGGGTTGAAACAAGATAATCTTTAAGGTCCCTTCCAACCTAACCCATTCTATCATTCTATGAATCTATGAATTATTTTCCAAACTGCTTTCAGTCACCTTTTGTGATGTCTGCATTTGCTATGCTTCAGGAACTATGCAGACTCATGATATATAGAACACCAACTGCATTCCTTCATGAAAAAGCAACTACAGGTCTGAAAACAAGTTATTTGTGAGGGGGATTATTAAAAAGGTCTTAAATATTTGGAAAAAGCCCACTTCCCTTCCCAGCAGTAATTATTTCATACCAGATACCAAGGTTTAACTCAATAATGATTCAAATGTTTTAATATGAAAAACATTAAAAAAATCTTTTATGGCAGTACAGGGCCAACTGGGCATTTCTACTAAATGAGATTTTATTAAATAGTTTGTTATGTAACAAATGAGGCAGTAATTTTGTTATAGAATTCTTGAGAATATGTACAGTCCAATTCATAAAACTTTTGTGCTTTCATTAAAACAATTTTCATGTTGCATTTTTGAACTAAACCCCTCCTTTTGTATGTGTATGCATGTGGGGCTTTTTATGATAGTGTTTTTAGCAAGATCTTGTATGTAACATTGCTTTAATTATACGAAATAGGCATGCCAAAAGAACGTATTTGTCTGTGTGTGCTTTCTAAAATATATCTCTATAATTAGCTTTTTTCCTCACCTGCTGTTGAAGTGACTGGGAAAAATCAAGAGACTATAAAATCTAGAAAGTTCATGGAAATGAAGGAAAAGTTTTCTGAAAAGAGCAAACACTATCTGCTTAAAAATATACTTCTCTTTCTAGGGAAGTATATTCATCTAAAATTAGATGGATACAGTAAAAGAAAAAAGGGAAAGAAATTGGAGAAAGATTTGGCCAGAATTAAATGAAAAAAACAGCATGGGAAACCTCTGTACTGTTATGCCTGTAGATTTAATTCTGTTACACTCATTATAAGAGTTATGTAAAATGACTCTGCAAAATATTCAAAACAATGTTGATTAGAAGTTTAAAAGCCACAGGCATACACCATTGGATTCTTAATTATAGTGGTGTAAACTGAGCATAACTTTGTTGACTATAAAGGCTTCGTACTTGTGGAACACAGATCTACAATACATCTTAAAATATAACCTTATAAAACATTAGAGAATACATTTCATCTTCCTAAATGATAAGGAAGCTTTCACAGGGGAAAGATGATAATTTCAGGTTGTGAAACCAAATTGAGATCAAAATGTTTTATTGGTTTATTAATGACACATAATTAACTAGCAGTGAGTAAGCCACACATTGGAGATCAGTATCAGTAATGCAACACATAAATGACACCAGAAGCCCTTTAGAAAATGCTGATAAAAACCCCCAAACCTCTGAGCACCCCTCTGTAACTAATCCCAAGAAGTGCAATGCCCGGTAGACCCCTCTGTAGAAGCCCCTGAGTGACAGGGGCTTGCGTCTTCTGCAATCTCTGCCTGCACACCCTCCTCGGGTGGAGCCACCATGCCAGCTCCCAGACAGCACCCTGGCACAGGTTACTGCTTGGTTGCCCAGCACTCAGACCCAGTGGGCAGTGGGAGCAGCTACTCACAGTCTCATAGGAGGGTGCGTTGCCCAAGTGGGCAGAGAAGGGGAAGCACTCAGGCAACTGCTGGTGGCATTGCCCTGAGCTTTGACTGTACCTGTTCCCATGCCAAGATCTCTTCCACCACTGCAACCTCTCATGTTTCTCCTAGACTTCTTTTTATGCTGACTCCTTTGCTGCAAAAGTCTCCTTGCACTTTATCCATGACTGTTTAAGGTGGTTAATGATTCTCTTCCTCATCAAGTGACAAATTTTGGGCAAATGCCCTCTCAAGTGGTTTTGTATTCCACATTGTGTATTCCAGTTGACAATGAATGTTAAAAACTTTTGTGGAAGTGAAAATGCAGAGCTTTCAGCAGCTCGCATCAAGTGTTAAACTGTAAGAATGAATGCGTGCAGCATAATTACAGCAAAGTAGAAACTGAAAGGCAAAGCTTGCTTGCTTCCATGCTATGTTTGAATAGCTAGTACCTGAAGATGATCTACAGTTATGAAGAAGGTTGTCTTGAAGACTGGAAAGGAAGCTGAGTTAAACTGTAAAGAAAAAATCCTCTTTTGCTCGGGTATGTAGGCATTTGTAAAAGTGACTCCCTAGTTGTCAGCCTGCCCAGGATTTTAGGTATTTGTTTGTTGGAGAAGTCAAAAATAGTGGCGAGCTGATGGAAAAGTCACCATGCTTTCGTTAAGGAGAAAAATAATTTAAGAGAAAGTCTGTTTTTCTGGAGGACAGATGAAGATGAATCAGAAATCTAGAGCAGACCAGTTGAAGAATTTGAGAATTTGAGAAAAGCCAACGTTTCATTATTTTTGTTCTCGTTACCAATCAGAAAAATAGTTAGATTATCAAGCTCTTCTGTAGAACATGAGATCAGGGAAAAATACATATTTCCTTCAGTTGAAAATTGAACTGTGATAGTATGACCTTTCTTAGCTCCTCTAAGAGATTTTTATGCTGAAAGCTCTTTCTTAGTGAAGCGAAGGATGAGCTGAGTCTGACAACGTGGTCATTTTCTGTTACACCTGAGGAGTGAATCCTGGGCAGGAGCAAGAAGGCTGAAGGAATTTGGAGTGAAGATCATGGGAAGAGTTAGGCAGGATCAAGTAGAAACAGGACTGTGAGAAAATACCTGATATATAGCCCTTAGACTATTCTCACCATTACTCTTCCACGTGGGTTGTGATGAAGTGGCAACATGTAGCCCAAGGGTAATTAAAAGAGGCTTCCGGGCCTTTGGAGGGTTAATAAGGGAATGTAGGGTGCATGTTATCTTTTCTTCTCTTCTTCCAGTTACAGGCAGCAACTCTGAAAGAAGCAGATGTGCTCAGTCTGTTGATACATGGTTCTGTGGCTGGTCTCACCACCACAGTATTGGGTTTTTTTGACAATGGGGTGGCCAACATGGCACCAGGCTTGCTGGTATTCAATGGAGTTCATGTTTCTGAAAGGAGGAAGAGGGTCTTCACCCGTAAGCTAGTGGGGCTCATTGACAGAGCTTTAAACTAGACTTGATGGAGGATGGGTTTATTATCAGGCTTGCTTGTGACAAGCCAATGGATGACACTACAAGGTCTGAAGGATGGGTTGCTAGCAAAGGCCCTCAACCTGCTGCTCTGAGATGTGCTAGGTATGCTGCAGCACACTCGAGGTCTTACGAAGATGAGCCAGGGACTTCTGAGGCAATAGGAACTGGGGAGTCACAGATAAAACACCTCAAAGGAAGGCCACCTGAAGAGCAGCATGAAGGAAATGCAGCCACTTCGGCTCATAAGTCAGCTTTATTGGGGGTCCAGCTGAAGTGCCTCTATGCAACTTCAAGTAGCACGGGGAACAAGCTAGAGGAGTTAGGGATGTGTGCATCCTGCCAAAGCTATGATCTCATTGGCATCATGGAAACATGGTGGGATGGCTCCTATGACTGGAGTGTTGGAAAGGAGGGATAGAGGCTCTTCAGGAAGGACAGGCAGGGGAGATGAAGAGGGGATGTTGTCTTCTATGTCAATGAACAGCTGGAGCACATGGAGCTCCACATGGGGATGGATGAAGAGCTGACGGAGAGCTTATGGGTCAAGATTAAAGGGAACGCAGCGCCAGGTGACATTACAGTGAAGGTCTGCTACAGGTCACCTGATCAGGACGATGAGCATGAAGGCCCAACTAACAGATGAGGCCCTCTATAGACAGATAGGAATGGCATCGTGTTCACGGACCCTGGTCCTCATGGGGGACTTCAGCCACCCCAATACCAGTTGGAAGGACAACACAATGGGACACAAGAAATCCAGGAAGTTCTTAGAACATGTTGATGACAGTTTTCTTCTCCAAATGGCTGAGGACACAATGAGAGAGGAGCAAGGAGGAGCATTACCAGCATTACCAGCAAGGAGGAGCTAGCAGGGAATGTCAAGCTAAAGTGTAACCTTGGTTGCAGTGATCATGAAGTGGTAGAGTTCAATATCCTTAGGGCAGGGAAGGTGGTGTGCAGTAAGCTCACTATCCTAGACCTTAGGAGAGCAGACTGGCCTCTTCAGGGCTCTGTTTGGTAGACTACCATGGGATAAAGCACTGGAGGGTAGAGGGGCTCAAGAAAGCTGGTTAGTATTCAAGGATCACCTCCTCCAAGCTTAAGAGCGATGTATACCAAGAAGAAAAAGTCGGGCAAAAAATCCAGGAGGCCTGCATGGATGAACAAGGAGCTCCTGGATAAGCTCAAAAGCAAAACAGAGTCTGGAAGAGGGTGGACGGAAGGACACGTAGCCTGGGAGGAATACAGAGAAACTGTCCAAGTGGCCAGGATCCAGATTTGGCAAGCTAAAGCCCAGGTAGAACTAAATCTGACCAGGGACATCAAGAACAATAAGAAAAACATCTGTAAATGTGTCAGAGATAAAGGCAATACTAGGGAAGATGTGGATCCTATCCAGAAGAAAATAGGAGGCCTCATCACCCAGGATATGGAAAAGGCTAAGGTACTGAATGACTTTTTCACCTCGGTCTACACCAGCAAGGGCTCTAGCCAGACCACCCAAGTGGCAGAAGGCAAAAACAGGGGCTATGAGAATGAAGAACCGCCCACTGTAGGAGAAGACCAGGTTCAAGACCATCTAAAGAACCTGAAGATACATAAGCCCATGGGACCTGATGAAATCCATCTGTGGGTCCTGACGTAGCTGGCAGATGGAGTTGCTAAGCCACTTTCCATTATATTTGAGAAGCTGTGATGGTCTGGTGAGGTTCCCACTGACTGGAAAAGGAGAAACAACCCCCATTTTTAAAAAGGGAAAAAAGGAAGATCTGAGGAACTACAGGCTAGTCAGGCTCACTTTTGTGTCTAGCAAGATCATGGGGGAGATACACCTAGACACTCTGCTAAGGGACATGGGAAATATGAATGTGATCAGTAACTGTCAACATCACTTCATCAAGAGAAAGTCATGCCTGACATATAGTGGCCTTCTACGATGGTGCTACAGCATCGGTAGATAAGGGGAAAGCAACAGACAGTGGGATTGACCGCACCCACAGTAAATTTGCTAATGACACCAAGCTGCATGGCACAGTCAACACGCTGGAGGGAAGGGATACCATCCAGAAGGACCTGGACAGGTTTGAGAAATGGGCCCATACAAACTTCATGAAGTTCAACCAGGACCAAGTGCAAGGTGCTGCACCTGGGTCATGGCAAATCCAAGCACAAATACAGACAGGACGGAGAATGGATTGAGAGCAGCCCCAAGGAAAGGGA
>JAOXNO010000020.1:48632498-48647962 GCA_028565335.1 Limnodromus scolopaceus | reverse complement strand
TGCAATAACGATTAGCTGGAATACAGCTGTGAAAATGTACAGATTAATTTTACCATATGCAATGCACGGAAAGAAAAAGCTCATACACTGAGAAAAAAGAATTGGTTTAGGCCTCAGAGGGAAAATTCAATATTTCATTTCATCTCAAGTAGGAAAATTCCATTAGTACTTAGAAGTAAATTCTGCTTCAAGGTTAAAAATTAGAGGAGACTTTCCTGTCCTTGTAAAACGAAGATGACGGTGAATGTGTTTATCAATGTTGAGAATGAGATATCAAGGTCTAATAACTTTTACCTCGGAGAAATGATACCTTATCCAGACTTTAAAATCCCAATGAGTTTTTCCCACACTAACACATCTCCTCATCATATAGTTTCCTATCAGGAACCAACTTGGAGTGCAATGGTCAGCTCTGAAAAGAAATATAACGTCTGAAATGAAACAATGCTTTCAAACTTTGAAACAACATATTTAATATTCCTCTTGCTTTTCCCATATTCCTTTGGATAAAATTATTTTAATAGTAAAATTTCCTCCCAGTTTTACTTGATGCTTAGCCTTGAAATTATTAATATGTATATTCATAAATTAAAATTAAAGAGGAACTTTATGTGTGGAACTATAAATACTTTATTGCTCTTTTTTTTGTGTAATTTTCAGTGTTTGGCATTAGAATGTGATTCCACACTAGTAGAAAATCAGACAGTGTCCTATTTAAATAGCTTGATTTTAGAATTGGGGCAAAGGAGAGCAAAATGTTTTCAAAATATTTTCTTCCTGTTTATTTTTTTTTCTTTCTCTCTCTTGTCAAATCATTTCTATAGTCACACTAAATGATACTACAGTAGAAAGGGTGAATAGATGAAAGACAGACATCACTATGTTTTTAAAGTTTCTTATACAGGCACGAGTTTCATACACTGAGCCAGGCAAATTATTCTTCTGGGGAGCTGATAACTGTGAAAACTGTTAAAATAGTCAAGATCACATAGTATTTTGCTGTATGAGCTATATTGTCTTGAGAATGAAATATTTATTCATTTCTGTTGTGAATTTTCCTTGCAGTGACGTTGTTACTGGTGTACATGTCCTATTTCCATATTCTTAAGGGCAATTCTGCTCTCAAAATAGGTCCACCCATAAGAGTTTTGACCCAATATTGAACAATGTCATGCAAGCACCTCAACATAAGGCTTACAGTTATTGCTTTAATTACTTTGGAAAGCAATACCATTCTGTAAAAAAAAACCAAGTTAGTTTAGAAGATGGGAAGGTGAAATTCTTTTAATTATTTATGGGCCTAAAACTACATTAAGGTTTGACCCACACAGAACCCAGCATGGCACCTAAAAAACTCTGTTTATTTCTAGCTACACTGCTGGGTTTTTGTTTTGATTTGGTGATATTGTATAAATAGGAAATACTTACAAGAATCAATGAAACTCAGAGTGCTTTTGAATGTTAGCTTGTAATATAATCTTAATGTAGAATGAGCATGTACAATACTAAAAGTGTCAAAATAAAGGGGTTTAACTGAAGGAACATAGTATTTTTTTGCTAAATAGCTATTACAGTGGGAACTCTCACTGCTGCATAAACACATACAAGTAAATAAATGTCTTTCAGTGGTAGGTCAGAACACATATTCAGATTGAAGATCTGCTTGAAGGATGGTTGGTGATTGTGAGAAATTTCAAACGCCATTTCAATTGTTATGAAAATGATCTGGTAGCCAAAGGCTTTGAGAATTGTGTCTACACAGGCTACTGTCTCCCAATTTGCTCCTTCTGATTTTGTAGCTTTGCACTTAAAGGTGTAGGAATCTTTATCTGATACTTGAGATAGTCACAAAATAGGGTTACTTTCATTTAAAGCCTTGTAGATAGTAGAAAAAATAGTAAAACTTTAAGGGAAGTGATTCTCACCTTGAAAATATTGAGCCTGAGAAATTACAAGAACTACAAGTACTGGTCAAAGCATATGAATAGACGTGTTAAAAATGGTTTCTAATTTGTTTATTCATTATCACTTAATATATATTATTTTTATAACACTTGCTATTTTTAGTAGTAGCAATACATGATAGGTCTCTGGGAAGCTGAGAACTGCTGGGAAGTGCTACTGGGAGCTGACTGTTCATGTAGTCTGAAAATAGGCTAAATTGACTTATCCGTTTATCTGGTTGATAATTATGAGATTGATTCTAAACACTGTTTGGAAAAATATACAACAAGTTCTTTGTTATCTCCTCTTTCTTATTACAAGTTTCAGACAATAATTAAAAAATGCCACCAATGCCTGAGGAAATAATCTGATTCAAGAGTAATCTAGACTGACTCTCTTTTTTTCAAATTTTTCCTCAAGGTAATTTTATTATTAGGGCTTTCCCACCCTGCAGGCCCCCTAAAGTGTAAGTATCAGCTGTTGTCCTAAAGTCAGACTCAGAAAGGTTTTAAAACTGATGGGAAACAGTCATTAGTAACTAATTTGTGGATGAAGTTTCTACCTAACACATATGTAGACTTATTCTATCACCTTCCCAGAGTTTTCCTTTTGATAAACAGCATCATCTTTCATTTAGTTCTTACTGTTCTCTCTTCTGAATTTCATTGCTCAAGCTTTTATGAATACCACTAAAATTGTATTCCAGATCTTGTTCACTGCAAATTAGCCTAGGTCTTGGTGACTGAATGAAGATTATGCTGTCCTACCTCAGCTGAGGAATTGGATTGTATTCTTACAGAAATAAATTGTTGTCTTCTACAGAATAATTACAATATGGCTTTGTATTAAAATGTCAAAGCATGTGCTTGAAGTAAATATATATGACGAAATTTATATTTAAATTTGAATTCTACAGCTGTCACTTTACCACCTAACAGTGTTAATCACCCCCTTTTTTATCATGCTTTCATGAAACTTCTTTCAGTAAATTTTCCCTGTTTTCATTTTCAGGTTTTCTACATCCACTTTAGGATTTTGCAGTCTTCCAAAACCCTTCTGCAATTTGTATTTCATGCAGAGATTTAAGAGGCAGGTAGTCCTTGTCTGTTACCTCCTGCCCCCTTTTACAAACTTTCCTCATTACTTTCTGTTCCTGTTCTCTAGAGCAGTTTTGTTGGGGTTTTCCGGCTTAATTTCTGCTGGATCAGCAACAGAATGTGCCCAAGATGGTCCTTCTTTAGAAGGAATTAGAGAAGATCCACATGTTATGTGACTGTAGGTCTGGGCTTCACACATGGTGGGAATAATGGGAGTCAATACTTTCTAAACGTGAAAAGCTATAATAATTTTCTACTTTTAATTAGTAATGTGTCTGGTGGAACAGAAACTCCAAAATAAAAACTATACTCTGGATTAGTTTCGGTATGAAATGGCACAAACGTGTGATGTTATGCAAACCAGAGGTAGGTGAGAGGGGTCTGTAAACCTTTTCTTTTACATCTACTGGTTTTACTGAATATGTTTTGTCCAATATCAGAGACCTAATAGTGAGGGCATTCAGAGCTTTTGGGAACCTGGCCCTTTGCTCCCGTATGACTGGTAACATAATGGGGAGATGGAATGAATTCTATTTTATGGTTAAATAAATGTCTTATTTCATATGGATTTTTTTGGTTGCGTCTGACAGTGCAGTTGAAAATGACAGACCAGGAATTATATGCTTTTTGTTTTGTGTTGCCTTTGTTTTTTAAGTGGCAGTAGTTAGGGTGAGTTTTGGTTTTTGTGTCGTTTTGTTTCCTCTCCTTGTAGTGCTTACCTTTATCTGATAAAACTTTTTGCAATTTAAAATTTGGAGAATATGGTTGTAGTTTTCAGAGATGTATTGTTCAAATTATGCACTTTGTTTTCATTCATGTGGTGCAGCTAGCAACATGATATAAAATTATATATTTTATATAGTTGATATTCGGATATATATTGGTGATTAAATTTTTTTGTCTCATGCAAGATATCTTTTTACTTCCACCCGCTTCATGCACCGGTATGTCTGACTTGAACTAGTGGAAAAACAATCCTGGAAAGAACTTCTGCATAATTACTATAAAATCAGAATTTAAAAAAGATCAATATTAAAAAGAAAATTAAAAAAAAAAATGAAGCACTTTCTCTCCAGCTATTATAGTGTGCTTACATGGCTTTTTCAAAAACTGCACTATCACTGCACTAGTTAATCGGTAATGTTTCTTTATAATGCAGCCAACAAGTTAACATCATGTCGCCCCCATTGTTTTGAGATTCCACTTTTCACAAAGATCCAGAGTTTTAAGAACTCAGGTAGCCTAAGTATGTGAAAATACAGCTAAGCACAAGAGTTGCTCTTGTGCTTAGATAAAAATTTCTCCTGTAATCCTTGCCTTCTGTGGCAGTATCTTTCTCTCTTTTCCACTCATACCTTCAAAGCTCATGTTAATAGAACTAACTGAAAAATCAGCAAATGATCAGAACTCAGCTGAATGGCATCATAAAAATATTTTAAAGCACTTTAATTAACCCCTTGTACAACAGGGAAATATGCAAATTAATTTGCTTATTTCCCTGAGCTCTTATTGGAGCTACTTAATTAACGTGCTTGTAAATTCTCTCTAATAGTAACCCTACAGTTAGGGAACACAGGGAACTAGTACTGAATACAGGACTAAAATTGCCCAGTTTTTTTCTTCTTTAATGATTAAATTTAATCTTCAAATTTGGCACACTAAATCCTCAGAGGATAATTAAGTTTTTATGTAAAATTTTTGTCACAATACTTAATAACACTTATGAAGGGAACATTCTAAAGGGGTTCCATTGTTTTAGAGTTGTATCCTTTAAAAGGAAACTGACCTCTGCCATACTGTCATAGAGACTGCTTATGCTTGCATTGAAATTTGAGTCCACGGGAACTGTCATAGTCAGAAAATCTGGATGAAACATGGTGTAGAATAAGGCAGCAGTTTCTTTCCCAGATATTGAACACTTTCAAATTTAGACATTACAAACAAGCAAGAGATGGAGAGTTGGCTGAATACCAAAGTACTTCCATAAATAAATCACTTGACAAATTTTGCTAGTGTCCAATGAATACTTGTTGCCACAAATAGGAGATGGTCACCTACACAGCTCCTTGAATACAAAGAGAATCCCTATTAACTGATTTTTTTTTTAAATGAAAAATTAGTAATATTCACTGACTTTTATATTCAACAAATGCTATTCAATTTAGTTTACGAAATAGCAGTCAGAGGGCTTCACACCATGGGTGGAAAGACACGTTGACATATGAAGAATGTGGACTATTAAACTTTTCATTTGCACTCTTTCGCTAATGGCCTGTACCACTTTAGTTCCTGTTCAGCTCCAGTGCTGCAGGCCTGCAAAGAGCTTTTCTGTTTGGTGTACTGGAGTCATTATATGACTTGTCACTGGCACAGCAATTCTTGTACTTTCATGTTGCTGGCAAAGTTCATAGTACTATGAATTGATACACAGCCATTAATTCATATAAAACAGTCAGCTTGCATCTGACATCGTATAATGCCTACTTTCACCCATGGAACAACAAAAAAAAATCATTATGTTAAAATTTCCTAATATCTAATTCTACACTTATGAACCTGGTTAGAATTAAAAAAGATATTCCAATGAACTTGAAGAAGAACCTAACACCTTGGATTTGTTGTTGTCAGTTATTTGGCTGTGTAGGATTTATTTTCCCTACTTGAAAACTTACATTACAAAATCTTTATGTTAAGTAAACCACTTAAATTTGAAAAGGCGTTTAAGGAGGAGAAGGATAAATTTAGGGCTTGTCTATCTGTCTATTAGACACTAAAATGTACTGGTATGTATTTAATTAGAACTATGTCGTACATGTATTGCTCCAGTTTAGCTCAGTGATTTAGATCAAAGTATAACGTCTTCCTCAGAGTCTGTCAAAAAGAAGAGATAATTGAGTTACCAGAGGCCTGATGATATATAAATATATAAATATAAAATCTTCTGCTTTTATTTACTAAATATTCAACACGATATCTGGATGATTTCCAAAATGTTTCTGTTAAAGATAGCTGTATAGGGGTTTATGGAATAGGTATAAGCACTAGCACGTTTCCAAACTGAACAAAATAGTTTGCTTCTGTTCAAAGATTTTTAATAAAAATTTGTTTTCACATTGAGATACCTGACAAAAAAGTAGCCATCCCTGTAAACACCACACAAAGATTTACACAAAGGCTTATTTTCAGTTATTGTCAACAATCTGGCTGCTTAATTTAAATGCATCAAGCACATATGCAGATGTGTAATGGATATGGATTTAGGGCCTTCTTTTTATCATGTGAGTGTAGGGGGATAGTTTCACATTAAGCAGATGATCCTGGAACATATGGCTGAGGAGGGAGATGTTGAATGTCATGTGTCTTGAAATAAACACATTTCTTTAAATTAGGATTACTTAAAATATCACTCAGTAGTAGATATTTTCCCTATGAGTTTCATTTTGACTGTTTGTAGAAGATGATATCATTGTTGAAGTATGTGCTGTGTTTAGGACGGAAGATTTAAAAACTGATGAGAATGCTACAGTGATCCAATATGACCTTCAAAATAACAAATTATTTCTGGATTTATGGCCAGTAGCACTGATTGAACTGCAATGCTTCTACTATGAAAATCTCCTGTCTTGATTTAAGAGCTGTAAGGGAAGCGAAACTATTATGATCTTTGGTAAATTGTTCTAAGGACTGGGGGAATCGGAATTTTTCCTGTATTTTATAGATATGTGAGGCAGAAGACAAACAGTTACTTGTATCTAGAGATTCCTTCTTTTTATGATTTTATTTTTAGCTGTAATAATGCTAAAGCAACATGAGTCAAAGTTGAACAAGTATAATCTACAATGCAGAAAAGGTTGCTGCATGAACTTAGGAATTGCCTGATGGATTTGTTTAGATGTTTGTCTTTAGGGCATTCTTAAAAAGCATAAAAAGTCCCTTATATTTGTTCATTTTCTAACATTATTTTTCTTCTTAGCATAAGTTCTAAGGGAAGACTTTTTCTCTCTGAAAAATATATGAAGCCAAAGATGCCATAGAATCATAGAATTGTAGAATGGTTTGAGTTGGAAGGGACCTTAAAGATCAACTTGTTCCAACCCCCCTGCCATGGGCAGGGACACCTATGAAATCAGATTACTCAACGCTCCATCCAACCTGTCCTTGAACACTTAGAGGAATGGGGCATCCATGTCTCTGGGTAACCTGTTCCAGTGTCTCACCACCCTCACAATAAAGAGTTTCTGCCTAATCTCTAATCTAAATCTCCCCTCTTTCAGTTTAAAACTGTTACCTCTCATCCTGTCGCTACACTCCCTCATAAAGAGTTGCTCCCTGTCTCACCTTTAGGCCTCTTTTAGGTATTGGAAGGCAGCTATAAGGTGTCCCTAGAGCCTTCACTTGTCCAGTCTAAACAATCCCAACTCTCTCAGCCTGCCCTCATAGCATAGGTGCTCCAGCCCTTTGGTCATCTTTGTGCCCTCCTCTGGACCTGTTCCAACAGGTCCATATCCGTCCTGTGCTAAAGCCTCCATAGGTGGATGCAGTACTCCATGTGGCGTCTCATGAGAGCAGAGTAGAGGGGTAGAATCACCTCCCTTGACCTGCTGGCCACACTTTGATGCAGTCCAGGATGTCTGGCTTTCTGGGCTACAGACAAACATTGCCAGCTCATAGAATAGAATCATAGAATCATAGAATTGTCCAGGTTGGAAGGGATCTTTAAGGTCATCTAGTCCAACCATCAACCTAACTCTGATAAAAACAAAAAACCACATCACTAAACCATGCCTCTAAGTGCTATGTCTACCTGTCTTTTGAATACCTCCAGGGATGGTGCCTCAACCACTTCCCTGGGCAGCCCATTCTAATGCTTAAGAAACCTTTCAGTGTAAAAATTGTTACTAGGATCCAATCTGGACCTCCCCTGGCACAACTTGAGGCCATTTCCTCTTGTCCTATCAAATGTGACTTGGGAGAAAAGACCAACCCCACCTCTCTACAACCTCCTTTCAGGTATTTGTAGAGAGTGGTAAGGTCTCCCATCAGCCTCGTTTTCTCCAGGCTGAATAACCCCAGCTCCCTCAGCCTTTCCTCATAAGACTTACTCTCCAGATCCCTCACCAGCTTTGTTGTCCTTCTCTGGACAAGCTCCAGCACATCAATGTCTTTTTTGTGATAAGGGGCCCAAAACTGGACACAGTACTCAAGGTGGGGCCTCAGCAGTGCCGAGTATACGGGGATGATCACCTCCCATGTTGAGCTTATGTTGAGCTTCTCAACAACCAACACCCCCATTTCCTTCTCCTCAGGGCTACTTTCAATCCATTGTCTGCCCAGTCTGTATCTGTATCTGGGATTGCCGTGGCCCAGGTGCAGGACCTGGTTGAACTTCATGAGGTTCACATGGGCCCACTCGTCAAACCTGTCCAGGTCCCTCTGGATAGCATCCAGCATGTTGACCGCGCCACACAGCTTGGTGTCATCAGGAAACTTGCTGAGGGTGCACTCCATCCCACTGTCCATCTCTCTGACAAAGATGTTAAACAGCACTGGTCCCCGTACTGATCCCTGAGGAATGCCACTCGTCACTGGCTTCCACTTTGACATTTAGCTGTTGACCACAGCTTTTTGAGTGCATCCATCTAGCCAGTTCCTGATCCACAAAGTGCTCCACTCAGCAAATCTGGATCTCTCCAATTTAGAGATCAGGATTTCATGTGGGACAGTGTCAAATGCTTTGCGTAAACCCAGGTAGATGACATCTCCTCTTATTTAACGGTGCTGTAACCCCATCGTAGGCGGCCATCAAATTTGTCAGGCATGCCATTTCTAAATATTTTAATTTTTACTAGTTATATTCAGTCTGTGATTTTGCAGGTTATTGCAGACTATTTTGCACATTGAAAGCTGGATGCTGAACTTCATCCTGTACACCCACATTTCATGTGTCCTCCCTCCTACCCCAAGTCTCCTTAATGGTTTCCTGCCTTTTGCTGATTTATCTACACTGTACATAGTTATTGCAAGATTGAAACTATACATCCAGCATAATGTGCTCCCAATTTTAAGAATGCTGATCATGTTGGAAGAATTCAGAGAGGAGGACAAAGGAAACCCCTCTAACACAGCAGGAAACCTCAGTCTCATAGTGAGCATCTCAAGAAATTTAATCTGTTTTGTTATCTCAGGGAAGATTGCATGGCCTGATAAATATCTCTGAGTACCTAACCAGGGAGAAGACCTCTGATAGTAGACTGCTTTTAAACTTGAAGTCAGAGGCATGATAAGATACCTTGACTAATAGCCAAAGCTGGAAAAATTTATGTTGTAAATAAGAAAATCTTTTGGTGGTGGTAACTAAACACTAGAAACAGTTATTTAGGGACATTTGTGAGTCTTTTGGCCTCTCCCAAATTCAAAAGCTTATTAAAAACTTGCAATCTTATGAAGCTATTAGTATTATTAAATATACAAATGAAGTACCAGCTCTCTAAAGCTTAATGAAATTAGAGGGCTCTAATGGGTTTTTAATTTAAGCTCCTTGTTTGCACTTCGTTTCACAATATGTTTCTCATTAACAGTCAAACAGGGAAGTTGAGAAGATATTGATCTCACAAACTCTTCAGAATGCCTTTTAGCTTATATATTGCAAATATTAATATTCAAACCTTCCCTTAGGAATTAAATTTTAAGCCCCACTCTCTGTCCTTCAGTGCTTTATTTCACGCCTCTCTTACAGTTTTGAGCATTCTCCTTAAACAACTCTAGAGTAGTGCTGATCCTCCACTAGTAAGCTGTCTGTTGCTTTGGCTGACCATAGGAGAACTGCGCCTGTACCCTCTGGCAACAAAAGTTGCACTAAGGTATGACTTAATTTTCTTATTTTTCAAGACCTCACAACTTAAAAACTGATACCATTTTATTAAGCTGTATCCTGTATAATTTCAATGTTTCTCTTCATAATTTTTCAATAATCTTTCTTTCCAAAGGGATATCATAGAATTATAGAACAGTTTGAATTGGAAGGGATCTTTAAAATTCATCTGCTCCACCCTCCCTGAGCGGGGACGTCTTCAACTAGATCAGGTTGCTCAGAGTCCTGTCCAGCCTGACCTTGAATCTTTGCAGAGGTGCAGGCTGCATCTGTCTAGGCAGCCTGTTCCAGTGTTTTGTCACCCTCATTGTAAAAAAATTCTTCCTTGTATATAGTCTAAATCTAATCCCTTTTAGTTTAAAGCCATAACCCCTTGTCTTATTGCAACAGGTCCTACTAAAAGTTTGTCCTCATCTTTTTTATGTGCCCCCTTTAAGTACTGAAAGATGCCATTAAGATGTCCCTGGGGCCTTCTCTTCTCTAGACTGACCAACCCCAACTCTCCAAGCTTTTCTTCATAGGGGAGGTGTTCCATCCTTCTGATCATTTTTGTGGCCCTCCTCTGTACCCATTTCAACAGGCCCATGTCTTTCCTGTGCTGAGGACTCCAAAGCTGGATGCAGTAGTCCAGGAGGGGTCTCACCAGAGTGGAGTAGAGGGGCAGAATCACCTCCCTCAACCTATGTAAAAGAAATTATGCTTCTTTTGATGCAGCCCAGGATATGGTTGGCTTTCTGCACTGTGTGCGCACACTGTTGGCTCGTGTTGAGCTTTTCATCCACCCGTATTCTGTGGTCATTCGCCATAGAGCTTCATCCCCCAGCCTGTGTTGATATTGGGGGTTGTTCTGACCCAGGTGCAGGACCTTGCACTTGGCCTTATTGAACGTCATGAGGTTCACATGGGCCCACTTCTTGAACTTGTCCAGGTCCCTTTGGATGGCATCCCGTCCCTCAGGCCTGTGAACTTCACCGTGTAGCTTGGTGGTGTCTGCGAGACACATCAAGTAACTATTTTGGAACAAACTAAACAAAAAAGTGAGCAGTAAAGTTTGCAAGAGTAACATTTTAGTTAAACAGAGCATTCCTAAGCTTTGCTTCTTATCTTTTTAATGTGGTTTAGATTTTATGCTCTTCAAAATAAGATCTTAGTGAATAATGGGTAACAACATTCAAGTCACCATAAAGGAAAACAACAAAATGACTTCATAGAAATGCCAACAAATGCAAGCTAAGAGCATTTTCACTTTATCTGCCAAGGTTCTAAGCAATCATCCAAATAGCTTTGTGATTTTACTTTCAAAGCTATTACCCTGAACCTAAATAGGTATCTGTCAATAACTATCAGCTAGTGCGCTGACTTGTTCCTGTCTGAGGGAAAATCAGAACAGGTCTGTTGAAAGCTATATCTTGCTTCCAGTATAGCAGATCCCATTGGATGCTACTTCTTTACTAAGCTCCGAGGTCAGTGTTCTTATCATTGCCTTGATGGCTGTCCTGCAACACTAGTGGTGATACGCTCAATTGCTACTTGCTGTCCAGTTCTAGTTATGCTTAGAAGAAAAATATTTAAGAAAATATGCATGATGATAAAGGCAAACATAATTTTTTTCCAAAAAGAATTTCTTATTTGACCTTGAAAAAAATTGATCTTAGATATTTCTATAAGTCCATCATTAACAATACTATGGTTCTGAAAATGGTTATTACTGCTAATATTCTGGCAGGTATATAATGAGTCACATCAGGTTATGTCACTTATACCACGTTGTCATGTTTTATTATGTAATGCAAATGGCTCACAAAACTTCCATGAACTGGGAAATAAGATTGATAATGTTTGAGCGGTCTGGACCTCTCAGAAGAAAAAAATGTTAATTTCAAAGCAGTAAGCACTACTTTAATTACTTAGTAAGCACCAATTAATTATAATGAAGTTTCATTAAGCTTCACTCAGATTTGCGCTCTATCTCCTGCCTTTATGGATTGAACTTCAGGAAAGATTTAAAATCACATTGCTCAAGTAAGCTGTTTCTCATTTAATTGTCTATGCTATAGCTTAAATGTAAAAAGCCCCCAAAACACAAGCCCGCAAGAAAAACAATTGCCTAATTTAATCTCAAAATCTAAACGTGCTTGATTTTCAATTAAGATGTAAATGCTAATCCTGGAGTTACAGCTTCTCATATATCCCAATGATTTACTTACGTTTTCTGATTAACCTATTGATGTGCAAGGAAAAGATGGGTCTCACAGCAATGGTGTTTTCATGCCAAAGAGATTATGACATCTCAGAATCAAGTTTCATGTTCTGTTTATTTCCATGTATTCAGTTCTCACTTTGTCATACACTTGCATCTGTGTTCATTGTGCTATACTCAACCACAAGACAGATCTCTGATGCTTTCAGTCAATTTGAACTACTGTAAGGAATAGGTGCACCAGCACACCGTGTTTCCAACCATCTTCAGCATTTCTGTAAAAACTTATCTTAGCTCTCTGTTGCCCATAATTCAGGATATATCTAGCTAGAAGTAAAAGTATTCTCCATAATATTCTCTCACTATCCTTTGACTTTTGTGCCTTAACAAATTCATTTACCAAAAGATGACTTGCTCAAGGCTATACAAAGTCCAAGTAAATACTTGTGAAGAGGGCAGGATTGTAGAACCACTCTTTTTATGGTTTGGGAACTGATATAAAGGGCATAATTGATGGTAACTAGTCTTCATCTGTAATCATATGGATATGTTGTAATAGCACCTGGGCTTTCTTTTCCATAATACTTCAACAGTTTTGCGAAACGGATTGTGAAGTCTACTTGAAAAAAGCAACTCATTGCTCAGTGGCAATAAAAAACATACCAAAAGTGCACAGAAAAATGTAACACTGTTATAGCGCAAGTGATCTGTTGGCACTGTTCAGTTTTTCAGGTTTGTTATATCTTTAAATACCAAATCAGTTACGTGTTAGTTTTGCTTTGTCAGGAGTGACATATGTAAGTAGCCTAGTTTTTCCCTTCCTGTGTTATCTTCCCCTTTTACTTCCCTCCTTCCCCTCTCCCTCCTCTTCCCCCTCCCCTTTCCTTCTCTTTCTGTTTTTCCCTTTTCATTTCCCTTCCCTTCTCTTTCCCTTTTCCCTGCCCCTAATAAGAATAAATTCTTGAGGTAAATTAAACATAGGCAATTCAAAGTCTACTTTTTAGCTGAAGTTTTTAGAAATGGTTTTCATGTAGTCTGTGATATCTACATATGCACAGGTATGTGGGCATAAATTTTAAATAAAATTATACATAGAGTCAACTGTACCATGTTGCTTGCCAAAGCTTGAAGAGAAAACTGCATATTCATGGAAGCTTATAATATTTCAATATTTTGGTGAAGGTGCAAACATAATGAAAATTTTATTTTTTTTTCATTTTAATACCACGGGCTTGGGATCTCAATGGGCATCTGCCTTTGTTTTGGGGAGCTATAATAAACTAGTGCTCCAACTTTTTGATAACAACTGTCATTTTACCATCTATTTTGATTGTCAGAAACAAGTTTTCTCTTTATATCATTATAAGATACAGGAAGTTAATATTTTGACTTAAACGCAGGAGGTCAAGAGGCTTGCAAAGATTTTAAGGACGTGACAAATTTTAATGCATCACTTACAGTTTGGCACTGAAGGCAAACACCTTAACAATGACAGCACAACAGCTTGCTCATGAACTTGTCTGCTGTCATGAAAGATTCAGATAGACAAATAAACAAGTAGTCCTAATATTTCTTACCTGGTTTGAGGTAAAACAGAACTAATTTTCTGTTTTGTAATTTTACTTTTTTAGCTGGGCTTCTTCAGGCTAACTAAACTCTGAAATTAACAGCATATTGTTCAGAAACTGTTCACTCTCACAGTGGTAAGACCTGACTATACCAAGGAATGGTATGCAGAGAGGCCCTTGCTTATACTTATTGCTATAACAACCAAGATCAGGTAACTTTGTTATTTGCACCATTGGAGGGTTGGAAGCGGAAAAGCATAGAGGGGTCACACCTGTAGGGTTTTACCTCAAACCAGGTATCACAAAAGATGTGATATTTTCTTGTGATATTTTCTTGTGATATTTTCCTTCTGAATGCTATCCATGAGAGCTCTTAATGCCACAACCTAATTATGTGAGTTATTAATCTGGCACATTTCGAATGTTCTTGTAAAACACATGTGTTTTTGAAATGTCAGGAGATGTCTTTGACATGGTGAAAAAATAAACAATGTAAGACAAAATACATAAATAATTTGAATTGCCATCCTTCTTTTGATGTCAGGTCACAGTAAATAAAACAGTAATTTTTACTGGCTTGAAAAATAACTAGTACCTGGACCCAGTGCTACTGTCAGCATTTCTGCAAATCTTTCCCTGTTACTAACAGAAGGTAATGGTAAATATTTGGAAAATCTAACAGGAATTCTAACCTTACAGTAGAGAAAACGATACAACATAGTTAATAAGCAAAAGGCTTTTATATTACTGTACGGGAAAAGTTTGTTGGTGGTCTGTGCTAAGCTAGCTGATAACGTCTGTTGTATTGCTTTAATTTTACGAGAGAGCCTGCGTTTTAAAAAGGCAGAAAACATCCATTAAATACTTTCCTTGTTATTTACTCTTTGTAAGCAATTTCTGCGTTGAGCACTGGGACCATTAGTACAATACATTAATGTCATGAATGGAAGAGGAAGTGGTCTAGGAAGCAAACTTGTATCAGACTGTGGTTTACAGCATAAAAATTTTGCAAATCCCTACACTAGCCAGTTAATTAAGGTATATTTGTGAAATATGTGCTCTGAAACACGTAGCATAAATTTGGGAGCTATAAAAATAAACAATAATAGTGATCATTAGTAACACAGAAGTGAATTATTAAGGTGATTTGAAGCATTTTATCTAACATCTCTCCCATCTGACAGCAACTTTAGGACCAAGAGACTGATTGGTCCTAAAGACCAATTCACAGAAGTGAATTCTGTGATTCACAGAAGATTCCGCTTTTAATGGAACATCTGTTTCCTTAGCAAATTTCCCTAAATAGGCACATTCAAGACATACGCTGCTGGGAAGCCAGTAGTATCTGGTGGATAAGCAGTAAACTGTCTTCTCGTTTTCTGGTTTTACAAAGCATTTTTACCACATTTTCTGCCAGTAGGCAATATATGCATTATAAATACAAATGTGTCACATTACAAATACAGATGCATCATTGGTTGCTATGGTGGTAGGATTCCTGTATATGCCTATCTGGATAGAGACTGGAAGAACACTAATTCTCAAATAAGTCTTAGTGTGTAATAAAACTGCAGAAAATGGTCCAGAATGTAAGACTGTAACAGTAGCCACAGTGGTAATTATTGTAGAGTGGAAAAATGCTGATACTTATATACACATTCACATCACAGTGAGACAATTATTACAAAGCTATGTCAATAAAATCCCCACCTGTGCCTTCCATTCAAAAGACTGAAGAAAAAGCAACTTTACATATGTAAATATATGTCTGATAAAGATCTGAG
>JAOXNO010000020.1:48594928-48610425 GCA_028565335.1 Limnodromus scolopaceus | reverse complement strand
GTTTGCTTTAAAATACAAAACAATTTATAAAGTTATTGTGCATGTACACATGTGGAGATATTTAAGTTAGAAATGGAAGATAAATGCAAGATTAGTCAGTGTAAAACTTTGTTATATCTTGTTGAGGATATTGTGGAGGTGGAAGATCTAGCTGTTTACTTTCCAGTAAATATGGAGCACCAGTGCAACCAATAAATAGGCAGTACCAATGCAACGAAAAAGGCAAGGGAAGACTTATGCAATAGATTCTGTGTGCAGCACTATCTGCATGATCCAAAACCAAGAAAAAATTGAAATAAATATATAGAAAGGATGTTAGGCCAATTGGGAAAATGGAAAAACTTTTCAGAGAAAACTTGGAAGTGTATGGTGTTTGTTTGTCATGAGGTCATGCAAGCAAGTCAGAAACCTAAAGTAAATATTATTTCTGTCTATAAGTAGAATTTTCAGCTAGAAATAGAATTTTATGTGCAGGAAGGATGTAAAGGGTAATGAATAAAAGTTAGTAATGGAAATTTAACTTTCCTGTAATCACTAGATCCATCATATTCTGGAACACCCTTTGTATAGAAACATTAGACACAAAACACAGTTCCACTTTCAAGTCAGAATGTTTTCACTTTATGAAAAAGAAGATGTAATGTTCATTAGAGAGGTTCAACTTGGTGTTCTGGGAAGTTCCATTAGTCCTATGTCTGTTCCTATTTAGCAGTAACAGCATGCTGTTTCGCTATGGGCTGATAGTATTGGTTCAAAATAGTACCTCGAAACTAATCACTTTTTGATTTGGAATTGTTTAGAATTGGAGTGAGAACTGATCTTGAACATATCAGTAGTGCCATGCCCCTTGATAAACCAAAATCGATAAAAAACATTAAAACAAAAGTAGGTTATAGTGATGATGCCACTGGCACCAAAAAAAATAATACCCATAATACCGTGCTGATTCACCACTATCATCTTGATCACCTTTCAGAAAGGCCACTATTTTAACACCTGGGGAAAAGAGACCTGCCTGTCTGAAGATATAGGTGAGAAAAATGCAGTAAATATATTTGTATCTACTTTTTAAGTACTAATATATAAAGTCATACAAATAAAAAAATTAATTATAAGATATGAATATTTTGAGAGAAAACCCCTTCAAACACCATAAAAGCCAAGGGCTGCATTCAAGTGTTTGCCCTGTCCTCAAGAGAGAATAAGAATTTCAGCTTGTCATATAATATTATCTCTTGTACTTTTGAGCGACTGAAAACATCCATAGGGACATAGATGGACAGACACTATAGTTTAAGTTTCTCAGGAAAAGAGATAAATAAATAAGAAAATCAGCACAAATGTATAAAACCACCAGCTTCCATTGTTCCTTTTCCTTCTTCAATCAGATGAGTAGAGTTTATCTAAAATAATTAGTAATTCAAGTAAGTTTGAGCATAATTTCATCAAAGTGTGATTTTGTGTGCATATATCTCATCTGGGGCACCTAACTAACAAATCAAAGCCAAAGCATAACTAGCATAGCCACTTCAGACAATGCCTTGAGGAAAACACTGTTTCTGGCTGAAATTTTCAGGGCAGCTGTTTGAAGGCTGAGAAGTCTGAAGTCCTCCATTGTAAGACTGATATCTAGTTCACAGAAACATGCAGAAAAGATCTGTTAAGTACTATCTGAACCACCAGTATCAAGGCTGTGCAGGTGTTTCAAGAACACAGCCCTCCTCTCATGGCTGTGTCTTTACATAAAGCTGTAACTGGAGTAAGGCAATGTACTCTTTCCGTGGAAAAGACATTTAATGCCTGCCTTTTTTTTTTTTCCCAGTGGAAAAGCATTACCAGTGCTTTTGTCTCCTTGATATGTTTATGACTTTTAGAAAGCAACTTACATGTATAGACCTAGGCAGGGCTATACGTGAAAATCAAGTAAAAGAAGCACAACTAACAATGGAAACAAATATAAAGAGATTTGCAGAAGATCACGTGCAGACAGTGTTCACACGCAGACAGGCTTTGTTATTACTGAGGGAACCATAAATGCTCAGAAAAAAATGATGATATTATAGGACAGCTATATGTTGGAGCTTTATATGCCAATCTACATTTTACACTTGCATGAACACATCCTGTCATGTACTTCCATATTTGTTTGCTCATATTATTTGATAACAAAATCACAAACACTGTAGCTTGAATGAATTTGTGAGTTGCATACAAAATGCCTCCCTTACATGTGTCCCATTGCACTGGGAACTAATTTACAACTGTTCTAACCACATTTCACAATTAATCAATGACACTGTAGAGGTAACATTCTTTAGATAAGGTAGCATTCAGTAGAAAATAGTTTCAATGTTCTTTTTAAAAAAATGTGCCTGGCAAAGTTAGCCAAGAGCCTCCAGTACTGTTAAATGGACTCTTGGGGTGGGGTATCTTTTCTAATAAGACACTTGTATTTGCAAGGTAAGGAGCTCCATTGGGAGTAATTTAGATTATAGAATGCTTTAGAAGCATTGTTTCTAAGTAGATAGGCCTTAAAAGAGAGCATAAGTTTTTAAGATATTGAGTGTTTAAGTAACCACCTGCTAAGTAAAATATGTCATTTTAAAATATTAAGAAAAAACAATACTACATATTTTGTAAATTCTGTACAAATACGGGGGGACATTTTGCTTGCCTAATGCAATAGTTCCATGAATTTCAGCAACTTCTTTTTTCAGCACAACAAAACATTCCCCTGCCCCCCTACCACAGCATGTGGAAAATAGGGGATAGATAAAAGACTGCCTCACAGGCAAAGGCCTCAAAAATCCAAATCAGAACAATTGTGAAACTCCAATAGAAAGTATTATAGTACAGGGGAGAAATTTTTCCCTTTTTGTGTACAAGGAGAGGAGGAGAAGCAACTGTTATATGGGCCAGCTCTTCAACTGGTGTAAATCAACCTAGCTAAGCTGATTTTCTTGGACCTACACAAGTTTATACTATCTGTAGAGCTGTTTTAATGCACATATATATAAAACATACAGGCTTGTTCCACAGGTTTTCTTCTTTTCTGATCTCATGTATATTTACCTTCTTGCTATGCTCCCTGATAATCTTTCCACCAGGTAATTCCTTCTTTGTGGGTTTTGTTGCTGTGTAGCATTAGGAACTTTTCAACATATTCAAAATAAAAAAAGACCGTAAAAATTATAAAAGTTGAGAGAAGCCATATAGTTCTGAGGTCTGGATTTCCAAGACAATTAAGTGGCTTTGGATTGTAAATGTAGCATACTTGGCTTGAGTATCAGTTGGTTTTGGAAACCTTATGCGACCTATGAAGCTGTAAATAAGTAGCTGAATCGTGTTGTAAAATTGTGCAATATGTCAGTGCATGGTTACCATGTGCGTGAAACTTCCACAGGCTTGCTTTCAAGTGTGTGAACTCTGCCTGTGGAAAGCCCAGGACCTGTGTTGTCCAGTTTGGTGAGGCGTGGTGTCAAGAGGCTGCAATTGGTTGTTCAAGCAGTGGTGATTACACAGATTTGCATCTGGATTTGGATATGTTTAGGAATGGTTATGGCAAATTCTGGGTTGTTCATTGATTTTATGAGAACCCACCACTGGCCTTCAGAGAAACAAGGCAATATTCCATTTGTGAGCTATGCACCTCCGATTTCCAGGTAAATCTCAGAACATCACCCCTGGCCAGGCTACCCAGCCTGCCCCCCTCACCCCAGATCTGGGTGTTCCTTCTGCTGGGGAGAAATCAGCCCTTGGTGTTTTATGAAAAACATCAAGGAGGAATAGTTAGCCTTCTTTCTTTGACTTGAAAACTAAGACCAAAGGCAAGAAGTGAATTGTGGTAAGGACAAGTTTGGCTAAAATATGAAAATCACAAGAACTGATTCTCTCAGAATTAATTTTACTACTGAAATCTTCTATGCATGTGCGTGAGAAGACTATCATGGGAAGTAAGGGGAAGGCAGGGTCCAGGTAAGAACAAATCAGTAATGACTGAGTATCAATGGGTATCTACTGTAATCTCCAGGAACAAAAGAAGAATCTGAAATCGTGGCTAAAGCAAAGTAGAAATTCTTCATATACAAAAGAAAAGACAGTAAATAATTGAAATAAAACTTCCCCAGATGTCTGTAAACGTTTTCAGCTGATTACAGTTCAAGATAAATGCTATGAAGTTAAAATGACTTAGAAAAAACAATAAAAATTGGAAAGATTTGAAGAACATAGCACGAATGTCAACATTAAGAGGACACAGCTGTAGATAAAGTATTGAGTAGACAGAATAAGATCAAGCACATGCTGCAACAATAATGTAGATGTGAGAGGAAGCTGAGTAATCACAAGTAAAATGGTGGCAAGGAAGACCTAAATGAAACAGGGAATCAGAAAATAATCTTTTCAAAAAGGTAGGGCTTGCTAACCGTTATCACAGACATATATGCAAGAAGAAACTGTGGCGTCCTATGGATGAATGTGCAGTACTGGGCAGGAATCACCAGAAGCTCCAAATCTTCTGGATAATCTCTAAAATCAACAGGAACATTTTCCAGAGTGAAAACGCCACTTTTTCCTAGTAGGAATGGCAAAAAATAGAATTAAAGAATAAAGTTGGAGAAAGTTTTAGGTGTTATGTACAAAGCATATAAGTAATGAAAGATCAGAAATAGAAACTGTAGACGTTTATAGCTAACAGACTGAATTATTGGCTGATGATCCTAAAAAAAGAAGTACCTTTATTTGGACTGCATGCATAATGACTGGGATGTCAAAAATTGAGATAGTTTTGTTGAAAACCAAATAGTAGTACTGGAAGAAAACAGGACACAAGCTTTGATAAAATACCAGTCACAGGACAGTTTCACAGAGGGTTTGTAATTGTCCCAGAGTCGGGGTGGAGTTAAAAAGTTATCTGTGTTTGGTGTTGCCAAAAGTTTATCCAAAAGTCTGGTTCAGCCCATTTGAACTACAATAATTTCTCTTTTCCTAAATTAGCTTGGATGATTACTTGGATTCTAGTTATTTACAACTCTAACTAGGTTTAATGAAATGAAATACTGCAGTGTATATATTTTTGAACTCTAAGTTATTTTTTCTTGCTTTTATCTTGTTCAAAACTCTCAGTATTTTTGGCATTCTGGAAATAATAGATGAACTCTCCTATACCTAATTTAACACTGAATGAAATCCTACTGACAGTCACAAAGTCTGTCCCATGCAAGTCTGTACCGATCTCCTGTAAGACTTTAAAATTCCAGGGCTTACCTTGGGCTAGAAAGCAAATTGAGTAATGGTTATTGCTATGATGCCAATGAGTCAGGTCAATAGCTAGGACTGAGTAGTGGGAAAAAGTCCTGCCCTGTGTAGTTCTACCCCTGTTTTGCAAGTTCCTATCAATATGACATAAGTCTGTTGAAAATCGGGTCCATTACGAGTAATCTGATATTGGAGGTGTGGCAGTCTGGCCATCCTTCATTTTCTACACATATACTCTAGGGAAAAAAATAAAAAAGGTGTCTATGGGATTGGATTTCTATCGTCAAAGAAGAAGCATTACCCCAAGCATAAGTTCATAAGAATCAGAGATGCTTTTTGCTGGTTGAACATCAGAGTGACATTGCCTGAGCATAAAGTGCAAGGAGAAGAAACGATGTTCTGCACATTTTAATAACTATTAAGCAGAAATAGCTATTAGAAAGGAAGTAACACCTTCAACGTGCTTTTTACTTCATTTTATTCAAGTTTCAATTAAAGAGGAAAACTACAGCTGAACAAATCTGATACAGTTGTCCAGAAGATCCAAAAAGTCCTGCTGTGATAGAGCGAAGTTTTAAGAGAGGATAATCCTAATTAATTGGTCTGTTTTATAGAAAAGTATAACCATGTTAGAAGGGGGGACCTTCCTTTGCACAGAGCTTGACCTATGTTTTTTTGTAAGCTTTCCTCATTTTTTTTTCGCAGCTGCCTCCCAGGAACCATTGTTTCTTATAAGCTGCCTGTGGTGTTCTCTTTTCTGTGAAGTACTGAAGAAAGAAAAGCGTCAGTACTTTGAGGACAATGGAAGAATTGGAGACAGATCAGGAATCACAGAAAGACAAAAAGATTGAGTGTATGACAACCTGCAAAGGAACTAACAGCAAAGGTACAGACAAGTGATTGAAAATCAGAATAAAGGAACACACTTTGAAGTTACAGGAAAGATTTAAGTGGCTGTAGTGAAAATTCAGAAAAATATTTTCTCTTTTATATTATAGGACAGTGGGTGTACAAAGACTGTCTTTGGAAAAGTAGAGTATAAAGTATTCAATTTTTTTTTTTTTTAATTTTCTTTCGATGATGAAAAGGAAAAATAAAAACACTATCCAAAGAAAGAAAGATGAGGAAGAAAAAATTTAAGTGGGGGAAAATACTACAAGATTTTCTGACCTGTCTCACCCATTCATTACTGATTAATGAACCAGTAAAAGGATTCCCTTGTATTTTCACTTGAAAGTAGATATTGTGCTAACTAGGAACAAAAAAATGAGAAGATTAAAGGAACAAATATTATAGTGCAGGATGGTAAAAGTATAATTAACTAGAAGTTTGGAATGTATTTTTGGTTCTGGTTCCTGTGTTTTAACATACTCGCATGAAGTCATAGCCAGTCTTGCAAAGCTTCATGCTTTTACTTTACTGAGTGAGTTGCACCCACTGATGAAGACTGAATTCAGTACCTTGTATTCAATGTGTCTTAGTTAAAATCTTGGTAAGTCACAACTTTTTTTTCTTCAGTGTATTTGAGTATATGTCTAGTCTAAATATGACACTGGTATGAAGAGATCTTCTGCAAACAAAATCATCTATGCTGCCAGAAGGACTAAGATGGAGGATGAGCCTAGAGTTTGTATTAATACGGCTACTTTGATCTTTTTATTTTAATTTTTGTTATTAAAATGTATGAGAAATAAATTTTGCATATACATATTAATTTATGTGTTTTATATTAACTGTGAAATGGAATTTTTTGCTGCTAGTGGGGAAATTCTGTACATAAAATGGAACAGAACAGTCAGTGAAAGAAGTGTGGCAAATTATTTATGAGATTCAAGGACAGTATAACATCATATTATTATTATCATTATGAGTAAATCCATAACAAAACTATAGCTCTACAAAAGTTTCTTAAATATAAAACAGAAACAGCTGTAAAAGAAGAATTTTTAAGAAAGAGCTTCATTTGCTCCTCTTTTTCTATATATATTGCTTGTGTTTCAAGTAATAGTTTGCACTGCAGGTATTCTTTCAACTTTATTAAACAGTTCCTTAAATACAAATCTTACAGTGGATTGTATTAGTTCTCTTTAACAGGAGACCAAACATTAAATGATGCACTAACACTTTAAAAAAAAAACCAATATCAATAATGCCTTTTCTTCTATATATGTTCAGCTATTTTATCCTCTTCTTTATGTAAAGGTTTTTGAAAAACATGAGTGACAAGTATCAACTTCTCTTCTCAGAGATGGAAAAAAACCATACAAATTATTTTCTGGATGACACTTCATTGCTAAAGACTTTAATGTGGTGTGTCTTCATGTGTGACTTTGCAAGGTAACCACTCCTGGAGTCAGTGGATTTTGAAACTTCAAGGACAAAATTTCTTTTCTTAGGCTTTAAGTCCCAGAATTGAAGGAAAATGCATTGCCAAAAGCATGATGGGAAAGCAGAAACAAGGAAATATGGAAAGCGGAGTAACCAGCAAGAAACACCAAAAATACTGAGTAAGAAGCGTGGTAAAACCCTTGCTGTTACCAAATAAAAAAGAAGAAAATTACTTGGGTGGCAAACACTTTGGTCAAATTAATGAAGGATATAAATGAAAGACGCACCAACCACTGAGGTCTGTGGTCTATAAACTAAAGGCAGTATACAAAACTAAAGGCAGCAAGAACTGCGTCTTCTGAATAGTTTTAAGCTCATCAGAAGATAAGATCCTCTTGTTTTGCACAGGAATAATATCAGTAATCATCTCTGTGTGACTGTCTTTGAGGGAACAGTAATTTTTAGCTGCATCTACCTGCTTGATTTTGACTTTGAGAAAAAAGTAGTATTTACCATTATACCAATACTACCATATTGCTGTTCCCTGAATTAGCAAAAGAGGGGGGAATTATAGGAGTAGACAGTTAACTTTGTGCAGAAAATCCCATAGCCAGAGGTCGACGTTCACAAAGGAGACAGAAAAGTCCTGCTCTAATAAAAGGAGAGTCCACTGGGGCATTCCCCTGTGGAGTCTCTCAATTTTCCAGAGGACTCAGCCTCCATTTTATCCTAATTCCCCAGCCACATGTAACCCTCATCCTTTCCCCATTGGCTGAGGTACTTGGAAGGTACAGACTTCTCTATCAGCCTATTACATAAAAGTTTAACTTTAGCGGTTTTATAATTATCTAACTTTTGCATTTTCAGTGAATTCCCCTATTTTTTGGTTCTCTCAGTCCTGCAGCTTCAAGTAACTCTCCTATTCTTTTGGCTATCTCACTCTGGTAATTTCAGTTAACTTCCCTGTTTGTGGAGACACTCTTATCTGTATTTTATCACCTGTTCATGAAGACACTCTTATCAACTTGTACTGTTGGTATGCAAAGAAAAGTGCAGTTTTACTGGCAGGTTTGGAATGATAATGAGTCAAGGACAGTTCTTAATTGGTTTTATACAACATTAAATATATCAAGCATTTTCCTCTCTTTTAAAAAGAAAAATAAAAAGTGCTGTTTTCTGAGTCTGATAAAGGAATGCATTTGACATTTTTAAAAAAAGATTGTAGCAGGACAAAATCAATGTTCCCACAGCCTGACTGGACAGATGGTTGTGACTGCATTGCCAATTTATATTCAAATGAAAGACTGCTGTTGGCTAATGTTTACTTAATTTGTTATCAATGCCACCCTCATACAAATAAAACTGCACATTATACAAAATGCCATACTTGACCCTATCATGTTTGCTTTGTTAGCTAAGTTCATGTTTATTATATGTCATTTAAGAAAAAAAAAAAGGCAACAGGGCGTATAATAACATATCAAAACTAAATGAAGTTTGGCATAACTCATGAAACCTCATTGTGGTTTTTTTTTTATCTTTATTTCTGGAATGTGCTGTGGCTTTATATATGAGAATATATGTTATAATTGAACATCTAAAGGTTAGAAACTTAAGTTAAAATTTACACGCCCTAAAATTTCTAATGAATAAATAGAAGGACCAAATTTAAAGCATGGGTGGGGAGTAGCCATATTTTGAAATGAACATATTCTAAAAGAGTCCTCTCATCTGTTCCCTCAAAACAAGCAGGGATCAAGCTTCATTTTAAGATCATTGCAATATCTGAAAATATATTTAGGCAATCTAAAATTGCATGTTTGGTGAAAAGAAACCATTAGCTGCTTCTGAAATGTGATTCAGAGGCGGTCTCCCCCCTCCCCCATGGATCTTTTAAATGGCTTCCCTTGAATCAAGAACACTTGGCATTACAACTTATATGACAATCCATTGTTCTCAAATTTTTTTCTTTCATGTTTGTTAGCTTACCTATCAAAGACTCATTGAAGAGATACAAAGTGCTAAATACTATGTAAGACAACTAGCCAAATAATTCGCTTAACAGATGCCTAAGGGAGCTTGTCATTACAGAAGCTGAAGCAAAGAACTATGTGTGTGTTGTCTTTAACTTCAACATAAAGTTTTAATTTCTTGGAGGATTAGGTTGTTGAGGTTTTGGATTTTGGTTTTGGTTTGATTTTTTTTTTGTTTTGTTTTGTTTTTTGCAGGTGATGAAAGCAGCATTGCTTAGGACTTTCAGATTTCATTGTGGTGAGATTCTCTGTGACAGTAGGAACTTCTATCTTCATTATTGTTGATTGTAGTTGTGACTATGTCTGAGGAAAGCTTATTAGTGAACTGGGACATACAAAACAATCATTGCATTTTATGTCACCTTGACACAGAAACCCAGAAATTTTGTATTACCTTCTTGAACGTTATTGCAAAGTCCAGGAATGGGCATGTCAAAATAACAGCTTTTATAATGATCACATTAAATTCAGAAATCAGTAAGTGTATATTTACTTTCTGGAGGTGACTGTAGTACTTAGGCATGCATGTTTTCATTGAGTGATTTGAATGAAATTCTCAGTAAGCCTGTTCTCTTCTCTGAAGTTTCTCTAAATCCCAGTGTTTGTAAAATTTAATAGAAAATCAATTATTATTAAATAAATAATGCACTCCAGTTCCACTCTGTTAAAATATTTTACAGCAGCACTTAAATTTTTAATAAAGAGTGGTCAAATTACATCATGTCAGTGAGTTTCCCATGGGCTGCTATAAGTGTAAGTCAAGGGACTTTTCTTTCTTTTTCCCCACTTCTGAGTCTATCACTGGCAGCTTATTTTCTATTTCAAAATGTTGAAAAGTGTGTTTAGAGAAAAGACTTTTCAGTAGTATACCTCAAGGATTTCACCCCTTCTTTGTTGATGATAATGAGCTCTGCTGTGGAAAAGGTCTCATTATTTTCAATAAAGAAATTTTATCTGAATTACAATAGGTTTTGTATATCCGTTTGCCATCAAGCATGTCTGGATCTACAAGAGTTGTTCTGTATTTTTCTCCTGCAGTTCACGATTTCTGGAGTTTATGAACAAACTACTTATGTGCAAAAATATACTGAAATTTCCTATTGGGAAAGTATAAATTACCAGTTCCCAGTATGAATACTTTGTGGTGAAGTTCATTCATTAATAAAAAAAGCATATAAGATTTTTTTTTTAAAGACTGATCGAAAACAATGGATACATAATTAAATCTTGTTGCTCTTCCTGCAATAGTAGAAAAAAATAAAACTTTTTCTTGTCTTGTTCAAAGGGAGGTGTTAGTAGAATGAAAATGTTATGACTCTATATAACTCTATATAAAGAGCAATATAATCTTTACAAGTAGTAATATTGAGCAAGCATTTCTGAGGCATGTTGTAAGACCTCTCTTATTGACAAAGCACAGTAAACCTGGAAGGCATTTGGCTATATAGATCAACAAGGAACATGAAAATAGGAGCGTAAATTTTGCATGAGCATTTGAAAGAGCATTTTGAATTAACTATTACTATGAAGTGCTGTACATGGATAAGTCACCTAAAACATAACTGTGGTCATGTAAGAAGGAAAATCTGCATGATAAATTATGGGGTTTTGTACAAAAAATTTGGGTTTATTTAGAGATGAGCGTGGGCCAGATGACCCAAAAAGAAGATCAAATAATGACTATTTCCTCATGGTATTAACCAAGTGACATATAAAATCTGAAATTATCCACAGTGGACTTATTATATGTGAAACTAGAATGCTGTTGCTCTTCAAAGAAAATATGCAAATTTATAAAACCAAGGAAAACCTGTAATCTGAGATTCTTCTAAAGCAAATTCAAATCTAAGTTTTCAAAGAATACATATTTTAAATTGCAGCCATGTAACCTTGAAAACCATTGTTGGCTTCACCTGTGTTTGTACTTTTGAACATTTAGAAATGCTAGGCTTTTAGGGAAAAGTGTTTTTCCATTTCTTTTTCCCTTTGCTATGTGACTTTATCCCAAAGTCTAGCTTTGAAATCGAACAAAGGTGTTTTGTTTATTTTCTTTCAGGCAAGAGTCTATCCTGCCCATATTGTTCACTTCAACTTACCTGTGTGCACTGTGTCTGTGATTGAGAGTCTTTGATCACAGAGGACAAATGTGTTTAAACAAAAGCCTTACAGTTGAAATCTTAGGCTACCCCAGAGTTAAGAGGAGTGCAAAACTCCTCTTAATCTGTTTAAAATCTCTCTGTTTCTTTGTTCTGCAATAGGAACCAACTAGCAACAGGGCTGGCTCAGTTAAATACAGCAGAAACAACCAGCAATGATGCTTTTCAGTCTTGCTAAGCCCATAGTGTAAGCACTTGGGCTGCACTTTTTTAAAAAAAAATTTCCTGCTTTTTACCCAAAACCATCATTGAAAATTACGTTGCCAATCCAGTTGCTACAGATTCCAGGACTCTATTCACTTTTCTATGTCCTGCTTTATGTGTTCCTGCATTCTTCACCTTGATATCACACCTTCATTTTCCCTTATGTTCCCTATATTCCATTACTTATATCAAGAGGTTTTTATATTCCAAAGGATAGCTAAGCAATCACTTCCCTTTCAAATTTAAAATCTGTAGAATCTGTATATTCGTAACCTTTAAGACCAGAACGAACACTGCATTACTCTCACAAGACCTGCTTAACATGGTGCTGCTGAAATTAATTGCCTATGTTGCCTGAGATACAGAACAGCTTTTAGAAAGAAAAAGCAAATAGATGTAAAGAACTAATGGAACAGAGAATTCATTACACCTGAGGGTAATTCTCAACTAGTTATTGCCAATTAAAAATTATGTCATGTTTTCATTTTGAATTTGTCTGCTTTCAGAAGCTGAACTGGATATAATAGTTATAAGTTTAACATAATCTATTACATTAAAAAAAAATTTCAATTACTCTTCCATCATTTAATACCTGCTTCCTGTGAATGTTCACGATTGATATTTCAGGTGTACAAATGCAAGAGACAAGAGATCATAAGAGAAGCATAAAAAGACCCAGCTCCTGAATTCTCTGCTTGGCATAGAAATTTCAGGCATTTCTCTGCCACTTTTGGATAGTACCTAGGACATTTCAGTTCTAATTGTGCCTAATGTTTGTAATCACAGTTGCATTATAGATAACAATTCCAGGAAAATTCAAATAGATTCAAATAAAATAAAGTGGTTTTTTTATTTTATTTAAAAAAAAAGTAAGCAAATACTTGTTTTGTGTTTTTTCTACTTTGTCTCCCAGTTTACTTAAATATTTTTGCTTGCACTCTGTGGACCTCATCTTTCTATTTCAGAAGTTTCTAGGGTGGAAAAAGAAATATAAAACCAAAAACAAAACAACAAACTTTGAACTTTTCACTTTATGTAAAATACATGAAAAGATATCACCCTGACTTGCTGCTTGTTATACACGATCTCAGCTTGTGAGCCATAGCATAAACAGAGTTGTGTTCCCTGAAATTTGAGATGGAAGGGATAAAAAAGTAAGTTTGTCACTTTCTTACAATATTTTGTAAGTGAAGCTGTAATCATAAGGGAATTCTTAAAAACTGTAGCTGACAATTTGTGATAGTAAAGCAATGGAAAAATTTGTAAAGATGTGTTCTTCGGAATAGGGAAAATGAAGGCAATTTTAAGTGCTATTACATTATCACTACCTTCAGATACATTTATAAGAACATTAAAAAGATGTAACCATTCAGAATAGAAATATCATCATTTGGTCAAATTTATAAAAAAGCTTATATTACACATATAGAGGTAATGATGACATTAACCCTAAGAAAGCTATTCCACTAAATAAGAATGATCTTCATTGTTGATTAATATTTAATGTCAGTGTTTTCAAGCTTGCCTAGGAGCAAATCAACAAAATGAAGTTGAGACAAGTTGATCAGGTCTGCAGTGGTGGCAAGTTCCTCAGTGCAGTAGCCATTTGGTGGCTTGCGAAAATGCTTTCAGTAGTTATATTCCATTTTCAAGTAAAAAATACTTCCATTACAAAACCCCAAAACTATACATGAAATGTGCCTTTTTGGGGTCTTGTTCTTTTTTACGGGCACTTACAAAGGCTCCTGCTACTCAAGTTTGAGGAGTCCTGGGACTGCTTTTATATTGCCACAGAAGCTCAGACAAGAGCGAGTGTGAAGGCCTGTGTGCTCTTTGACTCCATCCTGTGAGTTACCGGATGGGTTGTGCTAGGCTGTGTGTGTATGGACAAAATTAATCCCATAGGATAAAGCCCTTCACAAACATCTCCAGTGTGAGTCCTTTCCAAGTGCTGCAGTTCTTCAAGAATTGCTCTACCATGTTTTTTTTTTTTTCCACAGACTGCAGTCCTTCAGGAGCTGACTGTTCCAGCATGTATTCCCCACAGACAGCAGCTCCTGCTGGAAAAACTGCTACTGCGTGGTCTCCCATCCACAGGCTGTAGCTCCTGCCAGAAGCCTGCTCCAGAACGGGCTCTCCATAGACTGCAGCTTCCTTCAGGGCACATCCACCTCCTCCACCTCCCTTCAGGGACAAAACCTGCTACACCATGGTATTCTCCACAGGCTGCTGGAGAATCTCTGCTCTGGTGCCTGGAGCACCTCTCTCCCTCCTTCTCCACTGGCCTTGGTGTCTGCAGGGCTGTTTCTCTCCATTTTTCTCACTCTTCTCTCTCACAACTGCCGCACAGTGGTTTTTACCCTTTCTTAAATATCTTATTGCAGAAATGCCACCAGAGCTTCTGATGGGCTTAACTTTGCCCAGTGATGGGTCTGTTTTGGAGTTCCCTGGAACCAGCTATTTCCAACCCAGGGGCTGCTCCTGGTGTCTTCTGACAGAGACCACCCCTCAACCTGCCTGCTACAAAAATGTTGCCGTGTAACATAATACGTGCAGATACACTTGTGCTTGAGATTGTGCAAAGGAGCAGTTAGTAGAATCATAGAATAGTTTGGGTTGGAAAGGACCTTAAAGATCATCAAGTTCCAATCCCACTGCCATGGGTAGGGACACCTTCCATGAAATCAGGTTACTAAAAGTCCCATCCAACCTGGTCTTGAACACGTCCAGGGAAGGGAAATCCACAACTTCTCTTGGAAGCCTGTTCCAGTGTCTCACCACCCTCACAGTAAAGACTTTCCTCTTACTTTCTAATCTAAATCTATCCTCTTTCGGTTTAAAACTCTTACCCTTTGTCCTATAGCTATACTCCTTCATACAATCCCCATCTCTCCTGTAGGTGCCCTTTAAGTACTGGAACACCTCTGTAAGGTCTCCCCAGAGCCTTTTCTTCTCCAATCTGAACAACCTACTCTCTTAGCCTGTCCTCATAGCATAGGTGCTCCAGCCCTCTGATCACCTTGGAGGCCCTCTGCTGGACTCTTTCCAACAGGTCCAAGTGCTCCTTGAGCTGAGGACTTCAAAGCTGGACACTACTCAAGGTGGGGTCTCACAGGAGTGGAGTAGAGGGGTAGAGTCACCTCCCTCGACCTACTGGCCACGTTTCTTTTGATGCAGTCCAGAATGCGGTTGGCTTTCTGGGCTGCGAGCACACATTGCCAACTCGTGTTGAGCTTCTCATCCACCAACATCCCCCAGTCATTCTCCTCAGGGCTGCTCTCAATTCATTTAGGCCCAGTACTTTCCCTCTGTTCTGTTGTATTCTGAATGTAAAGCTGAGAATACTGAAGTTGGCTTAGAGCTGGCACTGGTGTGTCAATTCACACTCAAGCAATATGATTATTATACAACGCTGAGCTGCTTGTGAAATACTATATAGTATTCACCTACTAAATGCTTAATTCATAGTGCACTTTACCTACTTTTACATCTGAGAAATACAGCCTTAAATGAAAAAGGT
>JAOXNO010000020.1:48571697-48582405 GCA_028565335.1 Limnodromus scolopaceus | reverse complement strand
TCTCCAGACCCCTCACCAGCTTTGTTGCCCTTCTCTGGACCCACTCCAGCACCTCAATGTCTTTTTTGTGGTAAGGGCCCCAAAACTGGACACAGTACTCGAAGTACTTTTAAGAAAAAGAAAGATAGAAATTTTGAATCTACCAACAGTGGCAAAAAAACCACCCCACAGTCTGCACAGACAGCTACAAACCATTTTAATCTGAATGTAAACTAAGAGTTCCTTAAAACTAGGCTGTAAAGCAGTACTAATTTTGTCCTTTTTAGTGTGTCCAGGGAACAGCCTGTGCAGCCTGTCCTCCACCTTCAGGGAATTGACATTGTCATGGTCCAGGGACCATGCTGGAATTTAAAATAGCCTGTGAACTTCAAAACGTGAGGATACACTGATCTATCTATATCAGACATCAGCACCAGTATAATATTGGGCGTTTTCCTTTTTTTTCTTCCTTTAAAAAAAATTAAATAAAATGTTTATGCCTCTTCCCCATTTTCTGCCTCTCAGATGAGAAATTAAGGCCAGAATTTTGCTAGGCACTGAAGACCTTCCCAGGTTCTACAATGTTCATTTGATGCTCAGTTTACTCTTGCAGCTTTCAACTTATTCACCAGTTATGTCAGCTCTACAATGAATACCCCAAGGGGAAGAAGAAAATAGAAGACATTTTGAGGCAATCCCCTCTTCTACATAAAATCCAGACTGCCTTGCTAAGTTTTTGATGAAACACATCCCCAAAATCTGCAAGGGTATGTCAATTTTAATGTACAGTGAACTCACTGAACTTTGGTGGAAGTGCTAGTTTGGTTTGGTCTTGAGTACAGACCTGCCACATGAGAGGATCACCCAGTGTATGAACACAGAGGTTGCAATACACAGAATATAAGACTGCAGAGAATCTACAGGAGAGGATAATATCCTTTTCAGACTTAAAGGATCCGCTTCTTAAACATGATGAGAATTAAAAACCTTTCCTTACAGGTCAATGAAAACTGAATGTCCCACTTGGAAGAGGCTGTGGCCTAGGTAGAATTTTAGTTATGTGTATTTTATTTTTCACAAGACTGGTATCCTACATGTATGTAGATTTCTGCAATGGTCTTGCTTTGCTCTTTTGAGGCCTTTTTGGCAGCTTAATACTAATTCTTTTTCTAAGCCTGGTTCACATTACTGTAATTGAGTTGAAGCGACAAACCTTCAGAGCCAGATGAGCTGGTAAATCTAGCAATAATACTGGCGCCCTCTCTGCATATTTACCTCATCACTCAATTTATACTTATGTCTTACTTCTGAATTTGCTTCTAAAGATTTTTTTCTATTACTTGTGGTTAGAGTTTTTAATTTTCTAGCATATAATTTTGTGACAGAAAATTACATTTGTAAGAAAGCTTGAAAAGAACATGGCGATACCCTTATGTAATCTCCTCTTCCTGGATATTTTATCCACATTCCTCTGATTTAACCAAATAACTCATCTGCATATTGTTATAATGACATCTGGTGCAACAAAGTAGATGTAAAATCTGTCTTCTAATTTCATTCATGACATTTACTTTTTACTGTATTAATTGGTATCCCATAATTTTTCAATGTTTCTTTCCATTAATAAACCATCTTATCATACTTTCTTCCTAAATAGCAGTTAGTAGCATGAGATAAAACATGCAAAGGATTTTTAACATCAAGCTCCCCTTCCTCTCTACATGAAATAGAAAATTCGTTAGAAGTAATTATAGTATTACAGCATGACAGCACTGATACTGCAGAGGGTAATTTGATTAAGCAAACATCTTATAGTTAAACAGATCTTACATATTGGTAATACAGATGGAATTCACAAACTCATATGATTCTCCAAGAGGAAAACACTAGGGTTTGATTAACAAGCCATGTTCTTTGACACAAGAACAAAACTGTCTTAGAATGTAGTAAAGACACGGTATTGTATGGTTTCAGAGGATATTGTGGGTTTGATTCCTCTTAAGTGGCCTCTTATACAAGAATGAAGCTGGTTATCATCTGAAGAAATCATGTTAGATTTTCCCTCGCTACAAGATAAGTCATACTAATGCAAATATACAAATGCTCTTCCCTTGCCACATCCACTAGTCTAACCCTCAACATTATTCTTAAGAAACTCTGTATCCAGCACAGAACAGTTGATTTTCTACTGCATTTTATGCTGCAAATAAAAATGAAGTTAATCTGCATGAAAATGGCATGCTGGTATATCCAGCATGGATATACCATTGGTTGGCCAGCATGGATATACCATTGGTTGGCCACATGGGCTGAAAGATTCCATAAGGGAATATCATACATTATAATTTTTTTCTGCTATGAAAATAAGGAGGTCAGAGAAGCACTTCCCCAAAGACAACCTGCTTTTGATATTCTTTCTGGGTGTCAGAGCTCTGTATTTCTCTATTCCAGCTAAGTGCTCGTTGTAAACTTCGGCTAAGGACACAAGTCAGATATTTCAATTTAGAAGAGTTTACTTCATTTGTAATTTTACACATCATATTTAAAATGTTTTGTGTTCTTTTAAATCTCATTCCTGTTTAGCTTCTGTGATATACAAACAGAACTACCTCACATCATAAATAAGACTTCTTCTAGGCTTTGCTCTCAGATATGGTGTGAGGAAATGGATTAGACAGTATAACATTTTTTCCCCAACCTGAGTTGCTGCAGGACTGTAGCTAATGTTGTGGTACTGCTATTGATAGCAGTTCAAGATGAAATGTTCTTTTCACTGTCAGTGATGGACAGTGAGAACCTCAGTTTCACTAAGCTTCCATCAATGGCTGAGAGTAATGAGCTCTGGTGCCATTACAATGGCAGGAGAATAAATATTTGTTTTATACCTAGTGTAAAATGTGCAGATCTTTGTTTGCTGGCATATTTTTACAACTAAATATACAAAGCATATGTGATCAAATATACAAATTGGTCAACTAAAATACAAATTAAATATACAAAGCTCAATCGTAACAGTGTCTTTTCAGTTTTTGCTGACCAGGAGGCTTGTGGGCTTAGACCATGAATACTCTCTTTTATTATAGAACTAATGTTCTCTCACTGAAATAGTTTATAAAAAGGAGTGATCAGATGGTTTGATGTCTGCAGCACTCACAATTCTGACCTTCATTTTTTGCAACCATAAAAATCAATATCTTCCTTATTTAGTTGTTTTAGACCCTAAGATGCATCTCTGAAAGAAGAGGGTATGAGGAAAGGATTTATGTATACAATCTACACTGATTACTCAAAATTTAATGTTTTCATTACGTGGTAAATTGGAGCTGTAACAGGATCTTAGAGCTGAGGTGGTCACTCCTGATCATCAAACACTGTATAGGAAAGCAATTAAATTTATTGAGCTCAAAAACTTTTAGGGTAGTATATGTGTCATTCCAAGTATGCTTGGAATTCATTTGTTTGGTGTTTGATTTATTTATACAAGTGAAATATGTGGAGATGGTGATATTATGGGAGATCATAAGATGAGAGAATTATACATTATTGGCAGAGTGATGCATTTCTTTCCATTTGAAGATGTGTCTCAGTTTGATGGTAGTGATGTCTGTGTACCTTTGCTAAGTAAATGAAATCATTGATGTGCTATATTTATCTATCCTATTTTGTCTTTTTTTTTTTGCAGCAGCAGCAGCCCAGTGCAGTGCGTATACAGTATGACATCACCTGTGTAAACATTCATACCAAAAACTCTAGGAGAACTTGGCCAATGGCATAATCCCTCCCAGTAATGCATTCTGTAGCTGTTACCCTCCCTCCCTGCCTGAAGTAGCTGCCAAACTCCAGTGCTCTACAGCAGATGAACATCTGGCTTGTTTCTTCTGTTATGGTTCTTTTGAGGAATAGGATTTAGTCCCTCTCACTTTTCACAGGCAAAGAAACAGTTTATTTCTGCAACTGAGAAGAGAACAGAAAATTGCTTTTGTAGTTGGACAGCCTTGAGGGTTGCAATGAAATTAGTGCTGTAATTTGCAATAAACTCAGGGGAATATATGCCACCAAAGATTGCTGAAGTGCAATATACTGTAATTAGAACGCTTCGACTTTAAGGACACTGTCTTAATCATTGGTGCTAGGAACAAGTGGCATAGAACAGGTTGGTTATGTCACAAAATATCATAAATTCATCTAGCAGTCTTCCTAACTACAATCTACATTGAATTATTATGATTGTAATGAATAATTCACGACATATCTACGCTGGCCTGATAATCTTATGATCACAATATGTCGTGGAGGTAGCTCTTGGGACTCTTCTGGAACAAAACTTAATATCACCAAAAGCTGTACTTCATAGCTGAGTTTTTTCAGAGTACAAAGGCTCATTTGATAAAATAAGAAAATACTGAAAGTTAAAAAGAAAAAAAAGGACAAGAAAAAAATTGGTTTTTTACTGTTCTTTATTAGCCTTCTGTGTTTTCAGCCTGATGTTACATTTTCAAACTTTCACCTAATCCCTAAGGATTTAAGATATTATCTTCAATATATTCTTGCTATGAAAACCACTAGATATTCCAAGAGTTGTGGAGGAGATGATGTGGATTTCCCAATGCCAACTGTATCTCCTGCCCAATCAAGATAGAATTGTGTATCCTAATATGGGAAAAAGACATCTAAAACAGTAAAAGGAAAACATAAATCAGATTTTGACAGATTACAACATGTTTCTGGAAACTGAATGTCAGTATTATAGATTATAAGTGAAATGTCCCTTTAGATGGAGAGCAACCATAAAGCCTTACCCTAAAACTACTTGTTTTTAGAAAACTGCCATGCCTTGCACTGATCTTCTGTGCTGTCATAGGACCTATCCCATGTTCCAGCCGTGGTTTGGGTCTATCAACTTAGAGTGGAAGTCCCAGTTTTCAAAATAATATTCTCAAGGCATTTTTTTCCTCAAATCTGCCTGCTTACAATGTCTTACACTGCAGGTGCTAATATGAGCATATTGTATATCACAGAGGACCAGAGGAAGCACAAGGCATGATTGAAAACATGTTCTGTTTGTTTCTACTGTTTACATAGCAACCTACAGAAACACAAATTGAACTTTCTGCGAGATACCCCAAAACAATGCCCTCATCCTTTCTCTGTAAGAATTAATACTAGGAATGGGCAAATGGGAAACTGTTTGAGAAATAGATTGCCCTAATGACATTGTAACAAAGTTCATGGAAGCAAGAACTCAGTCAATGTGAAGAATATATAGTTCTGGTAGGATGTTATCACGTCACAAGTCATGTTGTATCCCTGGCTGCAGATGGGACCAGAGCTGGGTAAGGGCACAGTGCTCCTGAAAATCTCAGGATGTGTCCTGAACTCCTATTGACTAAAATCCTACTTCCACAGGAAAGAAGTTCAAAGAATGTAATCCTTTGTCTATACACTGCTGGTGTTTATATTGATTTTGGCTGAGGACATGGTGCAATCTCTGGATCAAACTAGATTAGATTAATTCAGTTCAAGGATAAATATTGCCGGTGAAAGACAAATGTGCCTCATGTTTGTCTTTCACAAAGAGACAATATTTTGCTTAAATATTAAACAGAAGAGAGGTTCACATTGCAGGTTATGTTGTCCTTGCCTGTAAATGACAGCCTCCCAAAGTATTTAATTAACTTTTTGGGGTCTGGTAGTGAATATTGCTCAACAAGGTTAAGTGCATTTGATCTCATCTCTCAAAATGTTAGGATACACTATTGTCTGGCTGGTGGGAGAAAAGCTGTATAAGCCTAATGATAGTATCAGCATAAATGTTAGTGGTGTACAGTTTAGGAGACAATTTCTGGTGTTAGTCAGCATGGAACTAGAATCTCCTTCCAAGAAGAACAGAAGAGCAAGAAGATTTTTAGATAGAGCATGGTAAATTTATAAAAGATATTTATTATATGGAGACAAGAACAATATGGGACTTTCCCCGGAAAAGAACAATGAGTGTTTGTTTTCACAGATGCTTTTAATTACTATATGCATTTTAGATGCATTTTACATCCATTCTCTCTTCTCCCTTTCCCTTCTTTCCCACATCTGTATTAGAATTGCTGTCTCATGGTGGTATCACTTTCCAGGTTTATTTCCTATGTTCCTATGAATTCCTTATAAGTGACGTCTTCATAAAATACTGAGAAATATTATATTAAGGTGTATGCCATATCATATGGCAAAAGAGTTAAGAAGTACTTCACAGTTTAAAGAAGGAGTGTAGGAGACAGAACTGTTAATTGAAAGTGATGAGGCTGAAATTAGAGTACAGATGTACGATTGAATTCAGATATTGTCTGTTTTGATAATTATTTTTTTTTGCTGTGTACATGTTGGCACTGCTACCGAAATATTCACTTGTTTTCTTTACACTTTCAAAAATGGTTCCACTGCTGATTCACTTTACCAACTGTTACCACTAGGTTCTGTGACAAATTACATTTTGAAAGAAAATAAAATTGCCATGACTATTGTAAATTTCATCTCATTACTGTAATATGCTTAAAAATTATTAATATTAATAGTTACCTCTTACCTGGTGTACAACACTGAAAATATAAAATCATGTTGCCTTAATGTCACCTCTTTTGCTGGTCTTTGTGTCTGCTGAGCAAGTTTCCATATCGTGCACAAAAAATCCCCCACAGTATGTGAATAGCACCTCATGACAGAGACATTACTCTTTCCCCAGGGCAATGCTTATAGCTTTATAAGTCCTGACTATAAAGCTGAAAGGCTTGACATAACTGAGCATCCATGTCGCATAGTTCTTGAAATCCAACTTAATTTTCTCATCCAAATGCAATAAAATATTAGTATGTTTTATAATGAAGAGCTAGTGGGTAAGGTAAGCTAGATAAATTTTGGTCTGAATTTTATGTTGAAAGACGCACCAGAGCTGCTCAGGAAAGTGTGTGTGCCACTCATAAGCCACAGTTCAGCCACTTCTACAATACAATGCTGTGATTGGTTTGCATTTGAATGGAAGACAGTCCGCCAAATCTGAGCAAAAGCAATGAAATTCTGAAAACCTGACCCAATAAAAGCAATATATATTAGAAATGATATTTTCTTCTTTCTTTGACAATTTCTGTGCAGGATTTATGTTTGAATAACTGTAATAATTTAAAATACACAGGTGTTTTGGGCCAAACTAAGGGAAGTATGTATTACCACAGGGCACAATCTTGCATGAAAAATCTGTAGATTTTCTGGGTGTATTAAATCCAAGCAGTACTTGAATTACAAGAAGGTTCTTTAACAGAGAGACTATTTAATTCTGCATAGAAATGACTTAGAGTAATGAAAGATGAAGACTGAATTTTTATAGAATTACTCCTGAAATTTGTACTGAGTCTGCCAAATGTTAATTAATTTTCAATATTCCACCAAAAAGAAGAAATTTAGCCCATTTTCTAAGTTACCCTGAAACCTAGCACCTTTTCCACTTCTATGTTCATATACTTTCTTGAAATGTCTCTGTTGTGGCCGTCTCTTCAATTTTCAGCATTGGTGTTTTGTAGAGATACTATCTTTTAGAAAGTAGATAAGATTTATAAGATCATACAAGGTACAGAGCTAGGACGCCAGAAATTAGGAAGTATTAAAGTAATTCTACGTCTAGAATCTTTCTTTGCAACTTCCAAGGAATAATTTAGACAGCATCCCTTGATGGCAGCTTTTTTTTGGTTTGGTTTTGTTTTAAAAGGATGAAATCTATGCCAAGTACATACTTGTGTCTCAAAAGTTTTTGGTGGTTGTAGACTGGCATTTTTTTTCTGCAGCCCAGTATGGAATTATAGAATGTTTTTCTTTAGATTATATCACTTTTAAGTAAAGTCAACAATTTTGCTCAGACCTACCACGTGGTATCAATTAATTCCTATAATACTTAAAGGTAACTCTTGCCTTTTCCAATGCTCCTTTATATTTTCTTCCTAACTTCCTGAGTGTAATCTGTGATCTGGAAAAAAAATGGTATTTCCTCAAAGGTTACTGTAAAGACTATTACTGTTCCTCCTGTATGGTATTCAACTACTCCTTTTAATATACCAAATCTACTCCTCTGCCTATTCAGTCATGCTAATACATTAAATCACACAACGAGATATTCATCTAGAAGAGTATTAAATCTGTGAGAATCTGTTAGGTGAGAATAGGCACATTTTCATTCTCCTTAATGAACTGGTCCTCGAAATGACAGTGGACCAGCCAAAGTTAACATATATGAAATACAGCAGAGATCAGGTGCAGAAAGAAATGGAAAAATGTATTTTAAAAAAGAGTCTGGAATAAGCCCAGAAGTTTGTTTGTATTCCAGGAAATCTGATAATTGGCACCAAGTCATACTTCACTGCATGAGATCTTCCAGCTTTTTTGGCTGCCTCTATCTGCAATACATATTTCCATTTTCCAATATGTTGTATTCGCAGACAATAGATCTCCAATCTGTGCATATGTGCACGTGTGCATGTACAGGAGGTGGGTGGAGCAGTGGGTGGAGCATGTAAACAGTAAATTTTTTATAAGTATCATACAATTTGTCTCTTTTACATAACGTATAAGTATGTATTACATTATATATATATACACACACATACGTATATACAATATGCATTTCTGTGTAGGGTTATTTTGGTGTCTTTTGTATTCTTTAAAAAATTCTCAATTAAAACAGACTCATACTGAAGAAAACATTCATATCAAGATAGATCAGCATAATTCACACACTTCTTTAATGATCTAAAGAAAAGAAGAATCACATGGAAATGTATAATGACAGCACAACCTCAGTTGTAACCACTGACAAGATCAGATGTTTAAAACATTAGGGAATGCTTTCCACAAAACTCTGTAAGGTAATGAAATTATAATAATTTTAGGCTGCTTTAATTATTTTGCTTAAATTAATTTGATTATGTTTTCATTTTGTATATTATCATATTATACATGATATAATGTATATGATGATGTATAATGTATAATGTATGTAATGATATTATGATATTATATGAATTTCCTGTATTATCTGATGTGGCAAGCAACGAGACTTGCAAATGGATGTTGAATTTGTACTCTGTTATTCCCCCAAATCAAGGTTTACTAAAGCTTCTACAAAGCAAAGGTGGATGGCAGAAATCTCTTTATTTTAACTAAATAGGTTATGAACAGATTTTAACTAATTTTTTCAGCTGATTAACTTTCTTTTAAAAAAATGTGTATTGTTTGTTGCAATTTTATTTATGGATGTCTTTTTCCACTTGCACCTTGTGATCTTTTAATGTTTGTTCATATAAAGAGTGACTAAAATAAAACCACCTTTTTTTTTTTTTTTTTTTTTTCCAGCTTTGGCAACACATGAAGGAATAGTCCCTCCCACACTGCCTCTAGTATCCTTGTCATTTCTAGCCTTTTGCCTCAAACATGGTGATTTTCTTATCTTCTGTGAACTCCATAATGCCTTCCTTATATTTTACAGTTACTCTTCTAATGCATTTCCATTCTTTTATAGTATCAATTTTCCTCATGATTAAGATCGCTCTAGTCAATTAAGCAGTTAAACCTTGATAATGGTCTATTTGAAGACTATTTGTTTCTGCTCTTTTACAGGAACTGCACTGTGTATTTTACCTTGAAATATTAAAAGATGTGTCCAAACTCAATTGAGATCAATGACTGAGTTCCTGCTTATTTGAACTGCCCCAGGATTTTCCTATAACATATCTAGCAAAAGTTGTTAGTATTTGCCATACTGAGCATAAACTATTTTGGAAGAACTCCAGGAAAAATAACCTTCAATTTTATTTAGACAACTAAAATGTTGTGTATCACTTTCCACAGTGAATTGTAGAACCTGTGGTCCATTCATAGAAATGTTGTTGTTGTTAACAAAACCTACTGAATTACTCATGAAGTGATTCCCTCTTTTCTGCTTTCACCTCATCTTACCTTGCCCCACAAGAAGGATGAAACTGCTAGTGTGTCTCAGCTCTTCCCTCATACTGAATAACACTGGCTACATAGGTCTTTTGTCCTCTTTCAAGATTTTTTGAGGAACAAAGCGGTTTTGTGCTTAGTATGTCTATTGTCTGTCCTCTTGGCATAGAGAGTATAAATGTTATTACTAAAGTACTCAAAATAGGTGAGCTATTTCTCAACACAAGAAAAAATATGATCTTCAGTTTTGCCTAAAAATACCTACTTAGAGTATTTATTGAATGCCAGTTCTTGAACATGTCAAGATTAACAATTCTGAGTGTCGAACATTTTACTGTGAGCTTTTCAGGATTCTGAAGGTAACAAAAAATTGTTATTTGGTATGACATAGCTAAACAGTAAAACATCCTTCTTTCAGCCTTCTTTCAGGGTTGAGCTTCTCACAGCTTTCCATCACTGAAGAGGCTGAAAAAAAATCAATGAAATAAAGAAACAATATTTGATTCTTTAAAATAGTTATTTTCAGCTGTTTAATTGCATTCTTTTAGATTACTGTAAAAATCTAGAAGGAATTTTGAATTCTCATGTATTCAGTTATATGCTGCAAATAATAAAATACTTTAAAAACTGCAAGTTAGGACTTCATAATTTATTTTACCTTATTTATTATTGTCCTGTTATTAGTTATTATTTTATCATTTATAGTATATCTATTATATGTTGTATACAGCTATACATATTTATAATTTTTTGT
>JAOXNO010000020.1:48534528-48554197 GCA_028565335.1 Limnodromus scolopaceus | reverse complement strand
TTCTTCCACTTTAGTTTTTTCAGAAGGTCCCTGCTCAGCCACCCAGGTCTCCTGCTTCCCTTGCTTGATTTCTTGCTGAAACTGAGTTTTCAATTTTAGTAAAGGAATTAGGGGAAAAAATTATTCTCAGAATTGCTTTGTTGGGGTTTGGAATGAAAAGTAATTTCTAATGTGGAACAAAATTATATTAACTCATTCCACAGGGTTGTTCTTTGATTTTGCTGCAATACTTTAAAGTCCTCAGAAAAAAACCCACTTATGTATATGTAAAAGATGATTACTGGATTTGCACCCAGCAGTCAGTTATGGGGAATAATTAGCATGCTAGCGGAAACTCTTGCAAGTCCTGTTTCTCCGCTTTCATCCATGTTTTCCAGTTAAGACTTTCCTTTCCTCAAACACTGTAAGAATTTTATGACAACTACTACATACGAAAATGGTAATGATTTCTTTTTGTCAATTTTGAGAATATTTTTAGAAAGCAGATTTATTTTTGTAATATACATGCTTCTGGATGGCTCTGGCATCCTGACTTAGAAGCTTTAAGTGACTACAGTACCAGCTCTGACTGGAGAAGAGAAAATGAAGAAAAAGAAAGCAAGGAAACAAAACTCTTCCTCATCAAGTAAGGCTATAAGATGGACTGTGAGTGGAGAGAAGTTGGAAAACATGAAGACAGAGAAAAATTATCTCCTTCAACAGTGAGATTTTCTAAAAAACTGAGCAGTGGGACAAGAACAAAGCCATTGATCAAGAAATCCAGCTCCTACACAACACCAACAAGTCAGGCATAATTTATACAAGAAGGGTGATAAAAAGAAAGAAAGGGTGAAAAAACCCAAAATGATAACTGATCTATATGGAGGCTAAAGAAGCTCTTTGATAGGGAAAACAGGAAATTCACAAATGAAGAGAAGTATAACAGCAAGGAACAACTTTTTTTTTTTTTTAATGCAATATTATAGGAAATCTTAATAACCTTCTAATCACATTGAGTGTAATGACAAAGGCCAATTAAGTGTGAGGATGTACGCTGTTGAAAGGGAAGCAGACACATTGATAACAGAAGGCCAAATTGTGAATAACATAAATGTTTACAAAACAAGGAAAAACATTTGGTGTTTATTTCCATAGGAACCTTGAGCACAATGCCAGCACGGACTCTGAACATTGAAATTTCAAAGCAATGAAAAAAGATCAAAAAGAAACACTGAACTGCAAATCTGAGCACATGACAGAAATCATTGCAGACAGGTAACAAAGCATAGTTGAACAGTTATCAGGTAAGCTGAAGTTCCTGGCAGAGATTTTTGATTAGTCTGAGTTTAAAATAGTAAAACTGACTGGAAAGCTTACAGGCTACTATCAGGAGAAATGAGGTCTCTTTGCAAAGACAGAAGATGGTCTTCTGAAGTCAATGACACAATTCCCACTGTTATGCTTTAAGAAACCCATAACAATTTATTGTTGTTTAAATAATTATTCTGTCACCCGATGACCTCTTCTCACCCAGGAAAGGGAACCCAGGAAAACAAGGAGAAGTGAAGCTTGAAATATAGATTTAATAGCAGAAGACTAAATAATTAACAATAATAAAAAACCAAAAAGTATTGATCTTGATACTAACATAAGATATACAAGAATTATAATCAGCCAATCATATCAGTAGGAAGCTGTGCACTCCCAGCAGTGGACAGCAAATTTAGACAGCAAGAGCTATGTCTTTGGGAGAAAGGGAAGGCCTCAGAGGTCCGGCACTGGAACAAGAGGTTCTCTGGACAGCTGCCATCAAGGGAGAGTGAGAACTACACAGCAAAATTTAAATTTTTATTGAATATGACATTCATGAATTTGACATGTATGTATCATTTAATCACTACAGCAACCATGGTGTCTCCATGTACTCCTTGATCCTATCTGCACATCAATGCACCAGGGTAAGGAGGTGTCCCCTGTTCTTTCAGGACGCCTCAAGATCTGGCAAAGTTTGTCTGGTAAGTTGCCTTATCTCTTTCCCTTTTTGCATTCAGTATTGTCCTCCAAAAAATAAACAACAACCCTCTGGCACATTCTTCCTTTTGATTTCTATTTTACTTTCTAAAAGGAAATGCTGAAAGACTTTTCTTCTGTGTTTCAGAAAATCCTTTATTTGAGTTTTCAGTTGAGTAATGCTGGAATCCCAGGAAAAAGTACAACAGCTCAGTAACAGGTAACATTCAATTTTCACTTTCTGGATAGCTAAAATGTAAGCTTCAAAATCTTATTGAGCACCAGAGAAGATACAGAATATACATTTCTTTTGATGTGAATTTCAGCAGGAATAAAAAGATTCACTCTGTACATTTAAGGTTGTTTATCAGTCTGTCAATCTCACTGCTTCTTCAGTATAACTTTCCATAGGATTAGAGGATGTAACATGCATCTATCCAACTACACAAAATTTGAAGCATTCTTTTGAATGTATTGAACAGCTAGATTGAAAGCATATCAATGTGAGAATCACCAACGTGCAAGTGTCCTGCTTTTTCTTGAACTGAAGATCTGCAATATGCCTTGCAATGAAAGCAAAGACTTTCTATATTTTGAAGTGTTGCAAAAGCGAGACACGCAAAATCCTATCAGCAGATATGCTGAATGTAAATTGCTGAAAAAAAGCAAAGGGGAGGGGTACATGTGAATAGCAGATACTTGAAACAGGATAAAAATCAACTGTGCCAATCTATCATGAGACCTTACTAGCTTAAGAAACAAACTTATTTGCCAATCCTCCACGCTAATGGTAATGATCATGGAAAATCTGATGATGTCTTAATCATCCATTAAGAATATTATCTCTGGGGCAGAGCATGAATGTAACTTCTGACACTTCTTCACATTCAGAAGGGTGAAGATCTGCAGTGGTGTTACTTAAATAAAGGTTAATATATCCATAATTATCTAACTGAAGAAGTACCCTGATTTTGTTTTGTTTCTGTTTTGTTGTGGAGTTTTTCTGGTTTGTTTTTTTTTAAGCCATTAAATCCTAAACACTTTCCAGGTGATTGAATAGAATCTCTGGAGAGCTAATCACTCTTGGAAAAGCTACATTAGCTAGCTAGTTTGTAAAGCTTTTACTTATGATAGTCATTCTCTGTGGTGTAGATGAAATGCTACATTTGTTAGCAATATTCTATTGGATGTCACTCAGGGTCAATCGACTTGTATTTTTTTTAGCAATGAGTCCTGTGCTTTCTACTTAGGCTTCTGCCCGAAAATGTAAGCATAGTAAAGGGAAGAATAGTTTCTACACCTTAGTTTCAGATGCTGTGTTTTCTGCTTCCAAGTAAAGGGTAGTAAAAATACCCATTACATTTCAATACTACTTTAATAACTTATGCAAAAAACCTATAATTGAACATTGTACCTATTATCTACAAAATTCACTGGCTAATGCTGAAACTGCAAGAAGAACATACTTTTCGTCATTTAATTCACTTCCTAGTATGCTCATGATTAGATTTTATTACATACCAGACTCTATCTCTATTAGGATCAGTGTATCTTCATTTCTTTGTAACCTTTGTGTGTCCACCATAGACTTTTATTACACATAAAAGTCTATTTTAACTATATATATTGTTGCAAGAAGACAATTTTTCTCTCAAGTTGTCATAAAAACACTGCTTCAGTTGGTTTTGACATAGGTTTCTTGCTACTTTTTCTTTCACTACACTCCAGTATTATGGTCTGGGACCAGCAGACTCTGACAACTAAACATTTTTGTTCATTAAGATGGTCTTCAATTCTATTTGAAGCCCTGTGTGTTCTCCATGTGTTTCACTGTGAACTTAATTATAGACTTTCCTACCATGTATGTCTTAGATTTTAATGTATTATATGATGTGAGATGTGTAAAGCATACAGCAGATTGAATGTACTACTGTGTGATGTATGTTATATTTCTTCTGCTTTGATTTTAGGGATTTATCTGATTCATCTAATATAGTATTTTACCTAAGATTCTCCCCCATCACTTGCATAATGCTAAAGCAAGTAGCCACTGCTTTAAGGACAGAGGTATTGCTGTATATTCAGAATAGATTGGGAGTCAAAGATTTCTTTATAGGAATACAGTTTTAAGAATGTACAGTCTTAAGAATGGATCTAATTGCCTGGAATACCAGAGACCATGGAAATCACTAAAACCTGTAAATAAACTGGAAAATTTATGTGCTGGAAGCTAAGTATATGATCGGTAGGATGAAAGTCTTACTGAAATTTTTTTTTGTATTTTCTTAACCCTTTTACACTTCTGGTGTTATAACTCAGTAGTTTCTCCTTAACTGTGATAACCACAATAAAAAATTCTCTTCCACCTACCCCTTTAAGCATTTTACTGCCTTGAAATCTGTTAATGAATACATTTCTTCAGGGAACAGGTAAAAAATATTGAGCTATACTGTGATTCCTGACTTCCTTCTTTATACTACTCTATAAATTTGGTAGTATAAATGGGTTGACTAGGTTACATAATTTCTTTGCAATTATTTCCATTGAAATAATTTATTTATTTCACTTTATATTAACATACAACTCCTTAATATATGTAAATAACCCTACTTGGAATCCAAAGATGTTTTGTATGCTTGGAATAGGTAATTTCTCAGTCTGTAGGTCTACTTCAGGTTTACACTGATTAGCATGTGCAAAATGACAATCAACCCCACAACATGCTCAAACAATGATACAGTAGTTTTTTTATTTAGTCTGATAGTTTTAAAGTTTTGATAACCACATATGACAAATATTAATTTCTATTCTCTTACCCTTAAGTAAACGAAGTAAATGATCTAAAGTCCCTATGAAGACATAAAATTAATAGTGTGTAATAATAGCTTAAATGAGAATAAAACCAAACTGGTTGCTGTGGGTAGAGGAGTAATAATAATAATAAGCTGAATGATTGTTGTCAAGCTCTTTAATGTCTGCAAAAAACCCCTTAACTAGCAGTTAAATGTTTTCCTCACAAAAACCATGTTGACAAGGTAGATGAGAATGGATCAACTCTATAAGCAGAGAAAAAGAGAACTGCAAAGATAGCAGATGTTGCCAGTTCACTGTTTAAATATCTCATTTAAAAAAGAGTATTTTAGGCCTTTAAAACCTATGGCTTTATCTTTACATGGCTATGAGATTCATTTATGTGTTCTGATTAGTTTGACCACAAGTAAGATTGAAAATTAAAGCTGTTAACTTATGCAATATTGTGCAATGTCTACGAGTGCCAGCGGAGTTAAGGAGCCAGGTCTCCAGAAACAAAGCTATCAGATGGTGGAAAGAGCTTGTAACAGCTAAGGGCACCAGGACACAGGGTAACATACTAAGGAATAACACAGGACCATATGCTCTTTGGAGGTTCCTAGTGTATATCAGATATTATAATTTATTTAGTTTTTAGTGAAATTAAGAGTGTTGGATTTGCCTTATCATGCAGAAAATCTTTTTTGTAACTGTGGAAGGGTCTTTGAGACACAAAGTATGCTGGGCCCTGACAGGATCCACCTGTCCTGTTGGGGGAAATCATTCTATCCTCTTAAGAGCAGGATGGGGGAAGGGTATACCATCAGGAATGCTGAAGGTAAGCTAAGGGATAGAATGGCACTGCCAGAGGATGGCAGTACTAATGGAGTATTTATGCTGCTCCAGGGAACTCTGAAAGTTTAGGAACACATCCAAAATGTGTGTAGTCCAATGCATGCAGTATGAGAAACTAACAAGATAAACTGGAAGTGTTGGCCATTTCCCAGAGCTATAATATTATTAGTATTAGTGAGACTTGATAGGATAAGTCCCATGACTAGAGTGCTGGGATGGAGGGCTATTGTCTGTTCAGGACAGATAAGCAGGGAAGGCAAGGTGGAGGAGTTCCACTGCATGTAAGGGAGAGGTTTGACTATACAGCCCTTACAGTTAGTGATGATGCTGTTGAGAGCTTCTGGGTGAAGATTAGAGGGGTACAAAACAAAGGAGGTCTCACTGTGGGTGTTTACTATCAATTGCCCAGGCAGGATTTTAGCACTGATGAGTTAACCTATAGGTAATTAGGAGAAATCTCTGAATTGGAAAACCTTGTTCTTATGGGAGATGTCAACTTCTCAGACACCAACTGGGCACACCATACTGCTGTGACAAGAAAGTCTGGGAAATTCCCAAAGTACATTGAAGATAATTTCCTATAACAAGTACTCAGGGAAGCAACTAGGAAAGATACCCTCCTAAACTTGTTATTTGTGAATACAGAAGGACTTGTGGGAGATATCTGTGGGGTGCTACTACTTACTTGTGGTGTACATGGCTGTCTTGGACAGAGTGATCACAAAATGGTTGCATTTAATATTTTTGGTGTAAATCTAAAAAGGTCAGCAGAGTTGCTACACTGGATTTCAAGACAGCAAACTTTAAGCTATGAGTGTCCCCTGGGAATCTGCTTTTGAGGGCTTAGGGGTCAATGAGTGCTGGTCCGTTTTGAAGAACCATCATTTAAAAGCACAAGAGCAGGCAAGCCCATTGTGTCTCCAGTGAAGCAAGCAGGGCAGAAGACCAGCTTGGCTGAAGAGGGAACTCCTCTTGGAACTTGGAGGAAAAAGCGATTCTATGATCTTTGGAAGCAAGGTCAGGCTTCACAGGAAGATCACAGAGCCCTCATTCACATATGCGTAGAGAAAACATAAAAGGCAAAAGCTCAACTAGAGTTGAAACTGGCCAGTGTTGTGCCAGACAACAAGAAAGGATTTTTAAAGTATGTTAATAGCAATAAGAGGTCCAAGGAAAACATTGGACAGATACTTGATGAAGATCGTCACTGGGCAAATAGGGATGCAGAAGCAGCAGAAGAATTAAATCATTTTTTTTGCCTCAGTCTTCAATTCTAACTAACGATAGACCTTGGGTTAAAGGAATCTGAATTAAAGGACTACAACTGTGGGAGCAGTGACCCCATATGTGGACGCTGAAATTTTTAGGGACCAGTTGTATCGCTTGAATGTTCATAAATCCATGGGTTCTGGTGGCATTCATCCCAGAGTACTGAAGAAGCTAGTGGATGTTACAGCAGGAACCCTTCTTAATCACCTACCAAAGATGTTGAGAGTCTAGGAAGGTCCCCACTGACTGGAAGCTAGCCAATGTTATTCCAATTTACAAGAAGGGCAATGAAGCAAGACACAGGAAACTACAGAGCTCTTAGTCTAACCTCAGTACCTGGAAAAAATATGGAGAAGGTCATATTGGATGCTACTGAAAGGCATTTGAAGGACAATGCAATCTTCAGGTACAGTCAGCATGGGTTCACAAAGGGAAAGTCCTGCCTAATTGATCTGATATCCTACTATGATAAGGTCACCCACCTAGTGAGTGAAGGGAAGGTGGTGGAGGTAGCTTTACTGGATTTTAGCAAGGATTTTGACACTGTCCCTCACATCATCCCTCCAGACAAGATGTTCAAATGTGAAATGAGCCAGTACATGGTGTGCTGTATGAAAAACTGGCTGAAGGGCAGGGCTCCAGGAGTTGTTGTAAATGGGGCTATATCTGGCTGGCAGCCAGTCACTAGTGGTGTTCCTCAGGGCTCAGTTCTAGGGCCATTTGGTGCAATATTTTTATCAGTGATTTGGAGGCAGGAGTTGAATGCATCCTTACTAAGTTTGCTGACAATTTTCAACTGGCAGGTATTTTTGACTCTTTTGAGGGACAAGAGGCCTTACGGAAGTATCTGAAGCATTGGGAAATTATCAGTGGCATGGAATTTAGCAAGAACAAATGCCAGATTCTGCACCTGGGATAAAGTAACACTCGGCAAAAATATAAATCGGGAGAGGAGCGGCTGGAGAGCCAACCTGCAGAAAGGGATCTGGGGGAGCTAGTTGATGGCATGAATCAATAAGAATCAGCAGTGTGCCCTGGCAGACAAGAGGGAAAAATGCATCCTGAGGTGGATCAAACACAGTGTAAGCAGCCAAAACAAAAAAAAAAAAAAAAAAAAAGAGAGAGAGAGATGATTATCCTTGATTATCCTGCTGTATTTAGCATTGGTCCAGTTTCATCTTGAGCACTGTATGCAACTCTGGGCTCCACAAGCCCTGACGTTTAAGTGCATTCAAAACTAGCAAGCCAAGTTCACTCAATCCCTAAAAACCAAGACAGATAATGATTCTTCTGGTTGATTGCCAGAGAATATTAAAGTGGAAAATCAGCTGAACAGGATGCTGACATGGATGCTTAAGATCACTTGTGTGTTTTCTCATATTCTTCTTTTATCTTTTACAGTGTACTGTTATTAGCCTGATATAAACACTTTAGTCTGAGTGCTTAATGAGGTGTGCCTACAATTGATTTGCCCTTGCTTGGCCTTCTTTAAATTTTTCATCACCTCCATACCACCTCCTTTCTTGAAGCTACTCTTTAATTGAACAGTCTGTGGACACAGAAGCCTATGACACTGTCTGGTTGATACGACCTTATTAGAAACATTCTCTTTTCCTAAGCAAATAAAGTTTTTTATATGTACTTTGAAATATTATGTTTAATTTACACAGTAAATGCATATAAATGCATACTGCTGACGTCTTTCTCTGTGTTACATGTGGGTTTTTTGGAGGCTTTGTCTGAATACAGTCCTCTATTAAATTTTTATACAACGGACCATGTGAAAGCTGTATCAAGGAATGGAAAAATGGATTACTCATCAAAAAACGTAATTTGTAATTATGTATGTGTAGAATTACCAGCTATTTTTAAAATTTCTCTTTGTTTGTAGAATATCAGTTTTTTTTACAAGTAGTAAACATGAAATTACAGCAGACAGTGTGTCAAGAAGTTCTTAGCATACAAATCCATAGTGTAAAGGATACAGACATTGAGAACAGATGGTCTGCCAACAGAAGAGAACTAAAGCAAATGGAGAAAACAACATTAAAACAAAATTTTATTTTGCAGCCTCAGAGGGAAATTTAACAGTCTACTCAGAACTTAAAATAAACCTACTCCCATAGCTCTTTTCTCTTCTCTGGCATCAAACAATTCCTTCTTTAAGAATTTTTTCCTTTCAAAGTCACCAAGAAGGATTCTCCAAACCTTCTTGTCTTAAAATTAACACAAAATGTATCTTTGCACTTTTACTTTCCTTAGGGTCAGACAGAATCAAGGCCAAGCTCTCTTTCCTGGAGGTTACAGTAAAAATAACTTAAGACACAGCTGTCTGCCGGCAATTTCCTTTTCCTAAGAAACTCCTTTACCGTTTCCCAGCAGACAACTGCCTTATTTCTTTATTGTTTCATCTTTTTGTAAACTCTCAGTCACTTGTAAGTCAGTCTTCTCCAAAGTCTTGTTTCTAAAGAATAATTCATATTTAAGAGCATATAGCTTTTCCTCTGTTTCCTAACATAGTATCCTTACTGAGAACTTTGGCTCCAAGACTTCCTAAGATGCTTTTTTGTTTCAAATTCAGGAAATTTCAAGACTATACACAAAATGATGTCATCAGTCCGGAAACAGAATCAGTTCAGATTGAAGCAAACATTGATACACTTGGTCTATTAACAAAGCTATGACATCCTCCTGTATTTTTCAGGAATAGTATTTTTCTTTTCCCTTTGTTTCCCTAACATTTCTCAAAGTGTAGACTAATCTGTGCAATATGGATTTTCAGAAATAACAATTAAAAAGTATTTGAACAAAGATACATGTAACTTTGATTAAGCACTACATGTTGATGTCAGGTTATATTGCCCAAAACTTGCCCAAATAAACAGTACACAAAGATATTAGTACTTGATCAGGCCCTTTTCCAGATATAGACGATTCATTAACCTGAGCACATAAATTATGAGCTAGTCCTTTAGATAATAATTGTAGAAGACATTTACTCCATTTAATGCAATGACCACTATGGAAAACGAAAACTTAAACTCTCCTACATGGGTATGAACCTGACCCAGAGTTTTGGGTCTGATCTTACACGATGTCTGAAACTTGCACATAGATTTTGCAGCTTAACGTTGTCTTCAGAAAAGCTTTTAACCACAGAGGGTGCAGAATGCTACGATGATTTAGGGTGTTGCCACCTTCCTGTAGCAGGGAAATGAAAAATGTGGGTCTTCCCTAATCTTTTTCAGACAAAATAAGGTAGTACTGCTCAACTGTCTGGTGAAGACAGTTGAAATGAGCCAAAATTACCTGGTTTCTCCTGAAATGACTTCTATCTATGACTTTACCTAGTTTTACTCGTAGCTTTTTTTTTTTTGCACATTCTTAGCAAATAAAATTCATATTTAGTTTGGATTACTACCTAAAATGCAGGTAATTTTTAAAGCAAATACGATCTGTTCTCTTAAGTAATACTGGTCAAATTAGTCTTCATTGCTTATTTGTGCAATACATTTTTTATATTATCTGAAGCAGTTGCAGGTAAGAGTTAATTAGAAAATACATAAATGACAGTCATCATCAAAATATTTCACTTAATACCAGAAAAGCCAATCCTTTTTTTTTACTGCTGTATTTTGTTGTGATTTTTTTGTTTGTTTTTTTTTTTTCCAGATTATTGTCTTATACAGTTATGGGTGAAAAACAAATAAAAATTTTTAAAACTCTAACAAGGCAATTCAAAATGTTCTTTCCCCAAATCAAATGTCCTGATTCTTTAGCTCTGTAGGTAATCCTTAGGCTTGTTAACATTGTCTAGATAAAGAATTATAGCCATGTGTCTGTCAGCCCTTTTCAAGAACAGTGCTTCATCTTTGAGCTGCTACGACTTTCTTGGCTTCAATGAAAAGAGACAGCTCTGACCTCCATTTGGCAGTGGATGAAGGTATTCCTGGCGTTTTGCTTAGAGGCAATCTACACTCTGTCACAAAAATCAAACTAAGATTTATAAGATAATGCTGAACTGACCTAAGCATTGTATCTTCATTAATGGAAAGTATCGCAGAGAAACTAATATAGCTGCATTCTTCTGAAGAAAAAGAGGGAACAACAAAAATTGGGAAAGTGAGCAAATGGAGAGATGAACAAAGGACAAATGGTATGCAAACACTTTGACTTTTCTTTAGTATACCTGAGGTTTGGAATAAAGAATAAGTTTTGTTTTTAACCCAGATTTCTGAGGGTAGATCAAAGGAATTTCTACTACCTTGAGGTAAGCTTAGAATTCCTACATTTATCCATATACTATTTTCATGGTTCTATTTCAAATCTTTGTTGGTCAGAGTGGGACTGAAAAAGCTACAATAAAAGGATTTTAAACTAGGCCTTAAGCAGATCACTGAATTCTCCTCTGGTGTGTAAGTCACTGCTGACAGCATTTTTGTAATTTCAGATTTACTTTAAATCCTCTTAGGATAATAAAGTAAATAAAGAACATTTTCCAAATTTCCCACTCAAAAACTATAACTAGAAATGGCATAGTTAACCAGTGATAGCTGAAGGATTGTTTTATAATGCTTGAATATTACTTTAAAATGTACTTTACTACCTGTGCAAAGTATTCTCTGAAATAGATCCAACTGCATTGTCTGTATATCGATGAGTGTTGTCCCGCTGAGATTCACTTTCAAACTATAGCACCAGAAATCTACCGGACATATACAAAACACCAATTCTTAGCCCTATATAGGATTCATAGTAGGATTTCAGATTGAGATTAGTTTATTTAATCTCCATCTCTTCTCCTGGCCCCTTCAGTTAAGCAAAAAATACTGTGTTCACAGAAAAATCTAATAGAATTATTAAATAAGAATTTCTGGGTTTTCCAATTTGGGGAGCACTATATGCTGTAAGAAAGCTATTTTAAGAATGTGAGTGACTACGTCAAAGACTCAGCACTTAAGTCCCAGTCTAGCAGTTTGCAATACCTGCAGCATAACAGTCAGCCTAGGCAAGCTTTATAGATGCTGCAAACTGAAGCACAATGGAGTGCAAGTCTTTTATGCATGATGAGTCCCTCTGCAGCTTTTTGTGGGTTAACAGGATTGTGGAAAAAGCAGAGACCAGAAGAAGGAATAGAAGAAGCAGGAACACTGGCAGTCGAGGGCCTGTGAGCAAGTCTTAACGACCCATAAACAGCGCCTAATCACCCTACTGATTGGGGCAAATTCCGCCTGTCTGGTGGTTGGGGGTTGCAAGGGGGTGTTGGTTGGGAAAAAAGTTACTTATTACTATATAAAGTGAGTCTCTGTTGTAATAAATGCTTCTGGTTGCCCCTCTGACCAGGGTCTGTGCCTTCATACACTACAGCTTTTATATCAAGGGACAAAGGGAAACCAGTACATGGATGGCCTTTATTAAGACCCCTGCAATCTGTGTTTTTTGCAATCAATAAAGCAGGACTTCTCCATATTACCAGTTACAGGATTAGAGCTTTACTGAGCCCGAGATTCACAGAATTACTATCCTCTACTGCACAGGGTCTCACGTCTCGCCTCAGGCAGGCTTCCGTTCTGTATGTGGCATTTCCATATTCTAGAGGCTCTGTCTTTCTAATCTCATTATCTCTTCCAAATGTGATTTGGGAGTTGGAAAGATTTGTACAAATTGCGTCCTTGATCATTCAATGTGCTATCATCATCTCTACTTCTGTGATAACTGCTAATCTCCCTACTTACAGTGTGACCATCATTATCATATCTATTGCCTTGTAAACTTCGCAAGACAAAGTTTTTGCAATTACCACAATAAACATGTGCATATGCCTATATGAGAGACTCATATAGTTTTGGTTGAAAGGGACCTCTGAAGATCCTCTGGTAATACTAACTGCTCAGAGATGGGCCAGTTTTGATCAGGTTGTTTAGGGACCATGCGCACACAATTTCTTATCCGTAAACGGCCATGTGTTCCAAGGTTTAGGTGCACTTCAAATATCCGTGCAATCCATGCAGCCCATCTCTCGTGGTTTAGCCTTAGGGGGCAACAAAGAACTGCCACAACATGGCAGCCGCTCTCTCAGTACTGCATCCCCCCCAGCCATGAGTGGAGAATTGGAAGAAAAAGGCAAAACTCATGGGTTGGGACAAAGGCAATTTAACAGAACAGCACAGGGACCAAAAAAACATTAACAGTACCACAGATAGAGGAATATGCAAACACGATTATGATACCACCACTTGCTCACCGCTCCTGGGACGCCCCAGCCCACTTGAAACCCTGACTTTCTGCCCTGTCATACCCAGGAGAGCTCCCGGCTACCCCCCTGGGCATGGCTCACATGGGGTGGAATACCTGTGTCCCTGCTAGATCATGGAGAGAATTAACCCTATCCCCCTCAGAATCAGGACACCATAATCTGATGCATACACTCCCCTACAAAACAGTGAGCAAGGCACCTGCTCTTCACCATAGTATAGTGCTTCAAACTCTTTCTAGAGAGCATAGAACTCAGATAGAACTAACATTGGTTAGTAAATTGCATTTTCCTGTCCTCAATGCATAGGAAGAGAAGTTGCAACCATGTGGAGAGACCCATCCCATCATCAGTAAATAAATCTCTACCTGTTTCCCAATAAAATGTAGCCTGGAGAACTGGTATACTAACAACTGGGTTAATTTACCATGGTTTGCAAGAATATGCTGGATATGTTTTAGTGTTTGAAGATTTTAACACTAGATTTGAATGTAGGGCTAAATGAAGAAACATTTTAAAGGTGGCAGAAAAGAAGCAGTAATAAACACTTTAAAAAAGGGTGGTTTCAATATTTTACTTCAAATAATAAGTAGTAGTAGTTTCTAGCAGGGACTGTCCGCTTGAAAGTTCTTCATTATCCAGTTCTTGGTATCTTGATATCTATTCCAGCATTGGGACTCATACAACATGCACTCATATGATGTCTACAGCCTTTTTTGGCCATCTTTAGTTATTTTCTCATTGTTTTCCCTGTAGATCCAAAACCTCTCTAACACCAGTTACTGCTTTTCTGCATTTGATTCTTTAGGGACATCTTTCTCTGATTGAAGGTCACTTTTAGGTTAAACAGTTCAAGGTTGCACATTACTCCATTTTGTGCTTATTGGTTGGAGTGGCCTGTAGAGATCTTCTTTGCTGCTTTTATCTCCTGTTAGATAGGGGAAGAGAAATATCCATTGTGTTTGTACCAGAGGGGCAGAGCTTAGTGAGGGAACAGTTGGTGGAAGTATAGCTGGTTCATTGCACAACAGAATAAATTTATGAATGAAAGAAGAAATATGCGGTAGGGTAGCTGAAGAAATATAAGAGAGAGCTACATTAAAAACTAGTTTATTTACCTTATCATAGTATTAATAAATTCTGGAGTTAGCTATACTGGAAGACTGGACTGAGCAAAATGCTTCAGAGCTGAGACAGTTCATTCCAGTTGAAGACCTATATCTATGCCAGCATAATTTAAAAAGATACCTAAAAATTTTTGATTTACAGTGAAGAAGAAAGTATACAAAACAACTCCATGCTAGACAGAGGTAATGTTTGTTGCTGAAACTGCTTTTAAACATTCTAGTTTGAGCTGGTCTCCACTTTTGTAAAATTGTGTTTGTGTCAGGGAGGGAGAAGGAGTGTGGAAGAGAAAAAATCAATGTGAAATCAGTGAGGTAACAGACTTTCATTTTGATTTTCTAAATCATTGGTAGCTGCTTCATCAGCATTTTTTTTTCTTTCAGTAGTTACCAATTGCAATTACAAAAAAAACTTGATAAGCTCTATCAGTCTAGGTAAAAGGAGCATTTTTAAAATGCCTCAAGGATTTCCCTGCTTAATATAGCCTCATGATTACATACTATTTAAAGCAGAAGTAGGATCAGAGCTTGCTCAAAATGAACTGTTTTATATTATCTTTTCTAAGTGGTTCAGAATTTCTTTCATAAGTAATGGTTTCTGAAAACTATCAGTATTCAACCGAGAAGTCTTCATTCTTTTGTTTTACGAAAAACTGCCTATGTGGTACTAACATATCTGTGCTTCTGTAGAAAGAGTATCATAGGATTCTGCTCCTCTTCCTCTAGACAGAGCACTTGCAAGGATTGGCATACATTTATTTCTGTTTGCAGATAAGGTCTACAATCAAGGATCTGATTCTGCCATTATTCTCTTACCCAAACATGGCAAATTTTGCACAGTGTTGGCCAACTAAGAAGCAAAGTAAAGTTTTTCCATTAATTCTCTATTTTAACACTTTATACTTAGCTGGCATATATTGACTTGTGTCACTTGGGAATATGATTATCTTTTTTCCTAGAAGCCAAAAACCATACCCTTCTAATAATGACAGTAGAATCATAGAATCATTTAGGTTGGAAAAGAACCTTAATATCATTGAGTCCAACCATCTACCTAACACTGCCAAGTCCACCACTTGTGATGTGCCTAAGTGCCACATCTACATGCATTTTAAATACCTCCAGGGATGGTGACTCAACCACTTCCCTGGGCAGCCTGTTCCAATGCTCGACAACCCTTCCAGTGAAGAAATTTTTGTGAGTACCCAATCTAAATGTCTCCTGGTGCAACTTGAGGCTGTCTCCTCATGTCCTATCACTTGTTACTTGGGAAAAGAGACTGATCTACCCCAGGCTACAATCTCTTTACAGGTAGTTGTAGAGAGCGATATGGTTTCCTCTCAGCCTCCTTTTCTCCAGACTAAACAAACCTAGTTCCTTCAGCTGCTCCTCATAAGACTTGTGCTCTAGACCCTTCACCAGCTTCATTGCCCTTCTCGGACTCACTCTAGAAAGTCAAAATGTCTTTCTTGTAGTGGGGGGCCCAAATTCTGAAACAGTATTTGAGGTGTGGCCTCATCAGTGCCAAGTGCAGGGGGCCAATCACTTCCCTAGTCCTGCTGGCTGCACTATTTCTCGTAGAAGCCAGAACTCTGTTGACCTTCTTGGCAACCTGTGCACAATGCTGGCTCATATTCAGATGGCTGTCAAACAATACTCGCACGTCCTTTTCTGCTGGGCAGCTTTACATCCACTAGTTATGAACTACAAACTTGGCATATTTTCCCTTCACTTACTTTAGCACAGAGAAGTGTCTCCAAGTAACTGATGAGTTCCTGTCATTACTGGGAAAGGAAGACATATTTCTAGAAAAAGAAATGGGATTACAACAGCGTTAAGTGCTGGCAACTGAACTTGGGGTTATATGTACACACCTGGAAGTGTTTTAGAAAACTTAAAAATGTAAAAGAGGTAGATCTCAACTGAGTGAATAGTACCTAAAAAGTTCAGCAGTATGGTACTTACATCTCCACACACTGATAAACTGCTAGGGCCCTGAAGTCCGTGATGGACCTCCATCTCCCTGCCCAACCCCCAGGACTTCCCCAACGCATCCACAGCCCAGGTCTCAGTTTCATCCCCCCAGGAGCCTCCCTTATTCAACCACAGCCCAGAGCCTCATTTTCGTCCCAACGATCTCCTAACCTCATCCTGGCTGCCCTGCTTCTACCTGCCGCAGCGGGACAGGGCTGCCTACCAGGGCCTGCCCTGCAAGCACTGGGAAGACCCCAGCTCTTGCTGAGCCCTGGCCCTGGGACAACAGTTGGAGGCTTTTTTTTTTCTCCATAGCTATGCAGTGTGCCTGTAATTTAAGTTTACATTTCATTCATTAACTCAGTATGATACCTTCACAAACTACAATCCAAAGAGCTGTTCTCAGAGAAAGAGACAGTAAGGTAAAATACAACAACAGTAATCTCTGCTGAATCACTAATTGCACTGACTTGTGCGTACAGATGTGATGAGAGCAGGGGTGAGGGGGTGCCAGCAGCTATGGCACCCAAGGATCCAGTCAGCAAAGGTCTTCCAATCCTGTGAAGCACAAAGATACGCGAGGTTTGAGTACACCTTCCCAGGGAAAAATACAATCTCACTGCTAAGGATATTCTTTAAATAATGATGAAATTGCATTCACAAATGCGTCATTTGGTAATGATCAGCATGTGAGAGGAACTTACACAGAGGAATTTATCACCTCATGAGTGTGATAGTGCCTGATGTCCCATTTCTTCTTTTTTTTAATTAAAAAAGTGAACTTAAGTTCCTGAATACTTCCATATTTCCCTCTGTCATACCAAGCCCCCTATCTCTATAGTATTTCTGTCAGCAAGAGTGGCCAGTCTCAAAGCTACGTACTGTAGTATTCAAAAAACATTCCAAGCTTCAGCACTTCAGAAAAGTGAGTTTTGTGATGTGGCTCCTCCTGTGTCTGCTACTAGTAGGATCTCTGCCATGTCTGCCATGGCACAGCTTTGGTGACTTGATGGCATCTGTCTCAAAAATATCCTAAAAACTACATAAACTCCAAACTGTGCAAGTGTGTTAAAGAAAAAAAAAGAAAGCAAATTCATTTTAAACACTATTGATGTCTTATCTAAGACAACCAACAAGTTCCAAGACTGTAACTGAATTATTACGAGATATACTCAGGGCAGAATTAGAGCTGATTTTTTTGACTTACTCCCACATGTCCATTCCCCAAAAAGTAATTGGATTTTGCTTCAGAATTTCAGTAACTTTGAAACCTAGTGTAGTAACTATTTCAGAATAAGTTGCCATTTCATGTAATGTTTCTAATGTTATTTAGGCATTCTCAATCTATACCCACTTTGAATAGATATATACATACATATTTTTTATAAATGCATATGTACATATGCACTTCTGCAAGAGAAATAATATTAGTGTTCTCTGATTTCCTTCATTGTTTGAGCTGTTCCTATAGTACTGAGCTGTTCTTTTGAGATTAAATGTTCCAAAGATTTTTTCCAAATCAGGTGGCTAATGTGCAGGAATTCTCAGGCCCTAGACTCACAGATAAGGCGGATCTTACTCAAAATTAAGTCCACACATATTTCTATGTAGTATTTACTTTATTAATTACTAATTATAAATTGACTTGAATGCTGTTTCTGATGAGCCCTATAACATATATCAGTATAATGGATTATCAAACGTTGAGGCTTAATAGAAGAGAGAATACTCAATAGAATTTGTAGGGATTACATTCTATAAAAGAAATAAGCAAGGATAATTCTTCCTTGTCAGGTGAAGCTGGACTCCAAAAAGCAATTTAGTCTCTTGGTAACTATCAAGCCTATTTCTTTTCTTTCTCGTCAGTTTTTCTGTAACTCTAATGGTTTTGCTCAGATGTAAACTCTGGCCTTTCAAATCAGTGAGTAGAGTAAATTTATCAGTTTGAAACTCTTCAACATTAGTATTATTGTTAGTTTGTATCACCTTAATTTGTGATTGTTAATGTCAGATGAGTTTATGCTCAGTAGCAGAACGCTTGAAGATCTGAGAGTTTGAATCTCTGAAGTATATTTCTCAATATAGATTCCTAGTACATAACACAGAAATCTTTTAAGATATTATTTCAATATTTTGTTAATGGTTATTAACTGGGGGTTTATGCATTTTTCTTCATTTGAAAAATGTCATTGGCTTGTTGATATAATGAAATAACTCAGAAAATGAAGAAAATTTTTTTTTCAGAATCTCAACAAACAGCTTATATACTGAGAAGGCAAGAAATTTCTGACTTGTGTTAGCTATAAATAACCATAGAATCATAGAATAGTTTGGGTTGGAAACAGCCATAAAGATCACCTACTTCCAATCCCCATGCCATGGGTAGGGAAGCCTTCTACTAGACCAGGTTACTCAAAGCCCTGTCCAGCCTGGTCTTGAGCACTTCCAGGGATGGGGCATTCACAGCTTCTCTGGGCAACCTGTGACAGTGTCTTACCACTCTCAGAGTAGAGAGTGTCTTCATAATGTCTAACCTAAATATTCCCTCTTTCAGTTTAAAACCATTACCCATCCCTCATCCTATCACTTCACTCCCTGATAAATAGTTCCTCCCCATCTTTCCTGTAGGTCCCCTTTAAGTACTGAAAGGCAGCTCTAAGGTCTCCCCTTATAGTGTTCTCTTCTCCAGGCTGAACAGCCCTAACTCTCTGCCTGTGTTCATAGGAGACATGTTCCAGTCCTCTGATCATCTTCATGGCCCCCCTCTAAACTCACTCCAACAGTTCTTTGTCCTTCTTATTATGTTGGGGGCTCCAGGGCTGGGTGCAGTACTCCAGCTGGAGTCTCTTGAGAGTGGAGTAGAGGGCAAGAATCACCTGCCTCAACTTACTGGCCATGCTTCTTTTGATGCAGCCCAGGATTTGGTTGGCTTTCCTACCATTTAAGAGGTAAAATCTGTTAATGCTTTATGCAGATTCCTAGTAGTCTCAGTGTTACCTCACTTAATGTTGTAGTTTCCAACTACATTCACTGTGATTCTCTATTACTATACAGGAATGGGTTCAGTGAATACATTGCTATGAGACCATTTGTTTTTTTAAAAACACATTCCAGGTGCTGAAGAATCAAATATGTACACATTGCAGTGTGTGTAAGGAATCTGTAAAAATGCCTAAGTTGTTACAATGCCTTTTAGGATGTGGCCCAGTGATGCCAAATTTGCCCCAAAAGGCGAAATGGAAACTGCTCAGAGACTAAGTTTTCAAGTCCATAAGCAGGAGGTATTTATTAGCAACGTGTTGGGGAACTCTCCAGGCCGCCCTGGGCTCAGAGTTCCCCCGGTTAGCAATCAGTTCAGCTTTTTATACAAGTTTGAGTGTAGGTTACATCATCTTTACATGCATATTCTTATCTT
>JAOXNO010000020.1:48510814-48526597 GCA_028565335.1 Limnodromus scolopaceus | reverse complement strand
TATGTGTTCAATCATTGCTCTATAGTGAAAGCTCAGTTCTGTTTAGTAAAAATCATCATCTCCAGCTTACCCTTGAACATAATGTGTTTTATGGCAAAGAATTAATCAGGGTTTCACATGGTTAAAACTCAGTTAACCTTAGCACTCTATCCTAATCTGCAGATTCCCTCTGTCTTCTTGAACAGGTGCGATTCAATTGTATGTACTTAAATTTAAAATATACATGTATTTTAAATTGGATGGATCAGAGACTGATGATGGACCTTCCCTCGATAATGCTGATATAAAAAAAAAATATGCCTTGATACCACCAGCTGTTACAAATTATTAACCTTTTAGATAAGGGTTCAGTGGACTACTGAAAAACTTTGAATAGGAGCAGAAAACACTACTTCACATGCAACCCTATGTCCATTACTTTCTAAATGATCCAATGTAGTTAGAGGGAACTTATCTGACGTCAGGCTCAGGTGAAGGCTTTGGAGAGACCAAGCTACAAAGGGCAATGCAGATGAGCACAAAACTATCATTTCTGATGTTGCAGTAGTAAAACTCTTCAATAACTTCAGTATGGCTAACATTTAGCATCAAATTATATTGGGTTATCATTCTAAATCACTACTTTAGCTTTTGCTATCATGCCTTCCTGCTTCAGCTTTTAAGTAGAAAATGTCCTCTTATTCCCTTTCCCCAATTAGATATAAAATATTTTGAATTATTATATAGATTTACTGCCTGAGACGCTTTTAACCTGAGAGAACAATGAAGCTACTAAATTAAGTATTATTTCATTTCATTGTACAAACACAGTACATATATTGGTAAATCAAGGCAAATACTTGGCACAGATGCTGAAGATGCTGAAGGTAAAATTGCCATCAGAATGCTGAGGATTGGATTTTGACTGTTGTCTTTGATCAAAAATATTCCCTGAATTATCTGTCTGTCTTATGCTGTCTTTTGGAAATGCGAAAAGAAGTTTTTGAGTAACTGAGTCTCTCTTTGGCTATGCATCTTGTAAGACAGACGTGAGACCCATTAACCTTTTAAGCTTGCTTTCTATCCCTCTCTTACCACCATATTTTAGATCAAGCTGAATACATCTTTGTGCCATACATCCTGATTATTTTTCTTTGTTTTTCATTCATATGGGAAAGAACAGTCCCTTAAATTATAAAGCCATCGTCATCTGACCTGGTTTATCTCTTAGGTATTAGGTTTTCATTCACTTGTAACTTGATATGCAATTCCCTATGTACAACATCTTAGCCCTATAACATTTCACAGCATTGATGTGGAATATAAGTGTATTGTTGTTAGTATATATGTCTCCTAAAATAATAGAAAAACAATTTTAAATAGGGGACTTATTTTCCCATTAAACTTGTGTCTGGTTTCTAATTGGTTCAACCTTTCTAGTGCTACGATCTACACCTTTACAATTTTATAAAATATTTTAGAATGAAAGAACATAGGAGGAGTGATGCCTGAAAGAAACTTTTGGACTGATAATTAGTATGAATTTGGAGATACAGATATTTACCAATTTAAAAACTAAATTACATTCTTGCGTGAGCTAAGATTACACAGTGGTAATGCATTAGCTTGTCACCTCTTGAAATGGCCTGCTTTCCAATCTGACTTATTATAAAACATCTATGGAATGAATTAGTTCTCTAATCAGTTGCTGGCTGGCACACCATGTTACAAAACACAACACATTTTTCAGATAATCTTAGAGATGCTGAGGAACAGAATGGATGGCATTGTTGCAAGTCAAGATTAAGATGCATTGAAAGAGTGAGTAAACAGACTTGGATCAAACAAGATGTGCTTTGTTATATTGGTATAAATCCAAATTAAATCCATCTTGATGAAAGGTTTCTGACCTGGTCTGATGTTAAACATAGCACAGTTCAAACTGGGAAAGTTAGTTTACACTTCTACCAGTGTAAATGTGGTAAGAAACTGTGTTATTTTGTCTAATTTACTCCATACTCAAATCAAATGTAGAAAATCTATTAAATGTGCTTTACAAATAACTCTTTCCCATCTCCAGTGTTAGGATTGGTTGGAGAATAGAACTAATGCAGAGGGATTAAAATTAACTTTCATTCATCAAAAATGAAAATGAGTGCTTCAAATTTTCCCATCAATTCTATTAGTCTCTCTAAAGGAGAGACTATTACAGCTCTTTTATTTTAATTAGGTTTCTTTAAGAGCAGATTCATTAATCCCTTTTTCAATAGCTTTTGTACTTCAATAACATCGTAGTTAAATTGTCTATCACACTTTTTAGGAGTGTTGTAATTGCAGTATAATTTATTTTCCTGAAGTATATTCATTTGGGGATCTTTCTGCTGCTGCTCATGACTTCCAAATTTTTACATCAATCTTTTCTTTTTTTTTGCCATCCAGTGGTACAATTTCTCACTATTTGGAAAGCCAATTTCTTTCTTCATCACTCTCTTTTTCTTTCAAAGACAAGTTTTGAAGAATGTCATTATATTCATTTTCCTAATGAAATATATTTGTCTGAGAGTGTAGAGACATAGAAGTGAGGTGGGAAATGGTTGTTATTGGACAGGTCCAAGCCCATTAGAGCTTGTACAACTGCAGCACAGGAGTGGGCATTTTATGTTTAATTCATACTAAATTCATTAATAGGTTCAGTAGAATATTTTTTTTTCCTTGAAAAACAAAAATGCTTCACTGCAATATTTTCAGAATTGATCACTTTGCTTTTATAGTCAGGAATGTGATCATTTGGGGAGTACTGGATTGTTTCCATTGATGTCAATGGAAGTTTGGTTTGGGTTTCTTTTTGCTTACTTCCAAGCAAATGTTTTGGGTCAACACATCGGATAAGATTGTTATGGGAAGAGGGTGTTTAAACATTTTTCTCTTAAATGTTGGCCATTCCTTAATAAGAATGTTTTTCAAATGGAAGAATTTCAGGCTGATCCTGAAATGTTTTTGCATTTCAAATGAAGAATTTTTTCTCTAAAACTACCAAGATAAGTTTTTTGTTATTTTTATACAAGGTTTCTTCCAATGTTTTGAGGGTGCATTTATTTTGAGTTTCCCCGAAACATTAAGTAATCTATCTATCAAAATTTTCATACAGCTTTAGTCTGTAATTTTCTTGCATTGAAGTAAAAGCAGTCCTTTAGGGATTAATTTCTAGATAAATATACTTGAAACAAAGAAAAGTCCAAGGGTGGGTTAACCTCCTGTAGCTGAACCGAACTTGGTCCATCTGTGCTCTGTTACTGTACCTTTCATCCATCTGTGCTATTGCATCTTGTTTTAGCTGAACGCTTGCTGTGTTTGGCTTTGTGGTCTTGGTGTTCATTTGCAATTTTTTTTTCCATCAATGGATTCTGTTCAGAGCTTTCAGTCTGAGCACACTTGAAACTTGATAGGAAACAAAACTCAGCTCCAAATTTTGTGCATCAGATACTTAATATAAATTTACCAATGATGCTGTTTACTTGGACTTCATTATCGTTTACTCTTGAAATTACTTGGACTGCCCTAAAAACTAAAAACAATAAAATAATCTACTTGCGTCTCTTGAATCTTCTTGCTCTCTGTTGGCTGCTGTGGTTTTGCGTTCATAGGACAAAATGCTTATGAGAATAGAGTTACAAAACTCAGTGAGGCAAAAATATTAGAGGGGTCTGATGACCACATAAAATCTCACCTTTTGGGATTATGTTGATGACTGAAATAATTACCTTGGGTTTTCATTGTAACTAGGCTTCAACTCAAAAAAGTCACTTTTCCCCATTAATATAGGCTATGTAAATTAGGTCAATGAAATGTTTTAAATAATTCTTAAATGTTTAGAGATTTTCACCGTATAAAACTAATTTGAAGAGAAGGTAGACTTTAAGTATTTGGTGCATTCTTCAATATCAGTAATACTTCTTAACTAAGAAGGAGGAAATAATTTTAGAAGTGGTCTTTTCAGCACTTCAACTGCTGTGATCATTAGAAACCCTTAAAAATACAAGGCATATCTTTTAGAAGAGCTCAATCTTCCTGTGACTTTTTGTAGTGCCTACAAAAATATAATACCATCTTAATAAAATCACAGATAATAGTGAAGACTTGCATTCCATAAGTGCCTACCCCAGTAGGTGGAACTCTACCCCAGGTAGAATACCTGCTATGGCTGTAGAATGAGCTCTGAGGAACGAGTACTCAGGACAGCTTTCTTTGAAATTGGGGACCTAGGCTACACAGTTGCAATCCAAGAAGTATCTGTGTGGTTCTGTCGGCAACAAGCAGCTTCTTAAGCTGTATTGCTGACATTTAATGATAGTAAAAAAGCTTAGTGTAACAAAACGAAAAAGCAACCCGGGAAAGGTTCACTTCTGACTTCATCAGTCCTAAGTGATCAATAGAGACTAGATAATCTGCCCAAAACAGATTGTGAGGCTTGGCTCAGCACAAAGATCAAGTTGGAGAAAGTACAAATGATTTTTCTCTCAGAGAAAGGCCTAATTCCTTCAGGTCTTGAATGAAGTTGCTCGGACAAGGGTATCTAATTTTGCAGTATAACAGCCTATACTGATTCCGTCTGACAGAATGACATATCTAGAAAACATTTTTCTTTAACGAAAGTTTTCCTTGGTAAATGTAATTATGTTTCGAAGTTTGCAAGTTCTCCATGAAACTGGTCATAGACAAGCTTTAATTAAATAAGTTAAAGGCAGATCAAATTATAAAGACTGAAAAACTAGATTATTTGATAGCAGATCTGCAAACAGTGTTATCTTTTCCCGATTTTTAATTTCTTTAATATTTCATAATTTTTCATCCAAGACTGTCTCTGAAAGATTTTGCATTAAGCAATATTACAAAAGAAAAAATGTAGTTAAGCAATTTTCATGAATAAATGCTTTTGAGTATTCTGGTCAAATTTTCTTGTAATTTAATGGAACTAGAAGCTTCTGAAAAATAAATTTTATCATAGCTTATTCAACAAGGGAGTCTGATAGCATTCTCTGTCACAGAGGATCATTGCAATTATTTGTTACAAGAACTTGTTTTATGTTACATCATTTGTGTGGAAAATTTTGATGCTAGGCATGTTTTGTTTTGATGAAATTTCAGTCCAAAAAAGCTAAAAGTGAGGCTAATAAAATTCATAGATATTGTATGATTTGCTGAAAGCTAGTCCTTCCGTAGTCTAGAGCAGGGAGGAATAAAATTTTGTCAGGAGGATATTCCTTTTTTTCCCTTCTGTTCTTGTGAAAATGTTACCAGCTGGGCTAAATTATGTGCCTTCGAAAAATGGAAATTCATAGGCTTTGAATAAAAACCTCTTAGAATTGTAGTTTTGAATTCCCATATAGCTGGTTCCTGTTAAGCATGTTTGGTCTGGGTCAGGAGAATGATTTCACCACAGCTACAACCCTGAATGCTCCTAACAAATGTGGGAAAGAAGATCTTTCTCTTCTGGAAACTGAATAGTTTATTCACCTTCCCGGTTTTAGTAATGTGGGAGAGAAAGCCTTGAATGCAGAGGAAATAAAACACTGACCTGAAGCACTATGGGGGCAAAGAAGTAGTAAACTGGGGAAAAGGAACTGTTTCCTAGCTAGTTTCCATACTCAGAAAAGTCAGTGTAGGTCTGGTTCTCCTGGGATGTGCAGATGCAAATCTGAGGAGCTTTGGAAGTAAGATCAGGGTGGCATGGAGTGTTCAGGCAAGGGGCAGCTGCAGAGCTCTAAGTTAGCTGGGTCTGTGGCTGGGAAATGGAACTTGGAGCTAGGGGAACAGAGGCCATTGGAACTTTATGGTTCTGACAATAAATGCATTTTCACTTTGATTACCTTTTCCTGAGGGTGATGGTAATCTGCTGTAGCTTGCTGAATGTCATCGGTAGAACAAGCTAGCTTGTATCACTGGGGAAAAAAAACACACCACGGAGTAATATATTCCCTTTTAATATCTTCCACTTTTTTCACATTCCAATAATTCCAGCCCAGTCTCTTTTCATGTTTTTTTCCCCTAATCCTCTGTCTTAAGGCAAAAGAGCCTTAATCCTCTGTCTTTCTTTTGTTTTCTTTTCCTTCCTATTTTCCCCTCATTCACTAAGTGACAATTCATTGTTAAGAAGGAATAAACTTTAAGAAATGTTTATTCTAGGGGAAAATAAGCTATGTAAACCTAGTAACTGTTGCAGGGTGCTTTACCGATTTTGAAGCTAAAAGCTGTTCTTTTACATTTTTGTCTTATCAGTAAGACTGATAAGTAACGGTTTTGCTATTTCTTCTATCAGAAGACTATTGGAAATGCTTCTATCAGAAGCACTTTCTGTATAAATTACTGGTTTGAAATTTTGAAAACAACTTTTACAAGCATTAAGCTATTCAAGCAAGGTATTATGGTCTTTGACATGGTCCCTCATAACATCTGTCTCTCTAAACTGGAGAGGCATGGATTTGATGGATAGACTGTTCAAAAGATGAGGGATTGGTTGGATGGTCACAATGACTCAATGTCCAGATGGAGATCAGTGACAAGTGATGTCCCTCAGGTGTCTATATTAGGACCAGTACTATTTAATATCTTCTTCAATGACATGGGCAATGGGATCAAGTGTACCCTCAGCAAGTTTGCAGAGGACATCAAGCTGAGTGGTGCAGCTGTCGTGCCTGAGGGACGGGATGCCATCCCGTGGGACCTGGATAAGGATGAGAAATGTGGCCATGTGAACTTCATGGGGTTCAACAGGGCCAAGTGCAAGGTCCTGCACCTGGTTTGGAGCAACCCCCAGTATCAATACAGGCTGGGGGATGAAGGGATTGAGAGTAGCCCTACGGAAAAGGACTTGGAGGTACGGGATGGATAAAAAGTTGGACGTGAGCCCACAGTGTGTGCTCACAGCTCAGAAAGCCACCCATATCCTGGGCTGAATCAAAAGAAGCATGGCCAACAGGTCAAGGGAGCTGATACTGCCCCTCTAATTTGCTTTTGTAATACTCCACTTGGGGTTCTGCATCCAGATCTGGAGTTCTCATTACAGTAAAGATATGGACCTGTTGGAGCAGGTCCAGAGGAGGGCCACAAAAACTATCAGAGGGATGTAATACCTCTTCTATGAAGAAAGGCTGAGAGAATTGGGGTTGTTCAACCTTGAGAACAGAAGGATCCAGGGAGACCTTTCAGCACCTAAAAGGGGCTTTTAATAAAGATGGAGACAGACTTTTTAACAGGGCCTGTTGTGACAGTTGAAGGGTAATGGTTTTAAACTAAAAGAGAGTTGATTTAGACTAGATAAAAGGAAGAAATTCTTTACTGTGAGGGTGGTGAGACACTGGAACAGGTTTCCCAGAGGGGTGGCCCCATCCCTGGAAACATTTAAGGTCAGGTTGGTCGTGGGTCTGAGCAAACTGATCTAGTTGAAAATATTCCTGCTCATTACCAGGCAGTTGGGCTAGATGACATTTGAAAGTCCTTTTCAACCCAAACTTTTCTATGATTCTGTGAATATGGCGACAACTAATGTGCATAACAAAGAAAGGGGAAAACTGAGGTGTATGATTTTTTCCTGCTTGGCTAGTTAGTAGCTGTTACATCACGGGATAAAGAGCTGGAATGTCGTATGACAGGCAGATCTTGTAAACTACTACCCTGGAAGCTGTGGACTGGCTACTCTTATGTTCAGTATTGATTAATAAGTGATAATTCATAAGTATTGGTTCATCATGACTTTATAGAAGACACTGAAGGATTCAACCTCAAAAAAATTCCTCATTAGCTTTTTACTTCCTTTTATCTTAAATAGGAGTGAAGAGTCTTCAACAGGATACTGATCTCTCATCCTATCAAAGGAAATGAAAATGAGAGACATGCTATGTAGACAGAATTCTTTTCTGAATGACAGTGGCAATTTAGAAAGTATCCATAACACTGTATACTTGGAGACCAGATCTGTAGGTCATTAGCAGAAACTAACTTCCTACTTGCTGACACGTAATTCATCAGGATCCTATGCACACTGCTAGGTGGAGATTGGAATATATTGTGCTCATGAAATTAACCAAGTAATATCAAGACTCCTGGTACTGTAGAATACATTAGAGTTAAATTTTGTGGTATGACTTCCTAATTTATGCAGGAGACCTGCAACAGAATTATATAGCAGTGTAAATTGCTTTCAAAGTAAGTCGGTAGACTTTAGTTTATTGAAATAATAAATGAGAAGAGGCAGGAGTTCCCTGCTCCAGATCCCTTGCGCTACAGCGAGCACCCTAAAATACAGAAAAGCTGTTCTGTTTGAATGGCTGCACCAAGCTGCTGGTTTTCTGCCTGCAAGTAATCAAGAAATATGTGAAAATGCAAAAATAAAGCAGATACAGTAGGGAAGTTGTCACTGTAGGTGAAAGAAAAAAGTATTTCAAAGTATTTTATGATGTAATTAGACTTTTGTATCTCACTAGAAAAAAAATAATTAGGTCATTGTGCAAATAGCCTTAAAATTCCACTACATATATAACAATCAACTAAAATTAACATCCTAGTTTAGAGATTCATTCAATGCTGCAGTAACAGAAATTTCAATCTGAGCCATATATTATTCTTTGTGGCAGAATTCAGGGACAAAAAATATTTTTTGTTTTATTTATCCATGACTTTTAAAACTCATGCTGTATTTAGAAATCTCTCAAATCAAATCTGTTTATTTTAAGACCATAGTTACAGCTTTTTTGAAATTAGAGGGTAAAATAGCATTGCAGGGGTATTCTCTTTCAAAATTTGATATTATATGTTATTGGAAATAATGTTGTCAGTATACATTCATAATATATTTGAGGTTTAAAAAAGTTTAATTTTTTTTCAAACTGTAAAATCAAAACCAGAGTTTGGATACTTTTATTCTGTGTGAAGTGTTTTTCAGAATATTTTTTCTTATTTCTCAATCCATCCAAGGATACGCTCTTACAATGAATATTTATAGACATTGGATTACAGTGACACAATTAACAAATTTAATCAGAAATTAAAAATAATTCTGATTCAGAATAAAATTGCCTCAAAGTACAGTGTAAGTTGAACTTATTATTAATATTGATCAAGGTAAAAGAATGGAAAGATCAAATAAACCTTTAAAATGGATGCTGAAATTAAGTGAATTAGTAAGTGGAATGTTAAAGCAGATAATGGATAGCATGAAAAAAGCTACAGTTGTTAGACCAGTATAGTGACAAAGCTGCCTCCTCAGCCAAGGACATGAATGAAACACTGGAAAGATGTTTGTTATCACTGTTTTTTCCCACCATTTCCAAAAATCTCAGGTAAAGCCACACTGCTTTACTCCACTTTAAAATCCAGACTAGCCTTCCTTTTATAAAAAGAAGCCCCAGGCCTTCTATAAATAAAACAAGCTGAAAATCTGCTAATGCAGCGTTTCCCTAGTAAATACTTTTATATACGGCATTATTGAGTGGAAAGAAAATGCTATTGAGGTTATGAAATATTTGTTTACTTTATATAACAAACTGGCACAATAGTTAACTTTGGCAGATCTTCAGTTTGTGCTGACAGAGGCTGGATATGCTTGCAGAAGCCTGGCCAAGTGTTGCTGATACCATGCTTAGCACAGTGGGGGCTGTACTCCTCCACGGTCCCATATAACACCTGCTTAAGGAATACATGATATATGTTTGCTCTAGATGTGTGGCTAAACTGTAATAAAGCTAAGGAGCCATCCAAATTCCAGACGAGCATTGCTATTCTTATGCCGGTTTTGAACTCAAGAGAGTGAGAGTCAGGGCTTCTAGCAAAAAGTGGTAGAAGTAAGAACACTGAAAGATCCAAAATGGGTGTGAAACATAGAAATATTAAATAAAATGTTCCATTATTTTCAATCTGGCCACTGCTTTCCCTTTGAGTAAAGCCCCAGTAAATACAACAGTAATATTTTTTCCTTCACTCCTATTGTGTCAGGCTGATCCTAAACTTAAGAAGGAAGAAACTAGATATTGATTAGAATAGTTCATTATAATTAACAGCTGGTGCCATCCTCAGCAAAACAGAGTAGCCACATTATTGAAGCACACTGTCTGAACTGGGAAACTGATTGAAATAATCTTTTTTTCCAGGAAGGATGGCAACTCAAGATATGAATATACAAATTACATTTCCCTAGTTATAACTTATGTTTGCTCTAATGGTACTTGTAAATACCAGTATTTGTTTATATTATATCAATTTGCAGTGTTTTCACTACTTACATTGGCAAGCTGAACAAATAAACAGGAAGTCCAACTGACAATATTTCAAAAGGATAGAAGACTAGAATAACTTCTAGTAAGGCAAAACACAACAGTCAACCAGTTTCCAAGATTCAGCTGTTTGCATGTGGAAAAGAGGGCATAGTGTGTTTTCAAATATAAGTAAGCAATGTCTTTGGTTTTTTATTTGTGGAAATGATGTTATCATGAAGTTTCCTTATTTCATTTGGTCTAATATAAATGATAGATTATCTATATCTATATTTCTACCTTTATCAGTACCTGATGGAAAACCAGGGAATGCCCATAAAATATATCCAGTGGGGAAATATGTCTAATAGCAGATTGAAAGGCAATTTCAGCTTCCATGTGATACGGCAGTTAGAGTAATTAAATTTTGGAAAAGAAGCTTAACCTGCAAATCTGTGAAATCTGCAACAAATTCCTAACTGGGGGCAGGAGGTTGGTGGGTGGTGAGGTGAGGTGGTTGGTGGAATCTGCAACTCCCTGTTAAAATGTCAGTGGCCACTGATGCCTTCCAAAGAAAATGATGTCAGGAGTATCCCCCATGTACGAGAGTAAGTTAGAGAAAATGTCAGTTCTGTTTTGCTTATGGACCTTGCAATCTCCATTTGACACTGTTTGCCACCCTGTTCTAACTGGGTGCAAGTCTGCTTAGAGTCAGGGAATGACAATATTAAAAATGTGTTTCAATAGTCTATGACTGTATAGCTGTTCACTAAACTCTGCTAATAAAGCCTCTTTCCCTGTCCATTACTTAACAGTAGTTGTGACAGTTGTTTACAGCTGGTGATTTATTTCAGATCACCTTGATTTTGGGAGATATTCATACTTATTGTTCACGTATACTTGACTACGAGTTTCTGCTGATTTTTAATAAACTTCTTAAATTGGAAAGGACAAAAGTTTATTGATTACCTTCCTTCCTTGGAGAGTATGTTATTTCAAGTCTCATCCAGCTGGAGCTTCTGGGAACAGCCTTGCATGGAAAGTGATGTACATATTGATTACATATTAGTGATGGCCATTAGATGTTGTGAGCCACTTGGAAATGTCAAAATATCAAAATGGAAATGTCAACATATCAAAAATATCACGAATGTCATGATAATCGCAGAGGCAACATCTTCTGTGTTTCACAGCTGAATGAGAGTCAGAGCCATGTATTAATTTCTTCCCACTACAAGAGATGGCAGTACAAACAATGGCAGTGGAGACTCTGGGGTGGCATTGCAGATATTACTCTTGGTGGAGTAAGTTGTATTCCATTTTTATGACCTTTATGATGTTAGCATGCATTTTCTGTCTGATGCAGCAAGCCAAATATGCTTGTGGTCAATCACAGGCTAGGACTTATATAGTCATACTGTTTTAACTGCATGCTGATGCACTAGGTATGATTACTGCTACTTAAAAAAAGTCGAGTCATTAAATAGCATAATTAAGTTTCTAAGAGGATGAGAGATGCTTCTAATTCTTTGTAAGACCCAATTACACTATGGCTATTTTGGGTTGAATATTAAACATATCATAATTTATTTAGTTTCTGTCTGCATAAAATTAATATATATTTTTCAGCCGTATATAAATTAATACATAATGACTAATTTAATCCAGGAAGTTTTAGTTTGCAGTTTACTTTAAAAGCAAAAGCTCTGTACGGCTAAAAATCAATCTCCTGTTTCTCTCTCTCTCAAAAAAAAATAATTTTCGAAGGCAACACAATACCAACACAGAGACATAAGCGAGAAGGTTGGTAATATGAGATATACCTGTATACCTGATTTTGAACATATTTTAAAACTTTTTTGTACCAACATTTTGCAATAAATTTAGTTATTATGTTAAACTTATCAATTTACTGAGATCAATAGATCTATGCCTAGAAATTTTTCTACTGGCAATAAAACACAGTTTGATAAGTAGCTTCTGTAATTTTCATGCAGCTGTCAGATGAATCCGGTGGAATATACTGCAAATTGTTCTTTCTTAAGTAATTGATATTTTTGCTTTAGTAAAGCTAGTTTAATCTGATCTGACTGGGCAGATGTTTCCGCCCCTGCAGATTCTGCAAGAGTCAATGGAGCTTCACACAATTTTATAGTCATTTGATACAACACTGGTATTGCTGCATAAAGTGTGTGCTGCAGAGGCTTCAATATTACCTGGAATATTAAAACAAGTATACAAGAAATGCAAGCACATGACTGGTAAAAAGGTAGAAATTCTCATTTTCCTTTCTTTTATCAATAACAATTTTTTGCTAACTTAAAATTATAAATGTCTTCTGGTTTCTTAAAGAAAAAAATTCTAATTTTGGGATGGCTTTTTAACTCCTGTGCCAAAAGTCAGCACAGTGTAGGTATAAAATGAGAGCTTATTTCATGTTTTCTATTAATTTATTCTGTTGCCAAAATTATTGAATGCATTTATCATTAAGGTGTTAAATCTTTGGAAAATTTGGCTGGATAAAGTGAAAAACACTCAAGTATTCTCAATTTCTTGGGGGGTAGTGGTGTGGGAGTGTGCAGGGAGGATTGAAGAGGAGGGAAGGAGAAAGTACCTCAGGCAAATTTATAATTTGTAAATGTAAGTCCTTAGTTTTGAAATGAGACTAATTAATGCGCTACTGATTAGAGTGTTTCTTGCCCATGTTTTACAAAAATATATAATGAAAAGAAGATGAAAATATCAATGCTATTAATTAATAAATACATTTTAAAAGCTTTCATCTGGAGAACACACCAGTAGTATGTAAGTAGAGATCTCCTTTTAAATAGGAGATGCGCAAGAAACTGTTGTTGCTAGAGAAAGCTTGGGAAGTTAATGCATTCATTTAGATATTAATGTAACTAATGCCTCCTGCTATTATTATTGGACCCAAATTAATTTTAAATTTTACTAATCACAGCAATAGTTTTGAAACACTCTTAATTATATATATATAAGTAATATAATTTGAATCAGTACTTAGTACATCTTTCATTGCTCTTTCTAAGAGAATAAATATTATTAATTTTCCCCAATATTCCAAGATATGGAAAACCATACAGCTTTTACCCCTGTCTTTGTTGCTATGACAAGTCCTTAAAAATGATCTCAGTTAGAGTAGATGTCTGGTAAGACTGTGTTTTGTAGTCAAATCTCCTTACTGAAAATTAACTTGAGACTTCTAATTAATACCTTAACTCCCACAGACGAGTATCTAACACAGCCACAGAGACATTAGGTTCATTACCTTATTTCTTTCAATGTTTTATAATCTCCATTTTGAGGGAATTAAGAGTCCCAGAAACATGGGAAGATGTCATCAGGTAATGACAGCATCCTGCCTTTTCAGGAGAAAAATATCACTTGAGCATCTTGTTTGCTGTGTTAGCTTTCAGATCCAAAGTAGAGCCTTGCAAATGTATTGACACTGACTGCTTGAGAGATTCCTTGTCCATTTTGTCATGACTTCATAAATCTGCTTTTAAAGAGCTACGAGAGCTTTGAGGACTGCATTACAGAATACTTTATGTGAGCCCTGTGCTTAATCTGTTTTGAGACTCCAGTAGAAGCAGTGTATTCTCAGTAATTCATAACAGTAATGGTAGGAGGACTTTGGAAGATAGAAAATCAAATTCTTGGTATACTGATATATAACATCAGTGCCTCCTGCTATTTAGGTTAATGAGTGCCATAAAAACCAGACATAAAACTTAGAAATATATCTTATTTTGCATGGATGGAGAAATAGGGCAACCAGATGTTAACATGGAACTGGGGGAGGAAAGAAATCCAATAGGTCATCTTTCTTTGATTAAGGAGAACCTTAGCGTAACCTCTCCTTTTCATTCCTAAATGGAAAGCCTTAAAAATATTTGGTTTCAGAATCAGGGCCTCTTGGAGTAAGTCCTATCACCTACAATTACTTATTTTAGCAAACAGATCTAGCTATCCTTCCAAGTCCTTAAGCACACACATGCCCCATCCAAGTAGTGTGCAGAGTCCAGTTTTTGCTGTACTTTGTGCTTAACTAAAAAATCTGTGTAGTGAGTCCTGCAGTCTCTAGGCCTTGATAATCCCTTTAGCAATCTATTAGTCCTGTCTAATATCATCCTTGTTTTCTAAATTTCTCAATGATAGTTTGTGATGCCAACAGTAATACCATTCAAACATTAGCATGGATGTCCTATGAATAAAGTAACCACCAGAAGCTGATGTTTGAATACTAACATCACTATGCTATGCATGTGAATATATATGTATATTTTAAAATGTGTGTATATTTATATATATACACACCTACATATACGTACACTATATATATGCCATAAGGGTGCTCAACCACTGTGTTGGGTTGCCCTGACAGAGGCTGAGGAGATTCTCCAAACTTAACAGGAGCAACCTCATCTAACTTTGAAGGTAGTCCTTGTTCAATCAGAAGGGTTTGTCAGCATGATCTGCAAAAGCCCTTTCCAATGTAAATTATTCTGTGGTTCTACAGTTTGAACTGTTAAACAAAAGCTACCACTGAAAATAGTAATAATGTTAAGTAACTAACTGCAATTGCTGTAAATAAGATTGTTATCTCACAAGGTATGAAAGTAACTTGTTTGAAATAAGATGAAGAAAATCATTCAACCAATGTCCTTTATTCCTTTACCCACTGCAATATATTTTTCTGTTGACTTATTAAGATGCTTGTAGATAATTTCTGGTTCTACCAAGATCTTTTTTAAGCTTAGCAGAGGTTTCTATTATAAACAGTGTAAATTGGTATTTTGTTTCATTGTCAAAATAATCAGATGGATTTTAGAGAGGTCTTTAGGTATTGTTGTTCAAAATAGTGTGGATCACTTGGAATTTTGGTCATATTTCACGCCTGAATTTTTTACTGAATTTCTGGACTGTAAGTAAATAATTTTACAGTTGAATCTTGAAAGCTGGGCATACATTACAAATCCCAGTTTCTGTTTTGTGAGCATAGAAATAATAAATCTAGATCTTAAGTATGAAATTGAGCCCAATTGATCAGTTTGCTTTATCTGGAAGAGAGATTTTATTTTCTTGTGCTGATTTGTTATACAGATTTAGATTTATTAAGAAACTTTTGCCTAGCAGGTTAATATGATAGTAACCGAGACCTTTTTATGGAATAAAATCCGTAACTATACAAATAGCTAAAGTAAATGCAAATAGTCAATAAAAGCAGCCTTGGTGCTTGCAAAGAGTTTAAACAATTCCACATGCTGGATCTAATAAAATCATTGTGAATTTAAGAATCATATTAGACAAAGTAGTAAAATCATGAGATGACTACTGATATTCATAAAGAATTCAATATAAAACCTCTGCTGGAAAGCAGCTTTGAGGAAAAAGACCTGGGAGTCCTGGTGGACAATAGGATGACCATGAGCCAGCCATGTGCCCTTGTGCCCAAGAAGGCAAATGGCATCCTGGGGTGCATCAAGAAGAGTGTGGCCAGCAGGTCGAGGGAGGTTATCCTGCCCCTCTACTCTGCCCT
>JAOXNO010000020.1:48463806-48476521 GCA_028565335.1 Limnodromus scolopaceus | reverse complement strand
CATTAGTAACTGTCAGCTTACATTTCATTATTTTATGTGATAAGAATGACTCTACATTAACAAGTCCTCAGAACATTCAGTCTGTGCGGCATGTTGAAGCCTTGGTTCAAGGTTCAGAAAATGTAATAAAGCCACCTTCTTATAAAGGCAAAATTTATTCATTAACTGTGCCAGTATAGTGCCAGTGCCAGTATAATAGCTGTCTTTGAAGTACTATGTTTCTTTCATTCAGGAGGCTATTTTACATAGGAGGAATAGAATTTAACAGTGATAATTACATTGCCTATTTGTAGATCATGCTATATATAGGTTTCAGAACATACTACAATTAACATTCCTGTTAAGATACTGTTACCTAAGGCATAAAAATCCCTATTCCACAATACTTCAAAGGGATATGTATTTTTTTAAGCTGTGAAGCATTTATTTTTATATTTTTATAAAGCTTGCATGTAATGAAAACTGCCAAGTTGTGAAGTTAATCTCAAACTGACCTACACCAACTATGTCTATCCGTAATGAAGGCACTGGTCACATAATCATTTTCCTTAGTTAAGGACTTGGACCTCAGGAATTTGAATTACATTGTGCTCAAGGATCTGAGTGGAAAATCATACCCAATCAGAGGTAACACCTTTCTAAATGGTTTTTATTAATGTGTTGGCATCTGCTGCAGATTTCCAAAACAAATAAACAGTATTCCAAAAATGAATTTAAGATTTCTTAATTACTGTAAACTATTAATAATAATAGTCAGTTTTGACTATATATTATGCATCTAAATAAAAAAAAAAAAAAGACACTATTTCTGGTACTCCAGTGTGTAATATTAATGTGCAGAACATGCTTTAGATTTATTTGTTTATTTCTTTTCCATTTGGTCTAGACGTGATTTAAGATCTCGTATACTTTTTCCATCTAGCAAACAAACAGACTGATAAGCACAATGTTTGTCTAAGGGATTGCTCTTTAATCAGGGCTTGGTTATTAAAAAGCTAGAAGTTTAAGTATTATTTTGTGATCAAGATTTAAAATGAATTTACAAAAATGTAAAATAGGGATACTTTTGGTCATGGCTTTCAATTTGCCTTATATTTTAGCTGTTGTTAGACACAAAGCTTGTATTAAGTCATCCCCAAGACACCATTAGGTTATGAGATGTAGACAATTTCTTGTACAAACTATTTACCTGATTTTGGAATGATTCAGAATACCTTTAGCATCCTAAACAGCTAGTCAAAAGAGCAAAGCAAGTGTATGAAAAGTGGTATTCAGAGCACTTATCTCAAAGACCTGAAGAAAAATAGTGTAAATATTTTGACTTGTGGTTTTCTTACACACTGGGGTTCATTTCTAATAAATCTGTATAGTAAGTGGAGGGCAGCTGCAATACCTTTCCTTTCTTTAGTTTGAGTGTGAAACGGGGTTTGGGCTGCCATTTGTCTTGGCAAATTGAAATTGACATTTCAATTGCTTGCTCCAGTTCCATGTCATAAGTAAAGATTAGGTGTTACCATTTTTTTTGCAGGATCTGAAATTTCTTTGCAATTGCTAATTAAGCATTTTGCCTTAGAGATTAGGGCTCTATTCTGTGTAGGTGGCCAGCCTTCAACTCTTAAGTGAAATCAATGGAAGCTAACAACTTTCATGATAAGGTTAACAGTTGCTTAATGCCAGGCAGTGGCTGAATCGCTTTCAGCCCTCACTGTCTGTGATGGATGTCCTGAATAGTGTCTAGTCTAAAGCAGCACTAAAAATCTTTAAACACTGTTTTCCTTATTTTGAAAAATAAATCCCATTTTTCTTAATCATATTATTGATTTGTTTTTCTTTTAATATTTTTTTCTTCTCAGTACACAGCATATAGACATTTTTTGTGAAGTGTGCTACAAATAATGAAGTCATTAGAGAGCTAGTATAGCAGCTGAAAAAAAAAGCTCTGTACAGGTCAGATGATTTTAACAGTCTTCTGTAATCTTCACATTACAGTCTTGAAGCTCCCCTTAAATTTCTGCATCAGACTGTTGTCTCTCAGACAGCTAAATTTATATAATTTTGCCTGCAGATCTCACAAAAAGTGTCCTTTTTGGACCATTTGAAAAACAGTGCTTTTCTTGACCATTTCAGAAAGTACCTGGTGTTATACTTAAGGTGGGCTATTTACTGGTAAAGTCAAAGACAATTTCAGAAAATTCTGTATGCGTATTAAATACCCATAGGTGATATCGTAGAAAGGCTAAAATGAGGTTTCTGTGTGGATTCTGACAATAACAAAAAAGAGAAAAAATGTCTGGAACTCTAAGAGTTAATAAAACCTTCAGGACTATGTTGGAGACATGGAGAAAATCCATTTTAAGTGACAGTGCTGAAAAAACACATGATCATCGAACACATTTTTTCATTCCATTCCTATCACAGTCTTCATAGAATCATAAGATCATAGAATCATTTAAATTGGAAAAGACCTTTAAAATCATTGAGTCCAACCATAAAACTAATGCTGCCAATTTCAACAATAAACCATGTCCCTAACTGTCATGTCTACATGTCTTTTAAATACCTCCAGGGATGGTGACTCAACCATTTCCCTCAGAAGCCTTGACAGTGCTTGACAATGCTTGATAACCCATTCAATGAAGAATTTTTTCCTAATATCTGACCTAAACCTCCCCTGACTCAATTTGAGACTGCTTCCTTTTGTCCTATCACTTGTTACTTGGGAAAAGAGGCAGACGTGCATCTCGCTACAACCTCCTTACAGGTAGTTGTAGAGAGAGATAAGGTCTCCCTTCAGTCTGCTTTTCTCCGGTCTAAACAACCCCAGTTCCCTCAGCTGCTCCTCACAGGACTTGCGCCCTAGTCCCTTCATCAGCTTTGTTGTCCTTCTTTGGATGTGCTCCAGCACCAAAATGTCTTTCTTGTAGTGGAGGCCCAAAACCAAACACAATATTCGAGGTGCAGCCTTACTAGGGGCATGTACAGATTCCCTAGACAATCCCTTCCCCAGTCCTGCTGGCCACACTGTTTCCAAGCCAGGATGCTATTTGCCTTCTTGGCCACCTAAGCACACTTGTCACCAACTCCCCCAGGTCCCTTTCCATCGGGCAGCTTTCCAGCCACCCTTCTTCAAGCCTTTAGCATTGCATGGGGTTTTTGTGACCCAAGTGCAGGACTTTGTTCTTGGCCTTATTGAACCTCATACCATTGGCCTCAGCTCATTGATTCAGCTGTTTCAGATCTCTCTGTAAAGCCTTACTACCCTCAAACAGATCAACACTCCTGCCTAATTCGGTGTCATCTGCAAACTTACTGAGGATGCAATTGGTCCCATCACCCAGTTCATTCATAAAGACATTAAAGAGAACTGGCCCCAATACTGAGGCCTGGGGAACATCAGTTGTGACTGGCTGCCAACCGGACTCAACTCCATTTAACACAACTCTGCACCCAGCCCTCCAGCTAGTTATTTATCCAGAGAAAAGTATGCCTGTCCAAGCTATGAGCAGTGTTTCTCCAGGAGAATGTTGTGTGAAACAGTGCCAAAGGCTTTACTAAAGTCAAAGTAAACTACATCCACAGCCTTTCCCTCATCCACTAAGCGGGTCACCTCGCCATAGAAAGAGATCAGATTTATCAGTCAGGACCTGCCCTTCATAAAGCCATGCTGGCTGGGCCTGACCCTGCTTGTCCTGTACGTGCCATGTGATCACACTCAAGATGATCTGCTCTATGACCTTTCCTGGCACTGAGGTCAGACTAACAGGCCTGAAATTCCCCGAATGGGCATCACATTTGCTAATCTCCAGTCAACTGGGACCTCTCTGGTTAGCCAGGACTACCGATAAATGATGGAAAGTGGTTTGGTGAGCAGTTCTGCTAGCTCCTTCTGTACTCTTGGATGGATCCTGTCCAGCCCCATAGACTTGGGTGTGTTTAAGTGGTGTAGCAGGTTGCTAAGCACTTCCCCTTGGATTATAGGGGCTTCATTCTGCTCCCTGTCCGTGTCTTCCATGTCAGGGGCTGGTTACCCAGAGAACAGCTAGTCTTACTACAAAAGACTAAGGCAAAGAAGGCACTACGTACCTCAGCTTTTTCCTCATCCTTTGTCATTATGTTTCTCCCTGCATCCAATAAAGTTGTGCTGTCTTGACACAAGACTCTCGTTTTGAATTGCCAACTTGGGGAAAGCCTACCTAGATTAATCACACAAGAAGACTTCTGATAGTACAAAGCTGAAAAATCCTTATTCTAGATAAATGTAAATGTATATGCTAGGGATGTATTATTTCCTGCTTGATTGGCTGGTTTTCTACAATTCAAGCTGTGTTAGAGCCAGACCGAACCCAGGTGATAAAAATTATGATGTCTTCTCACCCATCTTCTTCATAGCATTAAAGATTCTGTTTATTGAAACTGCAACAGCATAAATTATTTTACAGGTAGCAGGACACTTTCTACCATCTTGCACTTCAAGTGAGATGAAAAACTACTGGCAGTAACTGAAGTTTCTCTGCTACAGCTGATTTATTTTCCCTCTGTTTCCAGCTTGTGGTGAAGTTCAGTATTGAGAAGTTTTATGTCTTCAGTACTTATGAAGATTTCATTATAAAAAACAGCAGTGAAAAAACCCAAGTTATTAAAGTCTGTATTATCTTTAAAGGGAAATGTTTTCCTATGATGACTGAAATTTCAGCAATGAAAGTCTTTGTTAAGAAGGTGATCCTTCTCTAATTGGGTGGGGTTTTTTCCTTCATTTTAAGAAAGGGAACATGAAAGAAAACTCCTCAGATTAATCATTCCCTAAATTTTCTCCCAAGTTGTTAATAACTTCTGTTGTCTTCTTATCCTTTGAAAAGTTCTTAACAGTTTTAGGATAGTCAAGTTATTTCTGAAGTCATAACTCACAGTGATGAAAGTAACCTTAACGAATGATGAAAAGTATTGGAGAGTAGGGTTTTCTTAATAATTATAAATGTTTGATTTTTGTGGAAAAAAATGTAATGGGTGAGTAAAGCTGTACTTTGGAATCACTCATTTTTCCACTGAGGTAATAGTTTTCTGTTTCATGAAAATTGCAGCAACAATGTAGTAAGATGTAAGCTTGAGATGAAACTTTGACAAGCGTTCCTTGATATTCCCATTTATCAAAGTTTCTTGTCATCTTCAAGATCATTATGTATTACAGGTTATTCTATTGTCCCATTATGATGACAGATGCCTATAGGCTGAGGGAAATATTTTATTATGATGAAAAAAAGACAGGAGGACCATTACTAAGATACAAAACTGTATGACAGCAATTTTGATCTTTATTATAGATTCATAATTTAAAACTGCAGTAGACTTAAAGTAAATATAAAAATGTACTGAAACTGTTGAGTAGCACAAACATGCTTGCACTGTGGAAAAAAAGAAATCTTAAATACGTCTTGCAACTCTGTAGTTTTATGAAGGGGTATGAAAAGATGAAAGTAACACTGTTTGTGTTTATATTTTGGCATATATCAAATTATGCTTCCTGGTTTTGTGCTCTTTGGTCTTCCAAATCATTGGATTAAGAAATTCAGATATATTATTCAGAATGATCGTCCACTTGATAGAAGGCTCTGTATAGATGATTGTTGTTCAGGGAAATAAGACTAATAAAAAAGCCTGTGCTAATCCATGCTCCCACAGTTGGGGAGCAGTCTTTCTGTCTGCCATTTGGTCATATGTTGATGATTAATGTCAGGAATATGGAAGAATGGGGACAGTTAATTAAAAGAAAAAAGCCTGAGAAATGAGACTATACGCATAGAAAATTTGGGATGGATCTAATGACTTTGACACTCAGCAACACAGGATATGACATCACAAAATAAGGATTAGAAAACATTTATAGATTGGTCCCAATACATCTGTGAAGATTTTTCTTTTTTTCCTTTTTCTGTTTCCATTCAGGTATTAGTGAGCACCAGGAAAATAGGTAAGAATTTGGCCCAAGACATCAGGCTGATAGACAGTCTCTAGTTGTATTCCCCAGGGTTCAATTTTAGGGCCAGTTCTCTTCAATGACCTAAACACAGAATTTGAGTGCACACTAAGTAAGTTTGCTGACTTCCATAAAATTCCTTGCAATGATACCAAGAAAGAAAATTCTTGTTTCCTCTGGATGTTCATCTAGATTCAGTTGTACTTGTGACACATCTGAGATCTCAGTGGGACATTGGAAAATGTCCTAGTGTACCAACTGCCAACTAAACAAGGAGTGTAACCATCTCAACTGTGGAGCAAGCAAGACTATCATCTTTGAAGAGTTGAATCCATTACAAAATATAGTCATACAAGAGCAATTGGACATTCTCTCCTAAATATATTGCAGACAACATCAGGATATATATGTAGTAGAAGCTCAGTGTTATTGTTAAAAAAATAAATTACTCTTAAGTGGTAAAATGTTGAGGGTGATCTTTCTTGTTTGTAATTTTAAGAGTTTTGTAATCACCTCACTATGGTAATTAGAATCCCTGTCTGTACTGAAGGACTTTCCCCCTGTATGTCAGGGTTCAGACATGATGTAAGATATATGATCTTATCTTTTCTGTTTTGGAAATATCATTTTCTTTGCTAAATTAAGTCTTATAATGTATAGAAGTCATGTGGTTGTCCTCTGAAATCAGGTTCAAAAAACTTGTGAGAGAGTGGAATCTTTTTAGGAATTTAGGGAGAAAAAAAACTTGACATTTAAGCTAACATGTTTTATTTCCCTCTCAAAGTACATTAAATACATGGTCATAAAAATCATAATCATAATTGGTTCAAATAAAAAAACCCACACTAAGCTGTAACAATGTCTGTCCAAGTCCTCAGCACCTACTTTATATTTAAACAAAATTCTATAGCTAGACAGGAGCAGGTGCTGCTCCAAACTTGGTAAAGAAGAGTGGAAAGGGAATGAGAACTGTTACTGTACTGGGTGATGGGAAGTAAGAACTCCATTGCACCCAGCTTCATGAAAAATAAGTGCACATTCTCTTGGTCTAATTTGCTGCTGTCCTGGCAAATCCATTAGGAGTCCAGACTCTATTACCAACAAATTCTTCAAGCCTGTCATTGGAGTTAAACTATCAGCTATGCTTGCAATTGCAGAGTGATCTGTAAATAAAGATGTAAATTATATTCCAATTTGCGGAGCAACTGATACTAGTACATGACAGCTTTTCTGCAGTCCTCTACAGAACCTGGGTAAAGGCAAGGAATCACTGTTTCAGGAGCAAAGCCAACACTACTAGAAATAATTATCTATTGCTCTTTCTTTTCCTCTTGTTCATACTATTTCCGTCACTTGACCTGATAGAGAACATCCTTAAGAAATAGTGTTTCTTTTTTTAATGTGCACTAAGTCAAAATCAACACGTTTAACTTTGTAGTTAGATCAGATGGGAGCATGGTGTCTAGTTAATAACACTAATGATGATTTCATTCACTAATTAGAGGCAGACAGAAAACCAAAATTTTATATTTCTTCAAAAAGAGAGTATTTGATATGGAAACAAGTAACTATAACTTTGAGTGGAATGATTTGGCAGCTAGTGAAGTACTGTCAGTCAGATTCCAAGTATTTTATACTTTCCCTACGATAATATTAAATGTGTGAATTCCAAGTGAATTTTCTGTCCAAACTTTGTTCTTGCAGAATTCATTTATAGTTTCCTGTTGACATTCACTGTCCTTGACATGTCTTACTCATTTGTCAGCAATGACTAACTTCCTGAGCTAGCCTGATCTATTGAACTTTATTGTTCTCCCAATTATTTTCCTTCACTTTAAAATTCTACTTCAAATAACATTTTATATTCTGCAAAGTGAACTTAACATTGGTAAAAGTTGTTGAACCTATAGAAGAGTTACAGCATCAGCAGTAATAGTAGCACAAGAGACCTCCACCACTGCTCTTCTCATCTATTTAAATTCTGACCCATGGGTAAAGACCACTATGAAAAGAACAATTCAGGCCAACAGATTCTTTAGTTCAAAGGAGTTCTTTTTGACCCATGACTAATATAACATCAATTTTTGTGTTCTATACATACTATAGATATATGTGTCTCTGTGTGCATGTGTGTGTATGAACCTTAAATGTATACTTTCAAACACGACCTATCTGTGAAACTAAGTTACAGAAGAACATTTATCAAATATAGTCTCCTGTCTTCAAAGCACTGAAAATGAACTTGTGTTTTCAGTCAACTTAAATTGCTGAATGGCCACAGCCTTATGAACTTCCTTTGTATAAGCCTGGGTTTTTTTAAGGAGATTGTCAATCTGGCTTTGTATATGTACTTATTTAAACTACGTGGTAAACTATATTCATTTGACATGCAGTGGTATGCAGTAAACAAAACTAATTTTAGATAGATAATTAAGATTCTGCTATATTTGGTTTAATTTTCAAATTCTCCTGATCATCAGTTCTGCAGCAGACAGTGCAAAAGCCTTATGCGTTCTCCTAAACTAGACTTACTGAATGCAGCAAGCTCAGCAGTATATGCATTGCATTTCTAATGATAACGCATAACTAGAAAAAGAGAATGTAACAAGTAAGGGAAGTCATTTAGATAAATTAATTTTTTATGCTAACTTCAAGAGGAAACTTTCAGCCTTGTCTAATTTATGTAGCCATCAAGGAATGCTAGATTTTTCTTTGACAATTATGTATGCAAAAATGCATTTGTTTTTCCTTGAAAATCAGACCATATAGTATGCTTGTCTTGCTAAGAAAAAAGTATTTTTAATGTTTAATAGTACATTTTAGAAGTATATAGCTTAAAAAGCATGTGATGCAGCTATATTTGGACACTTTTTCAATTTTTAAAAATTTAATGTAAACAAGTACATCCATATACATATATATTTATGCATTTAAGATTTCAGAAAACACTGTTTTAAACCTATAAAAGTAAACAGAATAGAAAAATCAAGAAAGGTAACATAATAGGGCACTACACACTAAACACTCTAAGTACTATTGACAGCCAAAAAGCTTAGTGTTTTTTTAAGTACCCACAGTTCTTGGTCAATTCTGTTTTTAACTGCCTATCTAGTCACCCTAAATCCTCAGATGCACTCACTGTATTTACTGTTATTAAGAGTTTTATCCCTATTCTAGATGTGTTGTGCAGAAAGACTTTCTCAGCATTTTATTTAACACTGTCCAGTAATGACCATTTTGCTGTGGTCACTTGGGCTACCTCCTTGCAGATAGACGTTGGTCTCTCCCTATGTATCAGAAGGGTAGAAACATTAGCTTGGCATTGAAGGGATTAATGGTGCTCAGGGAGTTTTTTGTGGCTACGTGTGGTCATAGAAGAGTGTGAACTGAGCACACCTTTAGGTGTGAGGATAAAAGAAAACCATCACATTTCTGGAACAGTCAAAAGAAAAGAAGCATTGGGCCCAAGTTCGCAAGCAGATGGTCTCAGGAAAAGTATATGGTGGACTGGTATGCCCAAGGAAGAGAGAATCAGAAGAGTTCAAGCCACTAAAATTTTAAGTTCAAGTATGTTGGAGCTAAGTTAAATTTGCACATTTTATTCGGCTGTTTCTGGAAGAGTTTAGAGAAGCGCTTGCAGTATGCTAAAAAAGAGGTAGAATGGAAGCGACTGTTAAGGAGCAAGTATGTTCTAGTTTATGGAGACAGCTACAGAAATAGATTGTCCAGTATGTTGGCTACGATAGTAGGTGGCAGAGAGTGCTGGAGGTGCAGTGGTGGTGTGAATCTCGGTCTAGGGTGATCTGCAGACTCAGTAATAGCTGCTATCTCTTGTCAGTCCATGCTGTAGGACAAAGGGGATTTTGTTTAAATATGTCTTGAAAATGCTGAGAGGTGTATCACTGAACTTCAGTGGAAGATAAGGTATGGGATTTACAGGAGAAGTTGAACTGCGGAGAGCTAGTGCTGAACATGTGCCTCTCTAAATACCACATATTTTTCATATATTCAGTGTTGTATGCTTGCTGTATTAAAAATAATATCAAATTTTATTCACATTTGGTGTGAACAGTACTTGGAAGGCATTCCTAGCAGAGGAGGAACTTTGGGATAGCTGTTCTGTTCACACAACAGCTCCCATAATGCTGGATGATAATACTACTGAAAAGGATCCTGCACTGAAAGCACTAGAAATGGAAAATGTGTCTTGGTAACTTAATAACTGAAATAATTAAAATGATAAGAATTATGTAAGTTGAGCAGATTTCTGTTTTAATTTCTTTCAGGAATCTGTGGCTTTCTCTTAGGCCTTGTGATCCCTCACTGCTATAGCAAGCAAGCTGGACTCAGAAACTTAAGAAGGACATTTCAAAACCTGAATTGAAATACTAGTAGGTAGTGCCACTGCCTGAGGACTGTAGGACAAGCTATAGCTACAGGTTTGAGCTGTGGTACTCAGACTGTGAAGGCCAGTGGTGTAGGCTTACTGCAATTCAGAATATGGCTCAGGTTTGTGTAAAAACTTCTCTTAGAGACTGATAACTTGAAAATATTTCAATAAATTTGGTCTCAAATGTTGTTACATTTCATCCTCAAAATTATGCATGAGAGGGGATGTTTTTTCTATTGAATATAATGAAGCAACTAATCAGAGAATTACAGAATGGCTAGGGTTGGAAGGGACCGTAAAGATCATCTAGTTCCAACCCCCTTCCCATAGACAGGGGCACCCCCCAGAAGACCAGGTTGCTCAAAGCTTCATCCAGCCTAGTCTTGAATACCTCCAGGGATGGGGCTTCCACAACTTCTCTGGGCAACCTGTTCCAGTGGCTCAGATCCCTCACAGTAAAGAATCTCTTCCAAACATGTATTCTAAATCTCCTCTCTTTCAGTTTAAAACCACTACCCCTCGTATTATCACTACACTCAATCATAAAGAGTCCCTCCCCATCTCTCCTGTAGCTCCCCTTTAGGTATTGGTAGGCTGCTTATAAAGTCTTGATGGAGCCTTCTCTTCTCAAGGCTGAATAACGCCAACTCTCTCAATCTGTCCTCATAGCATAGGTGCTCCAGCCTGCTGATTATCTTTGTGGCCCTCCGCTGGACCTGTTCCAACAGGTCCATGTCCTTCCTGTGCTGAGGACTCCAGAGCTGTGGAGTGCAGTACTCCAGGTGTGGTCTCACCAGAGAGGAGTAAAGGAGTAGAATCACCTCCCTTGATCTGCTGGCCTACACTCCTTTTGATGGAGACCAGTATGCAGTTGGGTCTCTGGACCATCAGTGCACATTGCCAGCCCATGTTGAGCTTCTCGTGCACCAGAACCCCCAAGTCCTTCTCCTCAGGGCTGCTCTCAATCTATTCTCTGCCCGGTCTGTATTTGTGCCTGGGATTGTCATGACCCAGGTGCAGGACCTTGCACTTGGCCTGAACTTCAGGAGGGTACCCGGGCCCATCTCTCAAGGCTGTCCAGGTCCCTCTGGATGGCAGCCCTTCCCTCCAGCATGTTTACCGGACCACACAGCTTGGTGTTGTCAGCAAACTTGCTGAGAGTGCACTCAGTCCCATTGTCCATGTCTCCAACAAAGATATTGAGCAGCACTGGTCCCGCTGAGGACCACTGACCCCTGAGGAATGCCACTCGTCACTGGTTTCCACTTTCACATTGAGCCATTGACCGCAAGCTTTTGAGTGCAGCCATCTAGCCTGTTCCTGATCCACCAAGTGGTCTATCCATCAGATTCATGTCTCTCTCCAATTTAGAGACCGGGATGCCATGCAGGACAGTGTCAAACGCTTTGCATAAGTCCAGGTAGATGATGTCTGTTGCTCTCCCCGTATCTACAAATGCTCTAGCGCCATTGTAGAAGGCCACCAAATTTGTCAGGCATGACTTGCCCTTTGTGAAGGCACGTTGGCTGTCACCAATCACATCTTCATTTTCCACGTGCCTTATCAGAGGTTCTAGGAGGATCTGCTTAATGATCTTGCCAGGCACAGAGGTGAGACTGACTGGCCTGTAGTTCCCCAGGTCTTCTTTTTTTCTTTTTTTAAAAAATGTGGGTTATGTTTCCCCTTTTCAAGTCAGCAGGAACTTCATCAGACTGCCATGATTTTTAAAATCGAATGGAAAGTGGCTTAGCAATTTAATCCACTATGTCCCTCAGGACCCGTGGATGGATTTCATCAGGTCCCATGGACTTATGTACTTTCAGGTTTCTTAGAAGGTCTTGAACTTCCTCTTCTCCTACAGTGTGTGGTTCTTCATTCTCATAGCCCCTTTTTTTGCCTGATCCTTCAATTTGTGAGGTGTGAGGAGACGGGTTAGCACTGAAGACCAAGGCAAAAAAGTTTATGAGAACCTCAGCCTTCCTCTCATCTGTTGTTACCAGTTTATGCTTTTAGCTCATTGTGGGGGATACACTTTCTTTAACCTTCCTTTTCTGGTTGACATACCTGTAGGAGCCCTTCTTGTTATTCTTAAAATTCCTTGCCAGATTCAGCTCCAGATGCTCCTTGGTTTTCCTGACTTTGTCCCTACATAACTGGGCAACATCCCTATACTCTTCCCAATATACCTGATCCTGCTTGAACTGTCTGTGCTGTTCCTTCTTGGCTTTTAGTTTAATCAGCAGGTCCTGACTTAGCCATGCTGGCCTCTTCCCTTTCCGAGAGCTCTTGTGCTCTATGGAAAGTGTCCTTAAAGATCTGCCAGCTCTGTTCTGCCCCCTTGTCCCTGAGGACCA
>JAOXNO010000020.1:48428129-48446748 GCA_028565335.1 Limnodromus scolopaceus | reverse complement strand
CAAATTTCCTGAAGAAAAAGCAGTGTTTATGGACTGTTGTGGTTTAATTAATTCTAAATAGTTGAAATTTCTCTTCTGTAAAACTTAAAAAAAAAAGTGTGTACTGTGTACTGCATGCAAAACAGTTCACTCACCTCTTCCTTGTAATTATTTTGTTTAAATTAAAATGTCAGTACATTGTGATTAAAAAGCTGCCTACAGGGAGTGTCTTAAATAAAACCCTTTCTCTTCTGCCTTCCTCATTTTGATGTTTAGCTTTTGCTTTAAGTTTTAGGGTAAAACAATTAACCTCTAAACAAAAAATAATGCTGAAAAGACAGTGATGCACATTCCCTGGCTTCTGTTTTCTCTGCTCAATTAGGTTTATGCAGTATCACTAGCATAATCCTTCAGTACCCTCATTGCTGAGGTCCTAAGGGATCTGAGGTCCTAAGACCTCCATATGAAGAGGTTTTCATAGGAGGCAAGAAGAGCTCATCATCATTCTTGCACAGAATTGTAAAAGTCATTGGTCTGTATGTCTAAGCAGTTCACAGTGAGCCTTGTAATTCCATAATGAATGTATCTACAATTACATGGTATTTATTTATATCATCATGTAACATTTTAGTAAACTATACCTTCGCTTAAAGGAAAGTTAATCCACGTAGGCAAGTAATACCTTAACTGGATACTGAGATGCATCCATTCAAAAGACACTTATAAACCGCTTTGATTTTTTTTTTTGACAAAAACGATGGATTTGGCTTCTTACTTGCTGGGTGTCACTTTACCTGTTAGAACACACAATTGTGTACAAAATAATTATTAATTTTTTTTCATGCTAGAGAGTATTAGAAATTCTTTCCATTCATTTATACATATTTCTTTGAATATATATTTTAAGTTTTCCAGACATCAGTATCCTAACTGCTCAGGAGTACATTATCATGATCAGAAGAAAGCTAATGATATCTCAAATCTTGTTTGTCACAAAGGCAGGTCTAAAGAACAAAGTTTGGAAATTTAGTCCACTTGTACAATGTTATAAACACTCTCACTAATTTGTTGGAGTCATAAACTGTAAGCGTAGAAGGAAGTCAGCAGTGCTAAACTATATTAATTTTTTGTTCAGTGTGCTTACTACATCATATTTGTCATTCTTGAAAAAGGAAAGGATAATTGGAACACAATGGTTACTTTGTAGGCAATTAGTTTACATAGGGTAATGCTAAGGAGAGGTCACAGAGGAAAAATTATTAAAATATGCAGTCATATCAACAGTATGTCTAATCTTTCAGCCAGCAATCTCTTCAGCCTAATAGCAGCTTTGCTTGGCACCGTTGCTCGTTTTTAGGTTTACAAGAGCTCTGAATTCTGTTGCTCACTAAATTTAGTTACCTAGGTGATGCTTTCTTTCAGTGGGGGAAACCAAGGTGATTTAAGGAGCTGGGACTAGTAATGTGCTTTGCTTCCAATTGGACTTTTTAATTTTTAGTCCCTGCAGTCCTTCCTGCTTTTGTCTCTCCATGGGGTGTGGACCTTGTGTGAGCCAATGCAGGCAGGATGCAGGAACAACCACAAAACCATGGATTAAGGGCAAAGAACAAATTTAATCTCAATAACTCATGGATTGGGGAACCTCGGAAGCAGCACCCGGGCAGAGGCAGGCAAGCAGGGGCTGCAGGCACCGCGGAGCGAGAGAGAGTCCTTATTAGCAACAGAGTCCTTGTTAGCAAGGGAGTGAGGGAGCGAGAGAGCTCCCACTTGCTGTTTGGGCCTGTATTTCAAGGATTCTGGCAGGCAGAGTTTTCTGCTGTGCTTTGATGTCTTCAACTGCAGGGAAGGAATCTCAGGCGTGTTGGATAAGGTCCCCCTGAGTCCATCCCAGGCCTATGTTACCTAAGTGCAGATGTTCTACTTGTTGAGCACGCAAAACTAAGCAACAATTAGTATGATAGATGTGTTTTCCAGCACCCAACATGTGAGTCACTTGAGCGTGTTTACAGTCCTCCTCACCAATCTTCCGTTACTTTCCCACAGAGGTCAAGAAAAACTTTTTCTCCCGTGTGAAGGTATCCAGATCATTATCAAAGGTGACATCCATCATTCCAGAGGCTGAGAGGTCCGTCAAAGCCCTCCAAGCATTTATGAAAATTTCTTTCAATTATAGGTCTCCATCTCTCTTTCTGTTTGTCCTGTGGCTCAGCTGATCAAGATGAGGGTAACATTTTCAAACTGTGTTGTAGAAAGTCTGTACTGAATTCTGTAACTGAACAAGTCAAGCTCAGTAGGCTTGAGCAGAGAGGAGCAGAGATATATTATAGGATGGCAGATTGCCCTTGTTCCCATCTATATTATTACAAACCCACCTTTAAGTATATGTTTGAAAAATCATGTTGCTTCAGCCTTCAAGGAAGTGACATCCTTTGTGAAGACAATAGAAAATATCATTCTTCAGTAAGACTCAATCATTTAATTAAGCTTTAGATCAGTGAATTAGGTAATAGAAGGCACAAAATTATTTTAAAAAAATTACTAGATATCCTTTATAATATCAGTTTGTAATTCACTTTGTGATCTAAGTGAGCAATTCTGAAGAAAATTCAAGTATTTGAAATGTACATTGCACATAGAAACAGGTAATAAATTTATCAGCATCCTTATCACTCATAAACATCTGCTACTTAGCTGTGGTCAAAACAAAGTTCTTGTTGCAGCAAAGGAAGCAGCTGCCACATCAAATACATTGTTGATGTTGCTATGAATTTTATTGACTCCTCTCTCTCATATATAACTCTACACAAATCTATAACATACATTTTCTTTTAAATAATTTACATATCAGACTTGCTTGTCTATGTGAATCATATTGTAAATGCAAAGAAATCTATATATTGACTGGCAGGAATTTAAAGTACATGCTCCTACAATGCCATTGACGGGAAAATCTTTGTAAGAAGAAATTGAAAACTTGAGCTGATTTGGGGAAGTAGAAATGTTTCTTATATCAGTGACCAAGGCAAATATTTTTTAATACTTGCTGCTCTTTTCTTGAAAGTTTCCTGAATTAAGATTTTTGGTCTGTGAAAAAAAACCAACGCAAAACCGTGTGAAATATTTTCTTCCATAAAGACTTTTTTTCCTGAAAGATATGATGTTTTATTTATATATGAAAGTGCCAAGAAGACACAGATGGAGAAATAAGTTATGAGCTATTCTAAATGATTGGTCCTTTTCAGTATCTGTTACATCTGTAATATCTAACACATTTCCATGTTCCTTGTGAATAGAAAGCTGAGTGCAAAGTCAAAATCACAGAATCATTTGAGCTGGTGAGCACAGTATTATGCTGAATTCAAACCCTACTGCTTAGGGTTTTTTCCAGTCAGGTGTCTGTTCATACATACTTTAATAATTGAAAAAAAAATTTTTTTTTTTCCATTGTGTGGGTAAAAGGAATTGGTAGGTGATTAAAAAACCTGTCACTTTACTTCATTTATTTATTTATTTAACAATGGATTTTGAGGCAAATCACTGCCTTGATAGATATTCTCTTGTAAAAGTGGAAAGAGGGATAGTACTGTACCAACTTTTTTTTTTTCCCCATTGAGAGTGAAAATCGTTCATTGTTTTCATTAAGAAGGAGATGATTCTTAATTCTTCAAGCCAAACAAGAAGCAGTAAAATTTGGCTTCAGAGAAAATAAGGGTTTGTACTCTGTAGTATAATAGCTTTTTCCTAGATCTTTCCTACAAAGTTAGGGGATAAAACCTAATTTTAATGTTCTTAGAAAATTGTGAAATCAAATGCTCAGGAAGTATGTGCAAAAAACTATAAGGAGGAGAAACTCAAACTGGTCATGAACTTTGAGTCTGAGGAGGACGTTCTTTGTCTGGATGACAGAGATTTTCTTTTTTCAAATTATTCCCTTTTCAGAGCATGCAATCTTAGCAACAAGAGCTGAAGGGAAACTATTTAATCATCTTCCTTCTCTTCCCTACAGAGGATAATTTTTCTGAATGCTTCTTGACCCGTCTATCCCCCCGCTTCAACCTCCTTATTTGAAAATGAATTTTAATTGTCTAAGTCTCCAAAGGTGGAAGTCAAGAGAAGTAATGGAAGTTCAGTGACATCTTAATATCATCCCATGAGTCCTAGTTAAAACAAACCCTACACTCACAAAATTGAAGCCCACCACAGAGGGAGATAGAACTGAAGACCTAATTTTGCTCATTTTTCTGAGTTCAGTGCTGACCTATGAAACACTGCTAGCCAAGGGCCAATATTTTTACTGTAAGTATTCCTACCTGATTAAGGTCAACTTCAGTTTATCCCACTTGTCTTCTTTGTGATCTAGCTGCTATTCAACGTTAAGGATTGCAGAGCTCCAGAAATATATAAAAGCTCAACTTCACTTATTTGAGTAATTTCAGTGCAAGAAAATAAGATGGCTTACAGTTTTGATCCTGTGTACAAGTGTGCAGAACTGCTTTGGATTTCAGGTTTGGAGCTCAGCATCTAATGGTATACTTTCTAGTATACAAGGTGATATAACACAGATTCCTCCTTGTCCAAGTATGGTGTTACCTGGTGGTGGGAAAATAAAGTAGAGGAGGGCGCAAAAGAATAGTCAAGACATAATTTGCATCCTGCCTAACCACAATTAAAGAATACTTGGGGAACGTGGTAGGGGGATACTTGTTTTTTATGTCAGGTTGTTTTGTGTTCCAGTAATATGGTGCACAAAGTCCTTCTGTGAACAGCACAAAAGTTTGGATGTTTCCAATTCCTGCAAAAGATAAATCAGGACTTTGTTCATGTGATGGAATTTGGACCTGCTTGTCCCCAAATATCTCATAGGACTAAAACCTCTTCAAAAGTCTGGGGAAGCAGGAGAAATTTGTCTCTATGCCCTTAGTTTGTTGAAGGTCTGAGTAGTTATTGACTACATGAATTTTCTCTGACAGTCATGAGGAAATTTGGAAGGAGTTGAGATTTTCAGGGTGCCATGCATAAATTGTGTTGATAGCAAGAAAGTTTAAGTTTCTCAAGCAATTTTTACTTAGATTACTTTAAAAACATTTAAATGCTATTAAAAATAAAATAACTACAACTAAAATTAATCATGAAGAGGAAAATGAATCAACAAAATTATCCTCATGCAGATTAAAGGAAGTATGTCGAATGGTCCTTCAAGATAAACCACAGCAATTTAAAATCCTTTTTAGTGAGTTTCCTGCAATGTAGCATTCTGGCATGGCATTCTAGATGCTTTCTCATTTACTCTTCCTTCTCTGAATTACCTTTGATACAGCCAGTGGATGCATTTATGAACAATTATCTTTAACAAGGTCAGTGCCAATGTGGTTTTATGTGTAGCCAACTTCCAGAATAAAATAGCCTACCTTTTTTTCATTGAGGATTTGAAGTGATGTGGAAAATTCTTCAGACTTCATTGCTGTTTATATGTCTCTTTATTTCTTTATTCTTAAAAAAAGACAAGATCAGAATAAACCTACAAACCTCAAGTCTAAAGGCTTAGACTCTTCGGTCTCTTTGGTTTGTCATACATCCCTCTAAGATTGTTCCAGACTAACAAGGCAAGATCACCCTTGCTCTCCATCTAGTGTCTGCTTCTTGAAGCAGTAACAGAGATTTAACAAAAACTGGCAGTTTTCTAATCACAGGGAATTGTGAGTTCAGGGTTCAAGCAGCTGATGGGAAAGGGCAGTGAATTAAGATCTTCTTACTGTCTTTTACAACCTCAGTCTTTCAGACTGCTTAATTTCTTTTAATAAAAGAATAATTACTTTGTCTTGTGATAAATTCAGTGGTATCCATCTTAAGTGTCTTAGATGTGCTCAGACATACCATATATGCTCTAGACGTGGTTCAATCTGACACTTGGAGTTTGAGACAGATGATGGCCAATTCCCAAAAGTGTAGTTCCTGAGCTCTACTCTAGAGTTTTGCAAAAACTGGGGCTAGGTGGGGCGGGGGGAAGTGTTTTAAAGATGCTGATTTATAACTTCCATCAACAACAGAGTGTTTAAATTTTTTTAAATCTGTCTCTGAAGAGTGCAAAATGTACCTCCACTATAATCTTTTTCCTAATTATTATCTGCAAGCTCTCGAATTTATAGGCCTGGGCATGCTCTATAATGCATGTGTTATATATATCGTGTATAATCCTGCATCTGTTCCCTTGGGCCATGTTGTTAATATTCAAGTATTTTTGTCGAATTTGTGAATACTTCCATGGCTTTTCTGAGTTCTTCAGTTACATAGTTACGCTGCAAAACTCTTTGAATATACGAAACTTATCCTAGCATTACATTACAGTGCTGAGTTTACTTTCTTGTAAGGTCAAAATCACAAAATAGCTGTGAAGATAAAGGAGATAAGATAATCTACTGTGATTTCTTATTTATCAAATTGTAAATTTATTCCTTTGTCTTCCATAGTCATGAGGCATATCTCCCCAGTGCTGGTCTGCATTAACTATCTCTATCTTTTGTTCACTTAAATCAGTTCAGCAACCTGCTTTTCAACACATTTTCTTGTGATGCTTCTTTGCATAAACTGTTGACAGTGGATGACTATGACCTTGGACCAATCTGCTCTCTTTAAGCTTTTGTCATCTATGTCTTTCATCATGCTGCAGAACAATTTCTTTTAGAGAATAATCTACTGGTAGTCTGGAGTCTTCCCCAGTTTCTGTTCTTAGTAAAATGTTCCACTCTGGGTATCACACTGTGATGCTGTGCTGTTGCTCATCAGGGTCAAAATTTCACTGAGAAATGTGGCCAATTATACCTCATTTTTGGCTTCTATATTTACATCTAAAATAAAGAAATAAAAGATCAGAGTAATCTGACAAAACCGAAAAATGTAATACTATTGTGAACAGAGCCAGAAAGAAAAAACTCTGACAGAACCTAGATACCAAATTAAAGTGAGAAGAAACATTGGAATACTTGAACACTTCATACATTTATTCTTTATTTGCTTTGGAAACTTTTCAGATGATCTTGACCAAAATATAAGATTCATAATAGTTTTAAATCAGTCCCTTTAAAAGTGCTTCTTGCAGGTGCTTTGGATACATGGCAATGTGACCTATAAATATAACTGATTTGGAATACCTCCAGAGTTCCCATCCAAAGAATTTTAACTTGACTATGAACAGCACAAAGATCTTTCTCTACTTCAGATATATTTGTGACAGTCTACAGTGTCTGAGCACAGCCAAGTAAAACAAACGGTTGATTTAGTTTCCTGAATTTCAAGGAAAAATCAAAATGTTAGTGAAAATGAGAACTGAGTGTTTAAGTCTATCAAGGCTACTCATGATCCAAGTATTTTGCATTATGAAGGTTGTGAAAAAACTTTTCTTGTTACATTGATATTTATGGTATATGACTTTAAAAACCATACTATATACCTGAACTCTGCACAAACCATCTCTTGTTACAGGGTGGGTAGTTCAAACATCAAATATGCTGAGTTCTTGAGTTTATGGTGCTGAGGCTGTCAACAGAAATAATCATACTAAGGATTAATTCAATGCAATTATAAGTAACCTATTTATAAAGTCTTGAAATAGCACTGCTAACAATGTGAGGTGTAGCAGAGTTAGTGAATGCTGGATTAGTTTGTTAATTCACTACTTCATACTGCAGAATAGTTTCTGTTTTCTTTTCTTTTTATGTTTTCTAATAGCCTGTTTGCATTTCTGTCTGCATCTCCTTTGCGTTCCAATGACTATTGAACCAAATCTTCTGTGAAAAGTGGATAAAAAGTAAAGCTGCATTTAAATATTCATTTGAAAATGACATTTCTTCAGGGAAATTGATTATAATGGGCAATGTATACTAAATTCTCTTAATATGAGTGGTTACACATAATCAAGAAGATGGAAAAATTCCTATCTGCATTCAGCTTGCAGCTCAATTGCTAGCCAATAGATCTTTTCCAGTAGGGGTTGTAATAAAAGATCAGTCAAATAACTACCAATGGCTTGTATCTCTCAGTAGATGCAGTGTACAATATCTAATTTGTGGCAAGGAACATCTTTTAGTCAGTGAAAACTGTGCATTTTCTTTCTGTTGAATCTTTTTTTGGTAAAGCAGTATGCGTCACATAACACCAGTGCACTCAGTTACACACATGAGGTTAGTCTGTCACTTTTTCAGTGTCAAAAGTCACACAGTGTTCAGCTATTTGTAAACTGGAAACAGATCTTTGATAATGAGCAAAAGTGGCATCCCTGTGTGTCAGTGAAAGACTGTCAGTTGACAACTACATTTTTTTGAGTGGAAATGATAATTGAAAACTTACAGACAACACAAAAGTAAGTTTTATATCACTGCTATGATACAATAATGTGTTGGTAAGGAGGCATGTGCATATAATATTATACATAAGTATTTATATATGTATTTGTATGAATGCATATATGTGTGTTTGTGTACAAACAGTACCTTAGGGTCATGTATTTGGACATTAAATACCCAAGAGGTCTGTTGGCTAAATTGCTCTTTCAACTAAGTGCACATATAAAAGCTGATGAGGAGAAAAACAATCTCTAGCTGAACTTAATTAAATCATAAAATCCTTTAATTATAACAGACAACTCAGCAAAATAAGAACTATTGTTTACAGCTAAGAACAAGCAGTTACAATCTGATACCGCTGGTTTTTTACATCCACTTTCCAGGGTTCGCTTCCTCTCCCCTTCCCTATTCTTTGAACAGACATAAAGCTTTATTGAGGAAAACTTTCTTTGAGGTCAATGGAAGGTCTTACCATGAGGATGACTGCAGAGATGTCTTGCTATCCATGACATTTTTATTTGCTGTAGGGTGATTAGGCAGTGATGTTTTGTGTCTACTTACTTACAGAATGAGGCCACTTGTAGTCTCAGAGGACTTTGCATGGTCTTTTAGGATTGAAGGCACCAAGTCTGTTGAATGTGTCCTCTAAAATAGAAAAGGTAAATTTTAATCTAGAACTGGACTATCAATACGTATTCAGAACATCAGATTAGCAAGGACATCTTGTGTTCTAATCATCCAATTTCTCTAGAATCTTCCTTCCCTTTTAAACCATGTGCAATATTATCTATCATATATTACTGATGCAGTAAGTGTGTTGAAACTATGTACATATGTCAGCCAATATTCAGTTGGCAAGTTAGCATTGAATTTAATCACATAAGAAAGGAACTGTCTGAGCCATTTTGGCATGCCCAGAACTTCAGCTTTGTGCCTGTTATGAGCCAGGGCTGTAATGGCTGAAATTCAACACAGTATATGGACATTCTTGCTGACATCCTCAACTAGCTAGGAAATGGGATAAAGAATGGGAAAAATCCTCAAATAATAAGTGATCACTGAATAAGCAAAGTGGACTCTGTTTTGCAGTTTTGTTTAATACTTGAAGACTGAATTTTTGTTCATGTATTTCCTTGTTTTAGGCAGGTGAAATACAGCATAATGTTTCTTGCTTGTACATTTTTAGCTGCCATGCAGTCTCTGAAGCAATAAGTTACCATGCATACTAGCCCATGTTCCTAATCAAAAGTGTCACATGATCTGTCCCCATTTGCAAGTGTTTGCATTTCGTACTTGACTATGTGTAAAGTCCCCTTTTAGACACAGAATGTGTTCTACATAAATACAGAAACGTACTTTCTATATTAGCAGCAAAATAAAGCAATTCTCTCAAGTGCCGGAGGAAATCTGGGATGTTATTGTAAATGTGACAATAACAGCTTTAGTATAAATGAGATCAAAATTTGGATCTAGTCTTCAGCTAACAGATTAAGCTGGAAAACTGTTCCTCCAGTACATTCTGAAAGCTGTGGACTGAAAATCACTTGATTTTGTTCTGAGATCCTATCTGGCTGGCTACAAGTTCAGAATAATTATTCATTCTGAATTATAACACCAGAGAACACCATACTTGTAACAGTAAATCATCAATTAAAAAAAACACAAGCACCACAACAACTTATGCCTCTAAGCAGCAATTCTTGCTGTTTGGTTTGTATTTTTCTTTTTGATAATGAATGTCCCACAGAATGTTTGAAAGTGCTTTGTTGAGAATGAAAGCAAAAAGAAAATCCCATTTTTTGTTATAGCTGATTAATTAATTTCTATGGTTCATCTAGGATTAGAAATATTTGATATCATTAGATATTTTCACCTTATTAATATGAAAGCTGACCTAGCAATTTCTTTCTGACAAGAATGGACAAAATTATTTGCAACAAGGTCATTGCTGCCATTTAGGGAAGTTGGTTGCTAATTCTCAAACACTTCCATGTGTGTGTCACCACAAGGTTTTGTGTGGCCACTTGAAAAGCCAGACCAAATATATTGATCTGGGTTAGAAATAAGTGGGGGGAAAAACAAACGTTGCATGGAGGTTTTCAGCCCTATCACTTTGTGATCTGGTTCGTTGTATTTTTATGAAAGTACCTGTGCTGCCTAATGGGGCATTCTGTTGGACGGAAGTAAGAGGAACATGTGAGATTCAGGTGGAAAAAATCTGATATACAGCTAAATTCTATTGAGATGACTACTGAAGACCACATGACAGCTTTCAGAAATAAAAGACATCACACTGTACTTGGAAAAATACTAATTTATTGTCAAGTTGAAAAGCAAAAATGTTGTTATATTTGCAGATTCTAAATTTAAGAACAGTAGCTGAAGGCATATCATCTCTATCTGCAAAGGGAATATTGCATGATAAGAATACACTGTCTACAGTGATACAGACACCAATTGTTTGGATTAACATATTCTCACATTTTAAGGTTTATTTTGTTTGTCAGTTTTTCCCTCTTACAAACAATCTGTCACTGTGTTTTGTTTTTATATATGTTTTTTTTTTTTCCTCACTGTTCTTTGTAATTATGTTTTAGCAAGTTTGTCACTACAGGTAGAAACATATCAAGCATACATATGGCAGAGTTCTTTCAAGTATCACTCTTACGTGTGATTTTCAAATGTAAGTATTATAATATTGATACTTTTTTTTGGATGTAAGCTCTCTAAGTGAATGATCTTTACCAACATACAAATTTCTTTCCTTTATAAACATCTATATTTCTTCATGCTATCTGTTCATCAGTCAGCACAGAACAGTAGCCCTCTCAGCTTCAGTGGATTGTTTCCAAGCTTTTGATAGGAAAAGAGACACCCTGCTAAAATGTGAAGCCTGCCAGGGTTTCATGTAGTAAGAAGACGGTGCTGTCCAGAACTTTGCTGTTTTTCCATGCAAGTGGAAGAGCATATTGATCAGCTTACACAGCGGGATGATACTCTAGCATGAGAATTGAATGTAATAGGAAAACTTCGATTTATTAATGCTTAGTGTGAACAGGGAAGGGTATATTATTATAAAAAATTCCATTTGTTTATTTGAATACAGTATGAACTTAGTTGACTACAGGCTGAACAGCAGTATTTAGTGCTTGTCTCTGATAAAGGACAGCTGGGAATCTACATAATTTTACTTTTTTTTTTCAAAAAGCGAGAAGGCACAACTGAATGCTTATCTTAGAAATGTTTAGGTTGAAAGGGTCTTTAAAGGTCTTCTAGTTCAACCACTCCTGCAATGAGCAAGGACATCTTCAACTAGATCATGTTGCTCAGAGCCCTGTCCAGCTTAATCTTGAATGTTTCTAGAGACAGGGCATCTCTCACCTCTCTAGGCAACCTTTTCCAGAGTTTCATCACCCTTATTGTAAAAAATCTGTTCCTTACATCTATGCTAAATCTTTCCTCTTTTAGTTTAAATCCATTACCCCTTGTCCTATTGCAACAAGCCTTGCTAAAAGGTTTGTCCTCATCTTTCTATAAGCTGACTTTAAGCACTGAAACATGCCAATAAGGTCTCCTCAGAGCCTTCTCTTCTCCAGGCTGAACAACCCCAACACTCTCAGCCTGTATTTACAGGAAGGTGCTCCGGCCCTCATTTTTGTGGCCCTCCTCTGTACCCCCCTCCAACAGATTCTCAGGAAATACCTGTACCTCAGGTTATGCCCTTCAACTCTCCTTTCTCTCCAGTTATGCTTTCTTATCTACAAAAGCAGTTATGTACCAGTGGCTCCCACTTAACACCTTTGTGTATTTCATACTGTGATGTCACTTATTTCTAGCCCAAAGCAAAGACTCCACTTTCCTAGAACAGTTTTAGGTATTTAAAAAGATCTTGGACCATGATATATATTGATTCCATCCTTTCTACATAGTTTCATGTTGGGTTCATTCTCAGATTTTACTACGGGCAATGTCTACTATCTGTATGCCTCCTGTGGAATAAGATACAGATCTACAAGTCCACATAACACCTCAATTTCTAGACGACTATGCTAATTTAAGTGGGGCAGATTGAGAGAAGGCAGTTTCAGAATGACCTATATCTTTTTACCTATTTTTCATCTAGCTTGGTAGATTTCTTTGCTTTTTGTTTTTTTTTTTTTTTTTTTTTTTTTTTTTTTTTTTTTTTTTTTTTTTTTTTTCAGAGTGTGAACTCTATACATTCTCTTGTCTAATGACTTCTAGGAAAGTACTTAGGTAGCTACTACATCACTGAAAAAAGGCAGCAACTTTTCAGTTGACTGCCCATCACTGTTAGGCACCTGTCCTCCTCCTTCCTTCCCCTCAATTTGAGCTAATGCAGAAATGGGTGACTATTACATTTTTTTGGGAAATGAATGATTGCTATGAAATAATCTAGTCTCAATTCCAAATTGTCTAATTTGAATTTTGGTTGCATTTCACAGCTTTGGCCATGGTACACATATTTTTTTTAATTGACATATGTGCTTGTGGTATTAAAATCCACAGGATATTTTATACAACACCATACTGGTTGAGAATGCGCAGAAATTAGGGAAATAGCATTTGTTATAAATTAATTAAAGAAAGTAGTATCTTTGGAAGATGAAAAGTCTTTTTGCAGTGTTTGCTATTTAAATTAGAGCTGTTTTATGGTATGTGAGTTCCTGATTATCCTAGAGGGAAAATCCATATGCCTTTTGAAATTCATTGGCTTGATGATTTTATCCAGTGATAATTTTAAGACAAGATCATGCTTTTCTTTACATTAAATTCATAAATAATTCCAGTAATTCCACGGGCTGACCCTCTCCATCTTCCCCTCACCTCTGCACTGGACACAAGCCTATGTTGTCTGTTGTTAAAGTCCTAACACAGGAGACGATAAGGTAGGTGTGTGTGCCTGTGTTTGTTTATATATACATATCCTAAAACACGCATGTAAGATAGTAGTAATAATTTCTGTCTTGTGCTTCTTATTATGAAGTTGAAAAAATCATCTGTCACCAAGTATTTTGCCAGGTGTCCAAATGAAGTAAATCTTACAGTTATCAAAATGATCACAGATTTTAATGTTGACATCTGTGTTACGCTTCTCAAAATATAAGTTAATTGACATTTTGGAACAGATTTAATGGAACTGTCTTGTGTTTTTTAAAAAAACCTTTGTTAATGTACTAATAAAATATAAGCTATGCAAATAAAAGTTCTTAAAAATAATAAAAAATATTGATTCAATTGCTTTGCCCCAGCCTAGTAAAGGAAGAGCTTCTGAAATTACTTAGACTTGTGATTTGTTGAATAAAAGAAGGAAGTGGAAGCAACTGAGAAATTAAGATCCACGCATGTATATTTAAATGAATGAAAGTGTTCAGACAACATTATTTCCTGTAGCTGTGTCCTTAATATTGTTCCCCCTGACCCTTCTGCCCCCAATTCTCCTATGTTGACTGATTTATTGTCAGAGCAAATCTAAGTAGTTTAGTTAGCAATTCTGTCCAAATTATAGTCTGTTCAGACCCCTGAATGAACTTGAGAGCTGCCTGGGCTCCTGATACGGCATTATGATATACCTCAGCTGGCACATTTCTTGAGCTAGATTTATGGACCGATTTTCAGGAGGAAATCTGATAGCTGACATCCATCTGTATCTTTGGTGTGGAATATTTTCTAGCAGGAACTGAGCTCTTGAGAAATATTTACATTTATTTGTTGTTCCGTTGGTTGGTTTTTCCTTTCTAACTTTAAATAAAGGTGCAAAATGAGTGTGAGAATTTCACTGACAAGTGTTTTTTGCTGACAAGAGAACAGTTTCATAACCTGCTTTATCTCCTAGGTCATCTCTGTGTCCCTGGAATTTCTTTACCAGCTTAAAGAAATGAAACACAATGTTTAATACATATTGTGCAGGTAAAAAATGCTGCAAGAATGTTAAAACTGTGTACAGAAAGTGTTATCAAGCAGTTCATTCTGATGTTAGAGTGTCTGCTTTAAAGATGCTGCATACTTACAGAACTGCTAATACTGTCTGAAGCCAAATAGGCTTTTTTAAGTCATTGTCAAATCAATATATTGAACTGCTCAATTAGGTGACCTACTCATCAGCACAGTAAGGGCAAAATTGAAGCATCAATGAAGGTGATTTGCTCTCCTTCAACAATAGGAGCTCTCATTTTGTGGAGAGTCTCTGCAAATATTTATCTCCTGTATTACAGCCTGTATTACCCCAGTCAGACCTCACAACTGTGGTTAAAACAGTTAACATGTATGTTCTCAGACACTGATGTAGAAGTTATCCTTTAAGCATTTTGAAAGGTCCTTTTGATTCACTGTGTCTGAGTAATCTCTGTCCTCTTCATCTCTGCTCAACAGTTTTTGGTCAGAAGATGAGCTTGGGGTGTTTTCTCAAAGTAACTTACCCGTGTCTGAAAATCTACAAAACTCATCTTGTATCCAACCCCCACACAACCCCCCAGTACACACAGGTATTTCTTTATTTTTATACCCTTTCCTTCTTGTTGTGCTGAAACTCAGACAAGATCAGTGCCTGGTCGGAAGTGTGGGTGTGGCAATATCAAGTAATTAGTTGTCATCAGAAATTCACTGGTCTGTCTGTAAATAGCAGGCTTGACACAAGGAATGTTGTTGTCACAGCTGCATGCCTCACAAAAACCTGTCACATGGTGCCCTGGTCTGAGGTAAAACAGAGCCAATTTTCTGTTCAGTAATTTTACTTTGCAGCTAAGCCTTTTCTAACTCTGTGAAATTAACAGCATATCAGGCAGAAAACTCTTCGTTCTCAGAGTGATAAGACCTATGTTTGTAGTTGATTCTAAGGAATGATATGCAGAGAGGCTCTTGCTTATACTTGTTGACAAAGTCAGCTAACTTTGTTGTTGGCTCAATTGGAGGGTCAGAAGTGGCAGAGTGTAGAGGGGTCCCATCTGCCAAGAGGAGCGAACAGGGCAGGTGACACAAACTGGCCAACAGGGTATTCCATCCCATCTGCCCCATCCTCTGTGTAAAAGCTGAGCGATCAAAGTGTCAGCCCTCTTTTCTACAGTGGCTGATGTCCCAGGAGGACCCTGTCTGTTTGTCTGCCTTTTATCCTGATCCGTGCATTCCTGATTCCAGATCTTGAATCCAGTTCCCATCCCTCGTTGAGTCCAGTCTGGGACTTACACATCATCCTGGGAGCTTGATACAGTTTTGTATATACTGTATCTATTTCATCATTTTCTTTTTATTTTATGATTAATATTTCATTAAAGTAATTTAGTTCCTTCTAAACTTGTAAATCTCTTTATCTCTCCTTCTCCTCTCCTTGGAGCACGAGGTGGGGTGAGAACATATATTGCCTGTCATTGGCCGATTTGGCCTAAACCATGATACATAGTGCAGAACAAGGTTTGTTCTAAGTCTCATTTGGGAAATTCAGGCTCCTAAGTGGGAGAGCACACATTTGGAGGTGGGAGATCCACCTGTGCAGCGTCTTAATGTTATTTTATAGCCTGCTTCTCCAAAGACAAAACCTGCATTACTCTTTGTTGCTTCTTACTAGTGGAACTCTTTAATGACAAGTCTTTGAGACAGCAGGATTTGTTCTCCTAATTTGATGGAAAATGTAATTTTGAAAATTGAAGCAGGCAGCAATAGAATCTTTGAAACTGAAACACAGGTGTTTTGTGTTGTGTGTGTTCCAGCCCCAACTACCCCACACTTATTAGCCAAGCTGGTAGAGACACACAGTTCCAATTTCCAGGGAGGATGTCTCACAGATCCTGAGATGTCTTCCATGGTGGGAGAGGAGGTGAAAACCAATTTTTTGGTACATCATAGATTAACCTTCTGAAGGGTTAGAAATAGCATATTTTGCACAGCTGGTATTTGTCTGTGAAATATATGTTCTTATTTATAAGTAAGCTTATTTTGTTCAAACAAAACGTGGAACAGAATTTTAAACAGGAAGCCCTTATGTTTTTCTTATATCTGCAGGCTGCTACTATTTTTGCAGTCTTTATTTAAATACTAACCATAATGCTCTCCAAATAACCAAAGTAACAAGTGAGGAAATGAACAAGTGAAGTGTTAAGGAATTCAATAGCTTTTTTCTTCATTACGTCTTGTAACTGCCATGATTAGTTTTCTACACTTTTCTGAAGGAGGTGAAATAAGGGTAAATTTCGTATTTAGCATATTAGTTGGAATTTGAATGAAAACATACTTTTCTTCCACAGTGATGACTAAACAAAAAAAAAAAGAAAAGAAACCCAGTAAGAAAGAACATGGAACTTTAATGTCACACTATATACTGTGTTACTTTGTAATATTTTATTTCTCAAGTAGTTCATGATGGACATGTGTAACTTAGATCTTTATTTTTTTCCACATTAATTTAAATAAGCAATTATTGGTTGTCCGAAGTATTCATGACCCTTGTTTTCAGATAATTAATTGTCACATGTAGTTCAGATTCCTTTTATATGACATGTCTATGCTTAACCAGAAGTGCTTTAGGACATTTTCAAGATGAATACAAGCTTTTCACGCTTACATTTATCACTGATAAGGAAGTTATGGAGGCTCACACTGTGAATTAGAAAATTAAGCGTGTCCATATAGGTTCAGATAGTATCTATATTTGCAACTAACAATAAAATAACCTGGCAACAATTATTCATGCAGTACAAATATCCATAATGCTAGATTGGGGGTTGGACTACATGATCTCCAGAGGTCCCTTGCAACCCCATATCATTCTGTGATACTTTTAACAATACTTAACTAGCAGTTCTTTGCAGGAATTATCCTTAAGGGAAAAAAAAAAACCCAAAACAATGCCAAATCTTTCTTTTCTTTGTAACATACAGGTTTTGAGTGGTACTTAAGGGATGCAGAGAAAATAATGACGCTATAGATTTAATTATCAGAAGACTTTTTGTGACTTCTAAAATCAAATAAATAAATATATGAGTTGCATCTTCTTGCTTTAGATCCTGAAGCTCTTGCTGACAGACGTGAAAGCTGAGGTTACTCAAAAAATATCAGTCATTTAAGTGTAGGTGAAAGAGAGATAATACCTCCATGTAACACAGGAACTGAAACATTTTTCAATTTATTCTATAGTTTCCAGAGGGTGTAATTTGCTATTTCAGTTCTAAGCTGATAAAATTGAAATGGATACAATCTTATTGGTAAAAATAGTAATGCCTATATTGTCAATTATAGGCAGTCTTAAAACTTCTTCAACTGTGAAAAGGATCTTTGAGAAAACTGTGCCTGTGTTGTCTATTTCATTTGAAAAGATGCTTTTCAAAAAGGAAAACACTTACTGAAATCAAAAATGGATTTCTGTCTTCAGTGCCATTTGAAAAATGAGCAAGGCTTTTCATTGTTGTACATATTATGCAAAAATATGCCAAGTAAGTTAGGTAGCACTGGCAATTTGGCAGCTGTGTGCTGTTTGATACCCACTGTACCTGAATGTTAGGACTGATGTTTGAAATTAAAATTCAAAGTTGAATTTGAATGGAAGCTAATGCAAGTCAGGAATATTGATTTTATGAATCCTGAATGTATCTTTAAAAATATTCAAGATGCAAAGTACTGTAAAAATTAGACTAATGAAATTTTTAATAAATAGATCATATGAATTTTCATCCTGAAAAAGAATACAAAACATGTAATTAGTTGTTATTCAAGTATAAGATGCACACAACAGATTGCCTTGTTTTGATAGTGCTTTACATTCTTTTGCTGTTTCACTTGATACTATGTAACTTTTCATGTTCACCATCAAAAATAATGAACTAAACATGGTAAAATTAAGTGGAATATTGTAGCACAAGTGGGTGAATAGAACACTTTCAAATTTGTTTGTAGCTGTGGTACGTAAGTCTTTGCACCCAGGTTACAACGGAACCTCAAAGGGAGTCCATCAGATCAGATGATGGTGGTGGTCCCTGTTGTGATAATAAAATGATACTTAGATACATAGCCATGAAAAATACTGCACCAGATCCCACATTGCAGATTCTGAAGTAAAAGTGACTGTGATTTCAATTTCAGACTTTCACACAGAATTTATAGTTGGCTCCACCTATATTGCCAGTCATTGCAACTGAACAAATTATGTGACTGCATTGCCTGGCTGGTTTTCCTGTTTTCCTTTAACAGCCTTTTATAGAGTCATAGAATCATAGAATAGTCTAGGTTGGAAGAGACCCTTGGGATCATCGAGTCCAACCATCTACCCTACTCTACAAAGTTCTCCCCTACACCAT
>JAOXNO010000020.1:48380478-48395139 GCA_028565335.1 Limnodromus scolopaceus | reverse complement strand
AGAACTATTTGCAGATACATCTCCTAAACCACACATTTTTTGTTTTTTATAAGACATATTTTATATATCATCTATACTATGTGATATATTTATGAAAACTGTAGTACAAAAATTTAATAATTTATATTTGTATTAGTTAACAATGCACAGCAATCTTTCCTAACAAATATCTAAAAGAAAGAATTAAAACCTTTCCAGGAAAAGCTAGCAAACACTACCAAACTATCAGTGCACATCTCTTACTTTTGTAGCACTTTAGAGATTTTTGTGACAGGTATGATCTTAATTGGTCGATGCAACCCCTTTGAGGATACTGTTTTTCTTGCTTTAAGCTGAATAAGAAAATACATGCATCTGATTTGGGTTTAAAAGGTTTTATAGACTATTTCAGCTCCTGCAGACTGTTGTAAAATTTATTTTACTTTTATTCATGTATTTGTTTAATTCAGCTTTTAGAAATTACTAGGATTTGTTGTATTTGTATGTTCTATAGCATAATGCCTTTGACACCCTCCACCCTTCCAAAAGCTGAACTTGGTTTTAGCAAAATATCATCTTCATATACCAACGTATTCTCAACATTACAAATCAGTAATTATAAATATCCAGGTAGATTAGTGTTTCTCATAATGATTTTTGGGGGAGCTGATTTGCCTATACCAGCTGTAAAGGGACAAGGAAGTGCAGATGTATTCAAAATTCATGTTTTCTATTAACACAAATGCATAGTGCTGCTTTCTATCTTGTTTTACTGAGCTTTTCTAACAATTTCATATAGGTATTTCACCTTGACCATGACACAACATTTGGCCAACACTTTCATAGACCTGTGGACTATAACTCCATTGATATTTTTGTGAGCATAAAAATATCCATCAATATGTGTATGAAGTTTAGGATTTATTCCAACTTCAGGAATTTACTTTTTACTTAAATTTACATTTACTTAAATTACTTAAATTGAATTTCTTCTGCCATTTTCTCTCCCAGTGACTAAGTCTCATCCACTTCTCTGATTTCTTCATAATTAACTTTCATCTTTATTACTTTGAATAGCTTAATACAATCCACAATCTCTGCTCTGTCACTTTAGCATATTTTCCAGTTCATTCAAGGAAATGTTGAGCCTGGGCTTCAAATAACTTTGTTCTGTTTGAAAACTGACCAGACTCCTGCTTCTTGTTTGATTTAACCAGTTGGTTACCTCTTAGGCTCCAACAATGTAGTTTCTCTTTCAAATAAAAATACCAGTTTGGTATATCTTTTCCACATACTTATAAGTTTGTTCCCTGAATGGCAGAAGCATTCTTGAAGCATGTTTCTTCTTCCAAGAGGTGTGTTAATTGTCCTGAAATGTATACTGTGTTTACCTCTGAGTTCATTAAATCTTTGGTTTGAAGTAATTTCTTCTGCTTTGGCCACGGCAGACAAGTGATTAATATCTGCATTTCTTCAGGTCTCCTCAAACATTTTTAGAAACTAGTACAATAATCACAAACTTCTTTTCTATTGATGCTGAGACAATTTAGTGCAAGAAGTTGCCTACAACAGAAGCACTTTGGCCATGTTTGTTCATGCTTGACGTGACCTGGATGCTTTAATTAAAGCAATTGCCATCTTTCTGCTTCTTCTGCATAGGAATTCACTTTACCATTGATATTGCCATCTAGTGCCTGGACTAAAGGCACTGTCTTAAGCTGCTTAGCTTAGTACAGACCTAAAAACAAGGAACTAGAGGAGGTCTACCTGAAACTCAATTCTGATTAGAAAAAGAAAAGAAAAGAAATGCTTATTTAATGTTTTTCAATACAGATGTAAAAGCCAAACCAACCAATTTAGGACCTTTGGAAATGTCAGCACAATTTGAATCGATGAATCAGAACGTTTAGTGCTCTATGTGGAATTGTGTTGTCATGAGTTACAGAGCTGGATGATTGAAATAAGTTACTGTAGTAGAGTAGAAACCAATGGCTTCTTGGGATACTTAACAACTTAATGAAGGGTAAAAAGTAATTTAGTGGAAAAAATGTGGATGAGCACATTTAACCATTCTGATAGATGAACTGATGGCAAACATAACCGCCATGTAGAGATAATGAGATTTATACTTATCCCTATAAATCAGCTTCTCCTGCCTCTAAAATTTTATGTTTATTTCTGTGTGGTAACTTAAAATTTTTGGAAAGAAAATTTTGGTAAAGACAGACTAATTAGTAGATGAAAAGAATTGAAGAAACTAGAATAAGAGGCAAATATATACATATATAAATTATAAAATTATAAATTATATAAAAATAATTATCTAAAAATTATATAAATAACAGGTCATGTGATTCAACAAGTTGTAAGTATACAAGTGGAGCCGTCTCCTGGAGTTAAAAGCACGCTTGGATATCTTTTTGCTGTATACCATAAAGCCTTGACATAATGTAGCTGAACAACTTTAGGCCTTACATAAGTTGTTTCTTTAAATGTTATTTAAAATAAAAGTTATTTTAAATAACATTTCTGGGAAAAAAAAACCCCAAACCAAAACAAACAGACCTGTAATGCTGTTTTATTGTTGCAGGAATGGGTGGCAAAATTCCAGTTAAAAAGTTTCAAGTAGCAATTAACCACATGTTCAAAATCATGCTTCCTCTACTATTATTCCCTTAGCAGATTAACAAAGTTTGGGGGAAAAAAGCCATTATTGACTAATCTGTTAAAGAAGGTCCAGTACTGAAATGCTTCCTAAAAATAATATTTTAGTTGCATTTTTAAAGCATGTCTTCTCCTCCATTACTATGTGGAAGTAGCAGACTGGTCACTGCCTGCTGTTGTGTTTGATTCTTATTCCTAAACACAACTTGTGGCATAGGTTCAGTATTGTTTCCCTGTGATGTATGTTATTATGGCCTGTGACAGTACAGAATAACATAAATTTCTTATATTTTCTTTATTATGGCAAGACTCAGGATCATATACTCCTACAAGCTGGATTTAAAAACATAATACTAGAGTATAAAGGGAATATGGAAATTTCCAGCCTTTATGAAATGGCTGGAAATCAATAATGAACTGTCTGCTATTTTTAATGTAAAGATTAATCAATATAACTGCAACTCTGTGGAGAAAAACAAGGATTATAGTGACAAGGTAAAATGGAGAAGAGGTGTTTAAAAAAAGCTCTAGTTTAAATCACTCAGAATTAATTTTTTGTGTAAAATGGTTTTAGGATTTTAATTATAGGAGATGTTAAATATTTATAAAAGAATTTCATTTTTAGTTCAAAACTTTTCATTTTGGCAATGTTTGACATTTGTTTTCAAATGTTCAAGCAGTTGAAATGAAAAAAAAAAAAAGTGAATGAATATGGAAAATACCAGAACTTACAAGTTAGTAGCAATAATAGCCTTCTCCAGTATTCATGCTGTCCAGTAGTGTAGGCAGATAAATATTTCTATTCTGTGTATATTTAGCTAATGTTTACTACTGACTAAAGAACAAATAAATAAAATAATCATTATTTTCTTGTTTAAAGAGTTTTTCTAAAAAATGCAAACAGTAGATGGCCAGGGACAAATGTTCCAATTGATACTGAAAAGTTATTATCACAGAATCCTTATTAATTTCAAAATAGAATAAATATAAAGCACACCAGTATCTTTGAAATCACATTTAAATATAGAATATTTAGTTTTATAATATAAAATTAAGTATCTGGTGGGAAATGTTCACTGATTATTCTTTGTAGCAAACACTAACATAATGTTTATCTTTCAGATCAAAATGGACACACTTTACAAAATTTATTCTTTCCCTCCCCCCTACCCCCCCCATACCTGAATTTCAGCCAACTCTTCTGAACTGCAATTGCATTACAAACACCTAGCCAGTGGTATGGTATGGACTATACGATTAATTCTGTTTCAGGTTTCACTTCTCAAGTAAAATAGATCAACCAGAGCAGAATTCCATGAAAGCAGTTGGAGCATTTAACCAAGAGCTGTATTTTAACGGTCTGTTTTGTCATGCAGAGAACTGGAATGAGCCAGATCAAAAGACAATGGACTATACAGAAGGCTTGTGCCAGATCTGTGCTGGATATAACCTTATTTGATAAGCAATAGAATGCATAGGGTGACACTCATATAATGTGCCCTGTGCCCCAAAACCCTGACATTTGCTGGAGGGAATTTCCCATAGTACAGTACAAAAATAGTGGCAAGAAATGGCTAGGCAAGATGTATTTAGACTCTTTCCTTGTGTGATGTACAGAAACAGGGAGGATAAAAATCACCAGAATGAAGCCCATGTTTACCTATGGGTATCCAGCCCATGGGCCTTTGACATCAGCTGTCTGTTTGAAGTTTTAGAACCATCAATTTGGTGTAATTTGTTAATAACCTCTAGGGCCTCTTCTTGATATCTTCCAAAATATTAGACCTAGATTTGGTGCTGATTGGGGCAGTTTTTGACAACACTGAGTTTGCCTAAGTATGAAATCTGATTAATTAAATTCAGCAGAAGGAAGTTGCTGTCTCAAAAAAAGAATGTTTGGCTATTTAAGTGCTAACATCATCCACAAAAATATTAAAAATGTTTATTCCGGCCTGTGTGTTCCAGTCATGAGAAAGAAAGATAGAAAAGAATGTTTTAAAGAAATCTTTTTCCATTCAAATCCTTTCTTAAAAAAAAATAAATTCCTTGACTGTAAATGATAGAATAGACAGTCTAGGACAATACTAAAGGAATTTGCATGCAGTAGCTTTCAATGCTTAAAACTGGAGAAGCGTCCTTTAATCCCAAATCAATTAAAGTAAAAAATCGTGTTGACTAATAAATAGTACAAGAAAAACAGGATTATCTACTTTTAATGCATATAAAATGGAAGTAATATGACTCGATACATAACATGGGTTCTGCATCTTAAGATACATTTACATAATGGTAGTAGAAAAAAGGACCATGAATGAACTTAAAGTTTCTTTTATATGATATTTGTCTTACTGTTCTCAAACATGTATGACCTAATTGAATGGGCCCTTGTGGTGATGTGCCCCCCCACCCCACCCCTAGCTTCTGCTCAAGCCACATCTGTCCGTGGGAGTTGTGATGGGTTGCACCCGGACTTCGGTGGATGTCTGGCAACATAGACAAACACTGCCTGGAAGGGAGACCTGGATATTTTGTTGCTGTGCAAATATGACTATAGGTCATCTATCTTATTCTATAAATAAGGTCATCTATCTTATTCTATAAATAGTGGGCAGACCAAGAGACCTTTGAGCTCTCCTGCGTGGCAGCAGGCTCTACGCCATGATCTCCCCTTGGTCAGGGACACCTCTCAAGGTTACTCTTTGAGGATTAGAGATTCCTGGCTGCAGCAGATTCTCGGTAAGTGGTTAATAGCATGCTAAACTTTGAAATCTTAGCTAAGTGATAAAAAGGATTGATTGCACATATAGACATAAACTGTTGGCCAAGTCTAGGACTAGAGTTGGACCCAGCCGCACCCAGACTCCTCTCTAAGAAGGAGTTTAGAAAGCAACGGGATCCTTTCTGAACCTGGTGACTCAATGGGAGGGTCTCCCTGACAGTTCTGTCTGATACTGTCCTCTACGCAGTAAATAACCAAGTGTGCCTTGTCACTGAATTTCATAAACACTATCACATTCACTACCAAACTTTGTGAAATCGGTTTTTTATATTAATAACTATTTAACTGCTTCTCTCCTACGAGTGAAGTTAATCACTCCGCCCGCGATAGCCCTACATATAATGTGCCATATTCTGCCTCTTGCGTGCCTATTGGATGGGTGGTCTTCTGTGAAGATACTAGATGTTTTAGAGGCTGGTGAACAGCCGAGCTAGCTTTCTGGTCTTGGCTGTTTCAGTTTTATTAAAATATTGCTATGATATTTAGTGGTCTCAATGACTTTCATTGTTGTTTGAAACAAGAGGCAAAGATTGGGAGAATAGAGAAAGTCATCAGGTTACAGATTTGACAGCACTTCATGAATTTTTCACTGCTGCAGTTATTTTCAGTGATGAGGGCATCAACACTGTAACTTTCTAGATGTTTTTATTCAACAATAGAGCCATGATACTGACTTCCTTTTCAGCATTTCTGGGCTATACATGTTTGTAGTTGTACATAATATTTTGTTCAAGATGTTTTGATTAATAAAATCTATGGCACATATATATAAAAAACAAACAAAGTATTTTTCACTGATATCTTTAAGGCTAAATTCCATTCTCATCTTCACAAAAGCTGATATTCACACGATGAACTTGAAGCTTTGCATTAAGATAACATAGATTTCATAACCTGCAGTATTACCAAGTATGTGAAGTCTCTAATCTTCAAATAAGCAGAAAAAAGAAAGCATTTTGATTTTCTGCACTTTTAGAGCTGCCAAGTAATATTTAAGTCAGGAATCATAATTTTTCTTGCTTGTTTTTTTTTTTTTTCTTAATGTTAACTGTTGCAGCGTTATGATATAAGCAAAGACATGTAGGTGAGTAATAGATTGGCTCACTCAGATGTCACTTTCTTAGTAGGACAGAATTTTTATTACTATCTGTTCCTTCCTTGCCATCATTAAACTACTCTGTGTTGCTCACTGAGTCTTTTGGATTAGATCATAGAAGGTGACTGCTACTGTGCATTCTTGAATACAGTGATGTGTAATGCCACCACTGAGCTGTGGAAGTTTCTGATGCCAATGTGTTTAGTATATGCATCGTCTGTTAACATGTTCTTCCACTGATTGCTCCTCCAGTGAGATATGAACCTCAGCAGAGATTTCTGGCCATGCCAAATATGGTTCTTCGGAAAGCATTATTGTGTGTGTGTTTGTGTGTATGTAAAGGAAAATACATTCTGATACCTATGACAGCAACCTGTGCTGTGTTTTCATGGCAGTTGGCAGCAATTTGGCCCTTGTTGACAGAAATTTCCCAGTTATGTGTGACACCAGGCACAAGGAAAGCTGTAGAGGTTTGATGCAACATGGTGTACACAAACATGGATTATTTGACTCCTTATGATAAAAGCAAACCATATATTAGAGGATATTATGCTTCAGCAATTCATTTTATTGATTGCATGTATCTGCTCAATATGCTTTTTTTACAGACTTGTTCTGGTTAAGAGCACCCATACCTAAGCAATGAACAGGATACTGGTATACCATCTTGTAAAGCCTTGTGTTTTAGTTATTTGATGCACAAAAATTTGGATAAATGCCTTGTTATATCATGAAGCTTCTCTGTTTTGTCTCCAGTAAACAAAGAAGATAATTTTTTTTCCTATAGAGCAATCACTAATCACAGAATGATAGGGGCTTGGAAGGGACATCTGGAGAACATCTAGTCCAAGCCCCCTGTCAAAGCAGGTCCACCTAGCAGGTTGCACAAGAACATGTCCAGGTGGGTTTTGAATGTCTCCAGAGACAAACACTCCACCACATCTACAGGCAGCCTGTTGCAGTGCTCTGCCACCCTCAGAGTAACAAAGTTCCTCCTCATGTTTAGGTGGAACTTCCTATGTTCAAGTTTGTGCCCATTACCTCTTGTCCTGTCACAGGGGACCACCGAAAAAAGACTGGCCCCATCCTTTTGACACCCACCCTTTAAGTATTTATAGGTGTTGATCAGATCCTCCTCAGTCTTCTCTTCTCAAGACTACAAAGACCCAAGTCCCTCAGCCTCTCCTTGTAAGAGAGATGCTCCTGGCCCCTAATCATCTTAGTAGCCCTTTGCTGTACCCTCTCCAGCAGTTCCCTGTCCTTCTTGAACTGGGGAGCCCAGAACTGGACACAGTACTCCAGATGGGGCCTCACCAGGGCAGAATGGAGGGGGAGGACAACCTCCTTCAACCTGCTTGCCACACTCTTCTTGATGCACCCTAGGATGCCATTGGTCCTCTTGGCTAAAAAGGCACATGGCTGGCTCATGCTCCTCCTGTTGTTCACCAGGACTCCCAGGTCTTTTTCCACAGAGCTGCTCTCCAGCAGGTCAGCCCCCAGCTTGTACTGGTGCATGGGGTTATTCCTTCCCAGGTGCAGCACCCTACACTTGCCGTTGTTGAACTTCATTAGGTTTCCCTCTGCCCAACAATCCTGTCTGTCCAGGTCTCACTGTATGGCGGCACAACCTTCTGGTGTGTCAGCCACCCCTCCCAGTTTTGTCAAGGTAGACAGTGTTCACCATCCTTGCCACATCTATCCATCCAGTCATGCCATCGTAGAAGGCTATCAGGTTAGAGTCAGACATAATTTCCCATCGGTGAATCTGTGTTGATTACTTCTGATAGCTTTCTTTTCCTCCATATGCTTTGAGATGGTGCCCAGAACAAGCTGTTCCATCGTCTTTCCAGGGATGGAGGTGAGGCTGACTAGCCTGTATTTTCCTGGATCCTCCTTTTTTCCCTTTTTGAAGACTAGAGTGACATTGGCTTTTCTCCAGTCCTTTCCCAATCTCCAAGACCTTTCAAAGATGATGGAGAGTGGCCCAGCAATGACTTCTGCCAGCTACCCCAGTACTTGCAGGTGCATCCCATTAGAACCCATGGACTTGCGGATATCCAGTTTACTTTACTGTTCCTTGACTTGATCTTCCTGAACCAAGGGGAACTCTTCCTTTGTCCAGACTTTCTCTGTTACCTCCTAGGTCTGGGACTCCTGAGGGCTGGCCTGATCAGTAAAGACTGAATCAAAGAAGCCATTTTACTATGATGGTGGTGGAGCACTGGAACAGGTTGCCAAGGGAGGTGGTTGAGGCTCCTTCCCTGGAGACATTCAAGGTGAGGCTTGATGAGGCCCTGGGAAACCTGGTCTAGTTGGGGGTGTCCCCCCTGACTGGGGGGGGGCCAGACTAGATGACCTTTGAAGATCCCTTCTGGCCCAGATGATTCTATGATTATATGATTCAGCAACTCCGCCTTCTCTGCATCCTCTGTCACCACAGCACCTGTCTCATTCAACAGTGGGCCCATATTTTCTCTAGTTTTCCTTTTGCCTCCAATATACTTGAAGAAACCCTTCCTGTTGACCTTGGTTTTCCAGGTTTAATTCCAAGGAGGCCTTGGCTTTCCTTGTTTCATCCCTGCATACTCTGACAGCATTGTAATCTTCCCAAGTGGTCTATCCCTTCTTCCATGCACTGTAAACTTCCTTCTCCCACTTGAGCTTTTTCAGAATCTCTCTGCTCAACCATGCAGGTGTCCTGCTTCCCTTGCCTGACTTCTTGCTCTTAGGGATGCACCAATCCTGAGCTTGGAGAAAGTGGTATTTGAATATCAACTAGCTCTCTTGAGCCCCCTTACCTTCCAGAGCCCTAACCCATGGAAATTCTCCAAGCAGTTTCTTAAGAGGTCAAAGTTAGACCTCCTGAAGTCCAAGATTGCAATCTTACTTGGTGTTTTGTGTATACTGCCCATGATCCTGAACTCTATCTTTTCACGATCACCATGCCAAGGCTGCCCCCAACCTTAATGTCCTCTACCAGTCCTTCTTCATTTGCCAGTACTACGTCCAGTAGTACACCTCTCCTTGTTGGATCCTCCACCATCTGAGTCAAGAAGTTATCATCAATACACAGGAGGAACCTCCTGGATTGTACATGCCTGGCTGTGTAGCCTTCCCAGCAGATATCAGGGTGATTGAAATCCCCCATGAGAAGCAAGGCCTGTGATTATGAGGCTAGTTTCAGCTGTTGTTGAAGGCCTCATCAGCTTCCTCAGCCTGCTCAGGTGGCCTGTAATAAACAACCACAACAGTGTCCCTCATATCGGTCTGCCCCTTAATCCTCACCAAAAAGCTCTCAACTCTCTCTTCATCTGCCCCAGGGAGTGCTTGATATATTCCAGTTGTTCTCTCACATAAAGAGCAACTCACCACCTCACCTTTCTTGTCTGTCTTTCCTAAAAAGGACATAGCCGTCCATTACAGTGTTCCAGTCATGTAAGCTATCCCACCATATCTCTGTAATTGCAATGATATCATGGCCCTGCGCCTGCACACAGATCTCCAGTTCTTCCTGTTTATTCCCCATGCTGCTTGCATTGGTGTATAAGCATTTAAGAGAGGGAGTTGAGTGTGTAGTTTTCACCCTTGAGGGGTGGTAGACCTTCTGGCTCTCAAAAATAACAGCCCGCTGCCCCACAGGTGCTGAGCTACTACATGTAGGCACCTCTCTAGCATGCCCAGTTACATCCCCACCCTCCTTTGAATCTAGTTTAAAGCTTTCTCAATGAGCCCTGATAACTCTTGTCCTAGAACCCATTTCCCCCTGTGAGATAAACTACTCCCATGCATTACCATAGGCCTGCTGTCTTGTAAATCAAGTAATGATCAAAGAAACCAAGGCACCAGGCTCAGAGCCAGGGATTGATCTGCTGGCGCTTCCTATTTATCCCCTTATCATTCCCCACAACTGGAGAGATGGAGGAGAACATGACTTGTGCTCCAGGTCCTTTGACCAGTTGTCCCAAGGTCGTGAAATCTCTCTGCATTGCCCTTGGAGTTCTCTTCACTACTTCATCACAGCCTACCTGGAAGATCAAAAGGGGGTAATAATCTGAGGGCCGTACTAGGGAAAGAAGCTTCTTCTTCTTTATACCATTAACCAGGGCCCCAGGGAGGCAGAAGACCTCCACATTTAGTGGGTCTGGTTTGCATATCAGGCACAGCACTGTACTGGAGCAGTGGGGTGGTTTAATGCTCAAATTTAATGCTCAAAAGCAGTTACATGCTTGAGCACATGCTTACCCATAAGCATGTGGCATCACTGGGGAGTTGTGCACATCATCTGATAGAGGCTTGAAAATCAATGGCAGCGCATAAGAGATTACATCAAAATATGTTAATTCACTGTACATATAGGCACTTATCTTTGTCACTATCATTGTTAGGACAATGAAGACACATTTTAGTCATAAGGTACTGACATTAATAGACTGTAAGCAACATTTCCAGGTCATTGAATTTAATATTTGGTATATGAAATCATGTTGTGTGAGACAGAATAGGTCACATAGGAGATATGTGACCAATATGGTACTTCCTGCCCTTTCTAACAAGTAAGTGTGCTTCGGCACACCAGTGATTGTAATCCTGAAAATCAGTGCCCGCAGACAAGATTCTTATTTGCACAGCTCACACTTGTTAAACAGTAGAACATAGTAACCAGCGTTACTAGTTTCCACTTCAGTATAATGTAGCATTTTACAGTGCACTATTCACAGATTGTTTGATGAAAAGTTGTCCTTGACATACTCAGCTTTTTCTCCATGCATTTGAACAGCCTTGTGATATACTTGTCATTCATTATCCTGCATATGAACAAAAATCATGGACATGCTTCTCAGTCAGCATTTGTCAACTTGCTCAGAGGAAAAGTTAGTACCATATAATCTTGATGCCTAAGCACTTATATTTTATTGCAAATAATACAGAATCACAGAATGGATGAGGTTGGCAGAAATGTCTTCAGATCCAGTCCAGGCTCCCTCCTTAATGCAGGGACGGTGACAGCAGGGTGCTCAGGGCTGTATTCAGTTGGGTTTTGGATATCATCAAGAATGGCGACTCTATGGATATGATCCCCCTGTAGCAGCCCCAGCCCTTTCAATTTTTCCTTGTATGAGTAATGCAGCAGTTTCTTTGTCATCTTCATGTCCTCTCATTAGAATCTCTCCAGTATGTCCATCTCTCTCATACTAGAAAGTTCTGTGTAATGAATGAAAACTTTCTGTCTGATTTCTCCTAAAATCAAAGTTGTAAAGCTTGCTGCTCAAATTTACACAAAGAATTTTGGCTTCAGCTATACCTCTTACTTCTCCCATTTAAGAGGTTTTATGGAAATTTTTTATGGTATTTCTTCATATTCTATTAAGGTGAAAATCCCTGTGAATGAAAAAGGATTATTTTCCTTTTCAAGTCCTTACAATCTGCACATTTTGCAGATTCAGTTGTCCATTAGCTCTAAAAATGTCAACATTTAAATATACACACATGTAATTTTAGATTAATTTTTCCTCATGACTTGTTCTTTTCTCCCTGTTAATTAATATCTTGTTTAAATAGGCTTTAAGTCTCTGATGGCCAACTGCTAATCCACTAGTCAAAACTCCTGTGATTCGCTGTAATATGATATTTCTCCAAGACCCATCTTGAAAGGCAGTGCTTCCTGCAATGTTATGTGCACTACTTTCACATTTTGTTGCAAATTACTCATTTCTTTCCAGTGCGGTACTTTACCAACTGTGCATTACATAGGTTTTGTAAAAGTTAAAGCTGTCTATGAAACAGATTGCAGTATTTGCATCCTCCAAAATGCCAGTTTTAAGTGTACATTTTATCACTTTAATCCCTACTAACATATGATACATTATCAAAGATTAAAACACATTTATGCATATCTAGCATTTGCCTTGTAAATAATCATACAGTAATTAATATATAATACCATTTATTTTCACAACCTCTAAAAACATTTTAAATTTAATTTTGATATCTGCCTCATATGAAAACATTCTTAAAATGTCTTTATTTCTGACACAATTTTCTGTTGAAAAATATTGAGTGTTAGCTTTTTCTAAATATCACTCTTCCATTGAGTCTGTTACCTTTTATGTTTTGACAGTTTTATGTACTTCTTACTGGAAAACAACACTGATCTTAACAAATACTAGATAAATACTTCCTACTGAAGCCACTTAACAATTCTTGAGTTATTACTTAATTTTAACTTTCAGAAGAAGTAACCTGTATTAGAAGTAAAAACTCCAGCAAAAATTTGGCTGTTCAGTAGACTTAGTGAAATATGAAGCCAGACTTTTCTGGCTTTCAGACTTCCTTCATGAAGCTTGTATTTTGGCTCTGAGTTAACTAATACATTGCTAAGTGTATCCATTAGTAACCCTGGACTTCTACCTTAATTCTTATTCATAATATCTTTCCTGATAATAATATAATTACATAGTGAAAGCAATGCTGATATTCTACTTTCTTTTTTTAACACTACAGAGCACAGGTCTGACAGAATTTTAGCTATGCCTTCCTAACTGAAACCCAGTGGATGTCCACCTGAGAATCTTCCGAGCACAGATACGTAAACTTCATAGTTTGTCTTGACATATTACATTGTATAATTGCTCAACATAAATTAGCTTCTATCACAGCGTAGAAAACATTTAACAGAACAGAAGTTCACTCCAGTTCTTTTTGGACAATTTATAGAAAGAGTTTTCAGAATCTGTAGACCTTGAGCAATGTGTACAAAGAAAAAATTGAAAAGCTGATGAGTAGAAATGAAAGAAAACAGCTGACCAGCCAACTGGACAGCAACTCAAGTTCCCTTTCAGATGATTAATGTCCTCTTTCCTGCCTATGAGGAGAATCCCATTCCTAAGAAATAATACATTGGACTGGAAAAGAAATACTTATAAGAATAACATTGTTCAAGCCATGTGGCTTAGATGAATTCTTTTTCCATTTCCACTTCAGTTAAATTAGTTAAATTAGTTTGCCAACATCCTAGATTACAGAACATCTAACAAGTGGGCAACCATCAAAACTAATCTACATCAAAATAGTATTAAATGGCTGGGCCAGGCCTCTTTTTGTTTGTGTGGAGAGCCTTAAGCTTTACATAGTCACCCTAACAGAAGGAAATACTGGTAAGGCCTGTTAGCGAACAGACAGACGTCAAACCATTTTAATTGTGTCTTCAGTAAATCTTACCTTTGTCCTTATTGTGGCAGAGGTTTAGAGACCATTAGAAATTACTCTATTTTACCAAGAAACCCCTTTTTAGGGTAAAATTAAAGGAGAATTTATATTTTACTTCAGTTACTGAAGCATTTTAACAAAAACTGTGACCATTTTTTATATAATATAATACGAGTGAAAGTAATAATGGTGAATAGAAAGTAAGGCAAGCATGTGGGTGATCTGTCATCAAGAGCACCTTTTGAAAAGGTAGATTCCCCATCTTGTAATCATTTTTCATTGGTCCATAAAAATGGGGGTATTTTCCCCACATTTTAGTAGAAAATTCTGGTTATGTGGTTTAACAAAATGACGAAAATTTCTGATGGTTGATATAATTACAGACTACCTGCATGGTCTAGCTTGCTCTGTTAGGATAAAAGAACATTTTCAACAATAACTTTAATTTCATGGAATCAGTTTCGGAGAAGGTTTTTTTGTAGGAAAAAGCAAATACAAGTGGTTCATAGCTACATTTTTTATGTACCAATAGGTACATATATGTATGTATGCATATATTTTATGTACCAATATTTCACAGGTTACAGTGCTGAGTCTCAAACTGTCTTTCTTGTCAGTTTTCTCTTTAAAATTTTTTTAAAGGTACTTGATGTTCTACTAGGGCTTGGGGTTTTCTTGTTTTTGTTTTTGTTTTTTGTTTGTTTTTTTTGTATTTTGTTTTGTTTTGTTCTGTTTTCCTTTTTAGAAAAGAGAATCATGCATTGCGTTCTTTGAAAGTCCATATCTTAGTCTACAGTCTTGTGATTGGACCAGAAGAAATCTTGTGGGTTTTTTTATTGATGTAAAACAGACAAAAACTAAAAGGACAGATACTATGGTTATACACACCACCCCCCCTCCCACCCCACCCCCCCCAATATGTTTTAAGCTGTTTAGT
>JAOXNO010000020.1:48319183-48337564 GCA_028565335.1 Limnodromus scolopaceus | reverse complement strand
TCCTTCAACCCACCCTTTAGATACTTATAGGCATTGATAAGGTCTCCCCTCAGCCTTCTCTTCTCCAGACTAAAGAGCCCCAGCTCTCTCAGCCTTTCTTCATAAGGGAGATGCTCCAATCCTTGAATCATCTTTGATAAAAAGATTTAAAGCATGTCCCATAAAACATTCCAAATGTTAAAAGATAGCAGTCCATTTTGTGAGCGTGTTTTTTACTTTAATATTGCTATGAAGTATCTATTGATAGTAGGCTTCTCTGTTCCTGTTTCTAGGGAGTTTAATTATAATCTGTTACTGGAATTTGTCCCAGCTGTCTTGCTTCTTCATCCGCAAATCATCACAGTTCTCTGTTCTTAAGTTATAAAGGAAGTGTTCTTCTGTTGTGACCTCTTCTTGTTTTTTTTTTCCTTTGTGATCTCTTAAAACTAAGAATAAATTCAGCTGTGTGCATCCAAATATTTTCTAGTGAACCAAGAAAATGAAATTGGAAAAAGAGCATTTTGGGGACTAATATCCTTGCGGAACACTTGCTTAGGACAAGACTATTCCTTCCCAGAACACGTAACTCTAAGCCAGATGGACATGCTGTTTGAGGTGAGCTATGTGCACAGGTACAGACTGACAGTCCCTTTTACTTAGGATAGTGCATAGTGTAACAATTTCCACTCTTTTGGAAGTTATGCTATTGTAAATTAAACAAGAAACAAGCCCTGTGTTGTCTTCTAGTGCTGTCAAAACGTATAGCCAAGAGCTATTGTTGAAAGACTTTCCTAATGAATGATTGCAGGGGAAAAGCTCTGATGATTCCCTGGGTTCCTTCCAGGAATATCCAGGTTTTCATCAGCTTTTATGATCTTAAAATAATATAATTGTACCAAGTATACGTAGTCTGGGGAAAATTATTGAGGACATAAAATCTGAAGTAATATAACCTATAAAGAATCCATGAACACATGTATATATATTTAAATTCAGGTACATCTATAAATATATAAAAGGAATTTTCAAAGTAAGCGCACAAGGAATTTAGCATCAGACTTCCATTCATTTTTAAATCATCACTGGGTGTTCAATAGCTGTCCTCTTTTGGTCAGTTAACTCCAATTACCTGTTGCACTCCAACAAATTTGTACCACGGGGTATTTCAGCAGAGAGACTGCAGGATTGGCACATTAATGGTAATGACAAGCTCGATAGGGCTGGGGGATGGATGAGAAGTCCAGAAAACTTTGTCCTGAAATTCTGCTTCATCAGTCACAAAAACAATTATGGCTCTCAGAAGCTGAAGACAGCCTGAGTTGTTATTTTGTTCACATTTCATCTTACTCAAAACTGTTTCACAAAAAGGGGGAGAAAACATCCTAGGCATTTCACAAGAGCTCCCTTTCACAAGAGTGTTACATTTTCCCGATTCCCATGCATCTGACTAAGCGTTGGGGCACTGCTGACCAGTGTCAGAAATTTCAGACATGAACAATAACAGTCCTTAAGTCAATCATAAATTTTGTGTATGTTTCAGGCAAGGTTTGAATATTCAGTTTAAATCCATTGTTTTCAAGTAAAGAGGATAGCTAGTTAATATTTCTGTTATTCTGGGGGGAGTTTGTTTTTTTAAACGCTATTTTATATTGACAGCTATGTTTCCCCTTTACAGCAGTATCTACATGATAACTTAAGAATGTAAGTATTATTTATTATTACTTGTTTAAATTCTTCAGAACAAGAGACTCCAAAATCATGAGTTGATTTTTGAATTTTAAGTGTAACCATAAGTATCAATTTTGACTTCCATCTTTTGGTAAGGCTAACTGTTGGAACACAGTTCCATTTGAGAGACAGAAAACCCCACAAGATTTTAATTTACTCATGAATAATTTTTATTTGTTTTCTCTTGATAATGAGTGAAAGAGAAGCAAAGAATCAGTCTCTGAACTGAATGTAGCAACATCTGGTTTGGGATTTTTTTAGTTGTATTTATTTATTTATTTATTATTATTTTTCAGTTTAATTCATGAGTTAGACATCAGGAAGTTCTATTCATTTAGCCTGTTTAGGTGCTTGCATCACATATTGTTCTAATCTACAAAAGGATAGTAAGTATAAGAGCCTCTGCACCATAAATTGTATTGAAGAATGCTAAGTAGTTATGGAAGGGAAGCGAGGGAGTTTTACACCGTCCTGAAAAAAAAAGGGTGCTTTTTAGTGGGTGAAACACAGGTAAGGACTCCTAATTTATAGGTAACCAATGAAAAAATTAACTCAGAAGAGGAAAAACATCCCCTACCTAAGGGGGGAGGGGAAAAAAAAAAAGGATTTTTGTAGTGAATTATTAGCAGTGTAAACCCTCTGAAAGATTTGTACTGGAGATTAGTTCTAACTTCCACAAGGCAAAGATCCCTACACAGCAGCAGAAATCATGGTTACCACATTTTTAGGAAGGGCAGAGGCATCTCTGGTGTAACTTCAGTTGAGTTGTGGGGGGTTGTTTTGTTTCTTTGCTTAAGACTTTCATAAATATTTTGAACTACACTATGGTTTGAATATTATAGATCAATGCTTGTTATGTGCTCTTTGTCTTAACTCGGGATTATGGGTAATTTAAAGTAACAGGATTACAGAAGGACTATTTGTTCAAGGATTTGATGATTTTAAAAAGTAGGACCTGCAGCTATATAGTGCATATCCATTTGAATATAGGTCAGAGATATATCATCACAAAGGCCTGAAAAATCAAGTCACCTCCAGGCAACTGTTGGTGCTCTTGAAGGCTTCTGGTATGCCATAATAACATCGGGTAAACACTTGAACCCCCAGATTGCAAGAAGAGAGTCCTGGAAGTGTAGTCCCAAGTACCAGTTTTAGAGAATTGGTTCTAAAACTTTTTGAAAAATACAGTAATATAAGCACTCCATAGTTCCTGGGGCTTTCAAAATTGAAAAGTTCAAAAAGGCCTTATGTTTTATGGTCATTCATGTCGCCATGGACACCAATAGCATACTTTAGAAAAATTTCAGTTTGTGAAGATCTGTGGATAGTAGCTAAATACACACAGAATATTTTGCTGAAGTAGCATTCCATGTCTGATTTAAAGGAAATCCATGGATGTTTCTAATCTCTCCTTCCCCTTGTGGACTTTGGCGAGACACAAATATAATTTTTAAGACAATATTAACTAGTGCCATTGCAGTCCTTCAACATGATCAGGAATGCCAGCTAATGGGAGATACATGTCAGGAGCTGTTGTTGGGTACATAAACTGGTAATGAATCAGAGCACTGTAAAGCTAGAGTGTGATGGCACAGAAGAGAGAAAAGTAAGCAAAGCTAGTTGCAAAATTGCTGTAGGATGTACTACTCATTCTCTGCTTTTTTCCCAGTTGTCCTTCCCATTTTCAATCACAGTGGTGCTCTATAAGGTCCAGTTGTCAAAGCAACAATTTGGTTCCAAGCCTATAAAGCAAGGACAAATTAAAAAAAAATAAATATAAGAAATCAAACCTAGGAAGGTAGAGTGACCATAGAATCCGTCAGACTTTTAGATGTTAATCAGCTATAGCATTTATAGCTCAGCTTGAGCAATATGAAACAGGATCTCTCTTCTTTATAGTGTCAACTCAACTACCACTTTGTACTTGTTAAAGTTCACAGCCTATTTAAATGCTTCTGTAAGCAACTGTCTGCAGATAGCAATTTGCAGATGCTTTCTGTAAATATGGAAAAAAGGTTTAACTGTGTAGCTGTGGTTCAATCACACTCGTTTCAGAATACTTTGACTGATGTGAGACAAGACTAATCTACCACAAACCAGCCTCAAATTGAAAGGAAGTGGTTGTTTACACTATAAAGAAAGTAATTTTCTCAGTTATAGTCTATGGGTGGCATCTTTTAGTTCACATTTAAAACTATTTTAAACATCATTTTAGAAAATACTAATACGATAACAAGGTGACTCAGACTTCAGTTGAGATACGCTTTTACCCATTCCTGGTTCTGTTCGTGAACCTCATTTTTTTACTGGATGACAAGAACACAGAGGTAATATACTTAGTGAGAAAGAGGAAAAGTTGCCTTTCTCTTTTATTACTTACTGACTCTTAGTAAGTAAATAATTGCTTGGATACCAGTACGTAAAGCCAAAATAAAACAAGAATCATATAACCTTCACTATTTTTATTTTCTGTGCATGGAATCCATGAAATCTCATACCTCATTTTATTAACGATGCCTATCTTTCTAACCTTGAACAAGAAACCGTTGAAACAAAGAGATCAGCATTTAGTGAAGTCTAGATACTGGGCTTAGAATATGCCTGCATTGCTGTCACAGTGCCAGTATTAATAAATGCATAAGCAAGGAAAACAGGAAGCAGTGTTGGTAGTTACTGAAGTTGAGCCAAACTTTCAATTATTTAAGTGATGATTTTAAAACCTTGTATTTTGATCTTCAGCTGAAACTCAAAGCTTCAAAGAATTGCTATCTATTCCCAAGACGTTTCTTATGGAAATTTTATGAGAAGAAACAGTAGTCTGTAAACTTGCAGTCATGTGAGTTCAGTGATTGCAATGTCCCTAACCCTCTGTGGGGTATATATGCCAATTGGGAATCTCCCCCTACTTGTAGTTCTTAAGTATCTTGATGTTTAACAGAGCATGTGGCACAATCTACGATCTAAGATTAAAGAAATAAAAAATTCCTTCCGTTTGGTCTGCATCATAGTTTCAGATTGTCAAAATCCTTATTTAAAAAAAACCCACAACCTGCATATTAGCAACCATATGCTTTCATTCTTATTGAATTTTGCTTGTCAGTAATCTAGTGTGAAGGAATCCAAAAATAATGATCCAGTGTTGTTCCCAATACACAATTACTCTCGAGATATTATTAACCCTTTCTCCTACCAACAATTAGATAAGTTCCATGCTTCCTGAAGAAAAGTGTTCATGAAGAAAATCTAAATGACCGTAGAAAGCAAAGCTTGGCTGCTCTTTTCACAGTAGTAATTCTCATTAGGAGTTTTAGTAGGCATTTAAGACATTTTAATTAGAGTTGTTAAAGGTGTCTTTCTGAATATTCAGCAGTTAAAAGGAAGAGACATGCTAACACAGAGTATAATAGCAAGTAATGTGAGGATGCTGGTGACATAAGTTAATTGCTTTATCACCATGATATAATATGCATTATTTATCAGTGACAACAGAATATCTTCATTAGAAAAAAATGATAATTAGTCAGTAACATGTTAATGCCGCTGCATTATCTCTTGGTGCAGTAAACCAGTGAATTCATGTCCTCATTATATTCAGGTATCTCAGTACATAGATATTTTCCAACACTTTCAATGTTCTTTGCGAGAATATTTTTACAGACAGCTTCTTGGGGTACAAATAAATCTTTTTACTAACATGTAGCAGCTAAACCTGCATTTGAGAACTACTTTATATTCAGTACTGTAGGTGTCCTGAACTCTTTTTGACTATTTTAAAATATTAATGCAGTACTATACTAACTGTACTGTGTAATCTCTTGGTTGCCCTGCACGTGTCGTGAGAGCTCACTCAAGATGATCGTCTCCATGATCTTTCCTTGTACTGAGGCCAGGCTGACGGACCTGTAGTTCCCCAGATCCTCCTTCTGGCCCTTCTTGTAGATGGGCATCACGTTAGCTACCCTCCAGTCATCTGGTACGTCCCCTGTTGATCAGGATTGTTGATAAATGATGGAGAGAGGCTTGGTGAGCTTTCCTGCCAGCTCCCTGAGTACTCTTGGTTAAAGTTAAACCCATCCAGCCCCATAGACTTATGTGGGTCTAGGTGCAGAAGTAGATCATTAACTCCTTCCTCCTGGATTATGAGGGGGTTGTTCTGCTCTCCATCCTTATCTTCCAGCTCAGGAGGCTGAACTCCCTGGGAGTAGCTGGTCTGACTATTAAAGATGGAGGCAAAGAGGGCAGTAAGTATCTCAGCCTTCTCCTTGTCCTTGGTTGCAGTGTTCCCTGCCACATCCAGTAAAGGATGGAGATTCTCCCTGCTCTCTTTGCATTGTTGGTGTATTTATAATGTTGATGTATTATCTATATATTAGGCAAATTACAGTATAATGTACAGAAAAGCAACCTCAGCTCTCAACACCAATTTCTCTACATAATTGCTTTAATAAATGGGCTCTATTTATGGCATATTTTGTATTAATGTAAAACAATTAACACAAGAAAAAGCACTGCAATGAACAAAAATCCAGATGGTGCTGTGTAGAGCAGGGCTTTATTTAGCAAAATAAAGCATGTCGCTGGGCAATTTCAAGTTAAAATGTGTAATTACTGAATGTTCTTAGGCAGAGTTAGTAACAAGACTTTATTCCAATACTAAGTAAAATGGATAAATAATCTCAATTTTGCAGATCAGCAAATAATAAAATACATCGGCACCTGAGGGGTCATTATATCCACTACCTGGGCATGTGCAATGTTTCTATGAAACATCACATGTAAGTTCTAGCCATTAGTTAATGTCCAATAACAATGGGTTTTGAAAATATAATCATACTTCCCTTTATGGGAAAAGATTAACTGAGTAATTCTTGACTTTCCTGAAATTGTGAAGCATCACAGTTATTACAATTTTGTCTATGGAACACTCATTGAGACTCCTTGTAGATGTCATTCATAGCATAGAGGAGAAACTACCCATTTTATTAGATTAGAAATTATTTGGGCACTTCAAATGCCACAGGATTATTCCTATAATAGTGACCAAATGGCTTTGTAATATTAGTATCTTTTCAATGTTTTGGACAAGTCTTCAATTTCTACTATACATGAAATGTGTGGAACATGTAATTTTATAATGTAGAAGTCAGCACATTTTCATCTTCTTTGTATGCATTAGTGAAAATTAATGCATACCACAGGGACTCAAAAGAGTATTTCGTGATGGAAGAAATAAATGTCAAGTTCAAGAGAGTTCAGGCTAAAACTCCTAACATAATTCAGTATCTGAGATATGAGATAAGCACTTCTGGGTTCCACAGCACACACAAAAATACACTGTGGCCCTTCTAGCTCATGGAAAGAGGAAATAGTTTCTGTAAGAGCCCTAAAATCCATTGGGAATTAGTACATCTGATTTAATGGTATTATTTGTGTTCCTTTCACTGAAATGACCATTGCACACTTAATGTCATAACACAGCATGGTATTCCCGTGAAGTTCTGCAATATCACCAAACTCTATTCCCATTTACTTGCTGTTACTTCTTTTGTAAATGTTATCTGCGCTGCTCCAATATGTGCAGTAAAGATTCCAACTATCTGTTTTTGGAAGATGTTTTAATTTATTTTAAAAGCTGGGAGATACTCAAATGTTTTACTGTAATAATAGCTCTCTGGCAGGAACTGAAACTGATTCGTGGAGTGGTCTATGCTGGAAGTGACCTATGTTAAAGAGTTCATCTTCTCCAATGCCCCTGTTAAAGCAGGCTCACATAGATCATATTGCCCAGGACCATTTCCAGATAGCTTTTGAAGATCCCAAAGGGTGGAGATCTTCACTGGCTGTCACTTGAAAAAACCTAGTTCCATCTAATTTGCACCCTCTCTTTTCATATCTATATGCATGCATAATATTGATGATGAACCTTCTCATCGCTAGGATAAACAATTCCCAGCTCTCAAAATTTACTCATATATGAAATGCCCAAGGCCCATCATCACCTAAGCAGGCGTGGGCTGAATTTGCTCTAGTAGCACCATCTAGTCCTGGGGAGCCTGGCAGTGGGCACAGAAACAGACAGCATGATCCTAGAAGAGCAGAGCAAGCCCCTCCTGCCTGCCCACCAGAGCTATGTGGTCTTGGGCTGGAGGCACGCTCTTATAGTGTCAGACAAAGGCTGAGACTAGTGTGACTGAAGAACGACCAGGGATGTCTGAGTGTGAAGGCACCAGCAGAAGGATGCAGCAGAGCTGGAGCCGTCAGCATGGCCTGAGCCTGTGGCAGGTGCATGATGCAGAGATCTTCAGGACCTGCAGCTTGGCAGCTGGTCAAAGGGCTTGGAGAAGCCCTGCACTGGCGACTTGAAATGGGAGAGTGGGAGAGTACAAGGGACGCATCGCCTATTGCAGCACTTTGGGTGAAATGAAATTGTCATACTTTGTACTTCCCCTTGCTGAATGCCTTGGGGCTCCTGCCACAGCAGGGTACAACCCTGGGTTGATGCAGAGAGCAGCACCAAGTTGTCAGTGCATGCAGGAGAAGGGATTTGGATGCTGCCATAGTGAGGCTGCAATGGGCAGTGCAGGCTAGTAGGAGAGCAGAACCCTGGGATAGGGGACAGAGGAGGAGGATAGACAATGAGCAGTGGGCCACAAGCTGTCCTCAGGGACCCCCTGGCTGGAAATATCTGCTCAGGATCAGCTTCAGAGATGCAGGCCTGGAGCTGGGCAGCACTTGCCTTTGGGGGCAACAATGAAATAGTAGCTGGCAGGAGAAGAAAAACCTGTGACCATTAATATCCCACCTCTCCTGGCAAAAAAAGCAAAAAAGGGTGAGGAGAGCAATGCCATCTGCACTGTTAGTAACACTGAGTCTTTTTCCTAGTTTTCATGCATTTATTTTATTTGGATAATTGGATTTAGGGCGCTGGGAGCCCTTGAGGGCTGGTTCATGCCCCCAGTGATGGACCAGTCCTGGTCTGGCCATCCCCTGAAGCAGCCTCCAGGGTCAGTGACATGGTGCTGGCCTCTTCTTGGCCGGAGAGTCTTCAGAGCTGCCAGTCCTCTTTGGGGGTCACTGTGGCCCCCCAAGTGAAGTGTTCACTGCCCCAGATGGGAGTGGAGGGCCTGGACACAGACTCCCTTGGCTCCTTCTGGGTCTCTTATTGCTCCATGGGGATCGCAAGAGGAGCAGAGAGGTGGCTGCCCCCCACCAACAGCAGCAGATGAGATGCTAGGGAGATTGTCTGTGCTGGATATTGCACGGGTGCCAGTGAGGGCTGGGCCACGGTCAGGATACCCTCCTTAGGAGGCAGTGGGGTCAGGGACACCTGCTTGTCTGCCCTCCCATCCCCCAGCAGCATGGATGTCCTGCCTGCCTAGCAGCTGCCAGGCCTCTACACTGCACCTTTACACAGCGACACATGCATCCTGCTGCACAAATGTTGCCATGCTGTTTTGGAGGGATACCCCCAGTGCCTGGTCCAGCACCTCTGTATCCATCCTGCGATTGGTCAGGGTGGACATGATGGTGCTGCTATGGCTGCGTCCAACACCCTATTGCCAAAGTTTTCCTCCACCTCCTGATGGACCCAGGACTGGAGAAGCACCGGGTAGTTTTGGAAATGGTTCATCTAGTTTGGGGGCTGGAGGTGGTCTACAGGGTTCCTGGGCACCCCTTCTGCAACACATGAGGGGATGCCCACTGAAGTCCCAGAAGAAAAAGCAATGCCAGTGGGAAATGTAGCAAAGATTTCCAAAGGTGTAACAGCTTCCAGAAGATGTAATGTCAGAAAACCACTTTCTGATTTCATTTGGTTCAGCAGCTTTCACAAACATTTATTTAGGACAGAATAGGGCAGTTCCAGTTGGAAGGGACCTACAACAATCATTTAGTTCAACTGCCTGACCACTCCAGGACTGAACAAAGGCTAAAGCCCATTATTAAGAACATTGTCCAAATGCCTCTTTTTAAGGCACTATAGGCATGGGGCATTGACCACCTCTCTAGGAAGCCTCTTCCACTGTTTGACCACCCTCTTGGGGAAGACATGTTTCCTTATATCAAGTCTGAACCTCTCCTGATGGGGCTTTGAACAATTCCCACGCTGTGTTCCTGGGAAGACCCAGGAAACTATGGACCTGTTTGGTTTTTCAAAACTGACCAGCATTCATAGACCCCTAAGCTCTCAAAAGCAGGTTCTCAGGGGACACCGATAAAGATTCTTGGACAGCCTTGCCCTGGTGCTCAGGAGTGGGAGGCTAGAAAAGCACAAGAGACATGTCGTCTGTTGCAGCACTTAGATGAAATGAAACCATCATACCCACTAAGAAATTATCCACTTTTGTTTTCCTGCAGTGTCAAGGCAGTTTTGGAAAGCATTCCCTGTTGTGGGTTGCTCTTTGATCATGAGACACACATACCCTGGAGTGCATCAAGTGCATTCGAGGAGACAGAGCTGGATGCTGAGGGGCTGCAGCTACACGGTGCTGTTGTGTGGGTCCAGAGCAGCAGCAGGGACAGCCAGGTGCTTCCTGCATTTGCCCATGTTGGCTCTCAAGATGAGCTTGGAGATGCTGGCTCCTGAGAAGTGCTGGGCATGGGACCCTGCTGGGAGGTGGTGCTGGGGGGCTCTGGAGTTATGTGACTCCCCTGTCTTGGAGCATGGGGTCCGTCCTTGCAGACAACATTCTGCCAGCCAAGGGATGGTTGTTGGTGGGCCACCTGCTCAAGGCTGTAGCACCACAGTGAGGACTGGCTGTGGGTCCTCTCCCTGGCCATCCTTCTTCAAAGGTGGGTGGACAAGCCAACCACGTACTTCTTGTATTTTTCATCCCCTTGCACCAAGTGCAGCAGCTGCTCCAAAAGCTGCCTGCAGACTGGGCAGGCAACTCTACCCTTGGCCACCATCAGCAGATACGATCCATGCAGAAGGCCATGTAGGCTGCCTTTTTGATGTCTTCCAGGCATATGGGGCACTGGAAGTTTGCTGCTGCTTTCACCAGCCCTGTCTGTGGCAGCTGGCCTATGCTGCCATTCCTTGCAGCAGAGCTGTTCTTCTCCATGGGTTCCTTGGTGCATGATGCCATGTCCTGCCAAGAGAGAGGTACAAAGTGCTGGACCTTATTTGGCACTAAGAGTGGAAAAGCCAAGCAAGCCACAGGAGTCTATGAGATGGGAGGCAATGATCTACCGGAGGCTCTCCTTGTAGACTAAAAAGCAGCAGCAGCAGGAGCCACCCCGTGAGCCAGCCAGCCCCAGGGTCTGTCCTGCACTCTTGCCTTCCCCGGGCATGCTGACCATGCTGGACGGTGAGGTGCCATCGGAACCTTTTGCCAACCCCAGGAACAGGGCCCTGGGGAGGGGGAGCATGTGTGGCTCTGGTTGAGGGAGACTCCAGCTGGGGCTTGGTAGGAGCTGGGGTAGGGCAGAAAGATGTGGAGTCAGGATGGGATGTGCCCCCTTGGAGGTGGGCTGCAGAAAGGGAGGGAGGATAGGAGGGATGGAGAGCAGGAGGAGAAGCTCTGATCTCCTTCACACCTCCCCAGTTCTCAGGCCAGGTTGGATGAGCTCTGGTGACTTGTGGGCCCCTAGAAGAAGAGGTGGTACACTCAAGCCCCGTGAGTCCCCATGGTCTCCCCCAGACACCACCAGCTTATCACAAATTACCTGCAGGAGGTGGTCAGGGAAGGCAGAGAGACTCACCATGAGCCTTTACTACTGAAGACCCTGACACTCTCCTTGCACCCAAGGCCCTGGGACAAGTGCTGATAGGACCTGCAGCACCACGCAGTGAGGCAGCGGAGAGATGAGCACTTGAAGGTGCTGCCTTTGCTCAGCACTCACAGCTGCTGCTCTCCCACATGCCAAAGCTGGCAGAGCAAGTCAAAGGTCCTGCTGGAGCATGTGCGCCTTCTGTATGTGCCCACAGGAGCTCTGGATGAAACTAGTAGGGAGGGAGAGGCTGCTGCTGCTGAAGAGCAGCAAGGTCAGAGGCTGTCACAGCCTCTCTCCAGTGTCATTACAGTGTTGTTGAGGGCTGACCATCTCCTCTTTGTCTCCTCTATCTCTTTTGTCAGGAACTTTCTATTAATGATCTTTAGGAACCTCCTTGATTGCTTGTGCCTTGCTGTGTTCAATCTTCAGCGGTTATTTAATTTTCCTAAGAGGACCAGGGCCTGCAAACATGAGGCTACTTCAGGCTGTCTGTAGAAGGCCTCATCCATCTGTTTTTCCTGACCAGGTGGCCTAGAGCAGACACCCACTACAATGTCACCCACTCTAGTCTCTCTGTCAGGACTTCCAGCTCTCCGGCCTGTCTGGATGTAAAGTAAGCCAGCTAAACTGAATAATTTGCAATTAATGGAACACTATTACTGTTAGTTTCCCAACTGATTAGCATAACACTACTGAATATTTTTTTAATCGGTATTTGTAATAAATGCAATTGTGATATGATTATGAGTGTAAAATTATGTAGTTATGTTGTTTAATGTTATATAACTTTAATGTTTTTTAATATGATGTAATTATGATTATGATTGTAATAATGATATATTGATGCACATTAAATTGCAAGATTGGGAAAAACTTACTGCATTTCATGAGAGAAAGTTGCCCAAATTTTCAAGCCTTTCTTGAAAAGAAGAAATTTGGGATCGTATTCTCTTTACCACTTGTAGAGGGACGCATCTTTCAGAGTAACTTGGTCAGTGCTGACGGCAAGGTCTTATAGGAGAAGATAATCAGCTGAAGCTCTTCTCAGAATTATAGATTCACGATTTGAGGTTGGAATGGGAATAGACCTCTGGAGATTATCTAGTCCAAGTCCCCTGCTAGAGCAGGTCCACCTAGAGCATGTTGCACAGGAATGCATCCAGGTGGTTTTAGAACATCTCCAGAATTGGTGACTCCACCACCTCCCTGCGCAGCCTGTCCCAGGGCTCTGCCACCCTCAAAGTAAAGAAGTTCCTCCTCATGTTTAGATGGAACTTCCTACATTTAAGTTTGTGCCCGTTAGCTCTTGTCCTGTTACTGGGCACCAATGAAAAAAGACTGGCCCCATCCTCCTGACATCCACCTTAAATATTTATAAGCATTGATGAGGTCCCCTCTCAGTATTCTCTTCTCCTGACTAAAAAGACCCAAGTCCCTCAGCCTTTCCTCGTAAGAGAGACGTTCTGGTCCCTTAATCATCTTCGCAAACCTTCGTTGTACCCTCTCCAGTAGTTCCCTGTCCTTCTTGAACCGGGGAGCCCAGAACTGGACACAGTACTCCAGATGTGGTGTCATCAGGACAGAGTGGAGGGGGAGGACAACCTCCATTGACCTGCTGGCCACACTCTTCTTGATGCACCCCAGGATGCCACTGGCCTTCTTGGCCACAAGGGCACATGGCTGGTTCATGGTCCTCCTGTTGTCCACCAGGACTCCCAGGTCTTTTTCCACAGAGCTACTCTCCAGCAGCTCAGCTCCCAGCTTGTACTGGTGCATGGGGTTATTCCTTCCCAGGTGCAGCACCCTACACTTGCTGTTGTTGTTTCATAAGGTTTCTCTCTGCCCAACTCTCTAGCCTGATTCTGAATAGAAAATCCAGACTATAGCTGCAGTTAAAGTTTACTCATCTGAATTTAATTTCTAAACTTGTGAAATTTTTCCATCTACATTTTAAAAGGTCACCATGCTTTTTTCTGCTTCATAGAAGATACTGTGAATGCATTGTGTAGTTTGTCCAGAGTGCAGTAAATACTAATTTACTGCACAATATGGGTTTTGACAGAAATTGTAAGACTTTGCTATATGCTCTGGAAATTATGTTTTCTGTGATCATTTCCCTCCCAAAATACAGAAAAGCAATATTGCAAATAACTCATTCAGACTTACTCTGGGTAGCTGTTTAAGAAAAGGAAATTTCTCCTTGTTCCCTCTGAAAGCATTTAACAAATTAAATTACCAAATCATCAAGTATTCAAACCAACTACCATATGTTATATTATGCCTATACCCTGTATATTAGGGAACAACTGTTTATTTTATGGTCCAATTTAGCAGAACCATCATTTACATGAATCACACAAATAACAGGATTTTTTCTCTTAGAGGCTTTCTGTGGTGGGTTGATGTTGGCCAGCTCCTGGACGCCCACCCAGCCTCTCTCTCACTCACCCTCCTCAGCAGGACAGGGGTGGGAAATAAGACGAAAAAGTTAATGGGCCAAGATAAAGACAGGGAGAACACTTACCAGTTACTGACATGGGGAAAACAAACTCAAACTGGTGAAAACTAATTGAATTTATTATAAACAAAAAATGAGCTGCGTGGTGAGGAACAAAGATAAAAACTAAAATACCTTTCCCCCACCCCGACTTTTTCCCAGGCTCACCTTCACTCCTTCATTACCAGCTGCTTGACCTTTCCTCCTCCAAGCAGCACAGGGACATGGGGAATGGGGGTTGTGGTCAGTTCATAATACTTGGTCTCTGCTGCTCCTTCCTCTTCACACTTATCCCCTGCTCCAGTGGTGCTCTCTGAAGGCAGCACTTCCCTAGGAAATATGTACCTGGTCCAGCATGGGGTCCTCCAAAGGTTGCACTGTGGCTACCTGCTTCAGTGCCTGTAACACTTCCTCGCCCTCCTCCTCTGACTTTGCTGTCTGTGGTGTTGTTTCTCACTTGTTTCTCACACTTTTTTGCTTCATTCCTCACACTGTTGTGCAGCCGTCTGCCCTTCCCTAAAGATGCTTTCACACAGACACAGTGGCTTGGCTGAGGGGGTGGACCTCTCCTCACAGAGGCCACTCCTGCAGCCCTCCCACCCCACCGCCAACACCTTGAACTTAAACCTGACATAACTTCTCTCATTTTGTCCTATAACCTTCAAGTTGGTCTTCAAACTTCATATTTTATGTTAAATGAATCAAAGGGAGTACATGTTGAATTATGGAAGAGATGCATCTTACACAGAATAAAGTGAGTTTGTCTCCCCTCAAATGACACAGAGGGCTGCATAAATTTTTGACTTAGCATCAAAAATAGCTAGGCTTGAATAGCATGTGCCATGGCTTTTCTTTGATCCTCAGTCTAGCATCACTCATGGGTAATTTTTACATTTTGGATAGATAAACAATTGTTGTTTCTTCTTCCTCTTTCTTTTGTGTTTCGAACTATACTGATTTACAACATCAGTTAGAACCAGTGGGGAGAACATGCTGGTGGAGGTGAGAGAATTGTGCTGAGAGCAGAGAAAAACACTGAAGACATATCAAAGTCTTTCTCTACACCAGGAGAAATACTATGTTAATGTTCTTGAGACCAAAATTTTATGCATAAGCCTTGGAGAACAGCATTGCTTTAAAAATGAACAGACTTCAACTATAACAATGTGCCAGGATTACTACACATAGAGAACGACAAGGTGGAAAAGGAGTTGTCCTCCTTTTCATGTTAAGAAACTCTTAAATTGAGCTGAAGAAGTCCTGTTGCTGTAAGATAATATTTAAACATTAGTACAGAGAAAATTATTAGTTTACAAGCCTTATCCTATTCTTTTTGAGGTGTCTATCATAATTCTGATATTCTGATAATCCTAAATATTGCAGTGTTCAGAAGTTTTTAACCAGTATAAGATTATTTTTATGTTTGCAATTTGAAATTATAAGGTTAAAGTTCTCTCTTTTAGTTTTACAGGCTCCCCAGATCTGTTCATTTTTTTGGTCCATAACTCTTTCTATAATACTGTTAGTTTTATCTAATACTTCTACTGCTTTCTTATAATAAAATGCCATTTCTAAACAAAAATGCACTGCAGTGGGGCTAGAGAACATAATGAGGCAATATTTCTGAGAAATCAAGAAATCAAGAGTAACTATGGAATTGAGTTAAGCATTAAAGTACACCTTAAATGATAATTGTATTTAATACATATGTGTTATTTAATACATATGTATATAATACATATGTGGTTCACCCAAAGTTTGCAGAATTCACTGTCATGGATTTTAATATTTCCATAATGCAAATCTGGAGATCTAAGTTGTAAAGTTTCATTGTATTTCCATTGCTTTCAAAAATCATTTTGCATTTAATTTCTGTTTCTGAAGCAGTTACTTCACCTCTGACATTTCAAGAAATGACATGAAAGCAACATGCTACAATGGCTTCTATTGTTCTTGAAGGTCAATATTTTCTGTAAACATTGAAAGTGGCATGAAAAGTCATCATTATAGCCTTGGCTGTGTCTAAAGGAATTCTTTGATTTTGCTCATCATTTGCCATTTTCCAGCCACCCACACCATGCTCTACAGGAGCAAGAGCACCTAAGAACCTGCAATCTCAGTTTCTCTGCACTAGCATTAGGTAATGTTACAGCTGCCACAAAAAAGATTGTAGCAAAGATATTAATTTCTTGCTACATATGCATTTAAATTTTTGCATGCTTCGTTTCACAAACTCCATTCTTTAATCAGACATAAATATGTATTCTGGAAGTATATCTACAAGGCTTCCTCTGAGCTCTTCTCTGTGCTCTTCTCTTCACAGCACTGTGCTCTGGTCACTTGTTCATAAACAGTTTCTCCTCTTTGGTAGTTTACCCTCTTTGCCCCTCCAATTTTGCTGAGTCTGAAGATTTGGGAGTCTGCTCTGATCGTTCATGAGATGCGAAATCTAAACTACTTTCTTTCCCTTCCTGCACGTACATAATTCTTTGCCCATTCAATTGTCTTCAGAATTGCAATGTTGCAGACTTGGCTTTGATTACTCTAAAAATTGTTTAATCACTAGACTTTACAGAAGCTGAATCTCAGTAATTGTTTTACATTATAAAAACATGCAATACCAAATAATCATGATTAAATCATGATGAACATATTATTATATAATTGATGCATATTAAAATCATTCAGGTAAATCAGAATACAGATACTAAGGCATCAGGGATGTCATAATGTCATTTCCATAGGTGAAACTGAATTAAAGAAACAAACCAAGACATCTCTTATAGCTTTTAGTGGTATAACTTTTCCACTAAAACCTGAGACCTTTGGGCACTGCTTGTCCCTTTTAAAAGATTTCTTTCCAAATTACTTTTCTATTTAGTTTTTATTTCACAACTTTGTCTTAGCAGTATGGAACCAATGACTATAGAACTAGTGTACAAATTTAAGTCAGTCAATGCTGTGTTGAAACACATAATTGCTATGATAAGAGGGCAATCTGAAGGACGTCAAGGTGCAGAATATTACAGTTAAGTTGGAAAAGAAATGGAACAGTATGAAAATTTTTCATTTATATTGAAAACAGATGAAGAGTTCTGACTGTTTAAAGACACTCATGGAATACAAATAGGAGGGCTTAAAATAGTAGGTGTGTATTTTTTAGTATACACTGCTAGCAATCAATACCTGTCTATTTATAGCCATCCATATAATTTTCCAATTTGTCCTATTCTATCTAAAATTGTATTGTATAGTATATTTAGATATATTAGCCTATACAGATTTTGTTGCTATATATAGCTGTAAATTCTTAAGATGGAGAGAAAAGAAAGAAATTAATATCTTATGGTTCAACACGTGTATTTATACTGTAAAACTACAGAATTTCTTATAGACTAGTCTAGGAGACAGGAAGGGTAGGGTTTTTTTTCTCTTTCATTACTTAAAGATTACAGTATTTTTTCCTCTATTTATACCACACATCTCAAAAAGTAATCATATTGGTTTTTACTTTATGTGGTTTTGCTGAGATTGATTCCAACTTCTCTTTTAATCAAGTTGTTTGAAGTAAACATGAAATTACTAAATCTGTGAGAAGCACAAAGATTGTTGAACTGTTGGGTGATGAGGAAGATAAGACTGATTTATAGATGATCGTTTGTTCTAGAAAAAGTAACTGAATACAGTGAAGGATCTTAAATTTTATTAATAGATCTGATGATGTACACTGCAGATATGTCAATAAACAAATAGACTACTGGTCTAACCAGTGCAGCAATTCTGACATTGCCAGAAAGTAATTTGGTTGTTTAAATTGTAAATTGCATTGTCTAGAATGCTTATAAATTTTGGACATCTATTAAATAAGTTGAGTTGATGCCAGCTTTCATTAGGAAAAGGGAACTCAGTAAGAGAACTAAAGATTGAATATGTCCTCATTCAATATGAGTAATTAGCTAATTCCATCCATGATAGAGCAAAGAAAAATTCACATTCAATCTAAAATCTAATAAGTCAAATGTTACAAGAAACTGCTAAATTGATCTTGCAATTGGATTGCCCATCAGTATATGGAAGACTGTATTATCTTAAAATTGATTAGGGGTGGCCAGATTGATCAGAGAAATAAGAGTAGGTACACTAAAATTGTTTCACGCTACCACTTCTAAGGTTAATATCCTACGAATGATATTGCAGTTGCAGACCACCCCAGATGCACTGAAAAATAAATTATCCTAGACAAGGCAAAACATTGCAGAATACCTATCTTTAGAACCATAAATTACACCAAACGTGGAGATGGAATACAAATAATTTATGTCTAGAAACTGCTTAAATGTAACAGTAGGTGTTGGAATACTGTATAAATTTATACATAACTTTCAGACTAATTTTGGGGTGAATTTTGAATGGTTGCTATATATAGGATTGTCCAAAATAGGCTTGTGATTGCTCAAAGTAAA
>JAOXNO010000020.1:48262518-48283684 GCA_028565335.1 Limnodromus scolopaceus | reverse complement strand
AGGCTGGATGGGGCTTTGAGCAACCTGCTCTAGTGGGAGGTGTCCCTTCCCATGGCAGGGAGGTTGGAACTAGATGACCTTTAAGGTCCCTTCCAATCCAAACCATTCTATGATTTTGTGATTCTATGATTACTTGTGGTAGAAAAAGTAAAATCACTCTAAAGTAAAATATGCTTTCTGTTATTGGTTTTGATATTTTTACTGATAATGGCAGAAAACTTGGGAGGGGAAGAAGTATTTCTATATTTAGTAATTATTTCACATTTCTTTGGAGTCTGTTGTAGAAGCTTTTTTTAATTTTCAGTTAAATCATTTATGGCATCTGTACCCATGGTAGCTGTGCCAAACAGGACCATCATCTTACACAGATTTTATATAGATGCAAAATTACAAATTAAGAGATATCTTAATTACTACAATTTAGTAGTAATGCTTAGTAGTTTGAAGCAAAATAAAAATAAAATAAGATAAACTGGAGAAAGAAAAACAGCAATGAAAAGCCAATTAGTTTATGTAAAATAATTTCTGTTGAAAATTTGGTGCCTTTTCAAGGAAGTTTTAATATCTCTGTCTTAATCTATATCTCCAGCTTCCAGGAGCTACTTCCTGAAAATATTCCTTTTCTACCCCCCCTGCCCTATATTTACATGTATTCATTTAACTCTTAGTTGAATGGAATGAAAGCATAGTCTTGATTAGTGTCTTTGAGTTTCATAGATACAAATAGGTAATTTGTAATCTCTGAACACATTTAATAGATATTAAAATGACTACTTATAAGTTCTACAACTGTTTAATTTTATTTGTACCCTGAAGACTTTGCTTATCCCAACCCACTCACCTAAGGGAGAAAAAAAATAGAAATCTAAACATCTGACTCATTTGTGCATAAAACACAAACAACAGCAGGATTTGGATGTCTTAATATTTTCATACTTATGGGGTTAATAAAAAGATAAATGTGTGCAAGAAAGTAATAGAAAAAAACTTCCATTAACCTCACTCAGTTCTGAAATACTCAAGCCTAACTATATAAAATGGCTCTTTACTTGAGAAAATGAAAATGCTCACATCCCCCTACCTAGAAAGAACAAATAGTATTTTTGAAAAACAGAAGATAGTTCAGATATTTTCCCCATCTTTCAGTGCTGATTGTTATGCGTTTTCTGCTTCTTCTTGTCTTTTTCTCAAAAGTCATTAAAAATTAGGATTCACATGAACACAGGTAACAGAAAAGCCGTTCCCTTAGCAACAGAAGCAGCATTAAAACTCTTCATAGTCAAGATTCAGTTATTTGAGATTCAGGTGTTTTGGACACTGCATATTAAAAAATATCTGGTCTGGCAAATGTTCCTCTGCGGTTACGTGTCACTTTAAGAAATGCCTATGGCCAGATTCGCACTAGCATTAGAAGTTTTGAAGCTCTGCAGAATGGATTGTGTACTGTTCAACAAATGCAAAACATAAACATTTAAAAAGGCCACTCAGTGACAACAACCTCTAATAAGAAAGTTCTCACCTTTACTTCATTTCATTTCACTTCATGGAATGTGAAATGGTCTATCTGGATTTCTCCTAGGCTTTTGGCACAGTTCCCTGCAGTCTCCTCCTTGACAAATGGACGTGTTACAGTCTAGACAGCTGCTTTGTGTGGTGGGCAGGAAGGTGGCTGACGGGCTGCACCCAGAGGGTGGTGTTAAACAGCTCCTTTTCAAACTGGCAATCTGTCACAAGTTGGGTCCCCCAAGGATCAATACTGGGCCCACTGTTGTTTAGTATCTTCATAAGTGATCCAGATGATGGGGTCTAGCGTACCCTAATGAAGTTGGCTGATGACACTGAACTGAGTGGGGAAGTGGACACTTCGGAAGGGAGAGCCAGCCTGCAGGAATACCTGGATAGGCTGGAAGACCGGACTAATAAAAACCCTATGAAGTTCAACAAGGACAGTTGTAAGATCTTGCACTTGGAAACATAATCCAGGAGTGTAGCACAGGTTGGGATCTACCCAGCTGGGGAGCAGCTCTGTGGAAAGGGACCTGTGGGTCCTGGTAGACAGCAAGGTCAATATGGGTTAACAGTGTTCTGCTGTGGTGAAGAAAGCCAACAGGATGCTGGGTTGCTTCAACAAGGGTATCACCAGCAGAGATAAAGAAGTCATTATTCCACTCTACTCAGCACTTGTCAGGCCACACCTGGAATTCTGTGTTCAGTTTTGCTCCTTGTTACACAAAAAAAGATGTGTACAGGCTGGAGAGGGTCCAGAGGTGAGCCACAAAGATGATCAAAGGACTAGGAATCAGTACTTACTGCTATCAAGTGAGAGCTGCCTGCAGGCTGGTCTGGTACCACCAGCCAGCCGAGCTTTCCTTGCAGCCAGGAGATCTGTGCAGCACAACACATCCTGAAAGCCATGCTGGACACACAGGACAGCACAGGACAGACCTGCCCCTGTGCACGTTACCTTTTGTGTGGGTCACCAGAACCTCCATGGGCAGTGGTCTTCTGCTCAGGATCACCGTGGCATCTACCTGCTTTATTGACTGATTACAATCTCATAGCTCATAAAAAAGGCAGGCTTGGTTTGGTCATTAAGGATCAAAGATGGATATTTTTCTTTAGAAAACTACATCTTATTGGAAATAGAAGTTCTCAAGGACTTTTTAGGTCCAGGATGGAATTGTGGATCAAAATGGCAGTGGAAAAAGAGGCAGTATTAGTCGTAAGAGAGATGGATGACTGTAAATCAGGTGGGAAGAGTTAAAATTCTGGCCAGATTGTTTACAAAAATATTTCCTTATCAACTTCTGTGGCTAGACTTATTTTCTGCATTCACACTGATGACTCTGTTGCATAATATAACCCACAAAAAAAAGGACAAATATAACATACAGTATACTTCAGGTTTTTTGCTAATTTGGGCCAAAATTACAGATTCAAGGAGACTGTAGACATTAAAATCTTTTCAGATTCTCTCATCTCTCTATTATTACATTGAATGTCATAGTCAAACTATAGGTGAAATTCTGAGTTAATTTTCTTTTATTCAAATAGACTAACAAAATGGCATTCCATACTAATCTTACTATATCACACATAACTATCTAAGCCATTACTCAGCATCATCAAGAACAAGACAAGGAAATTTTTTCTAAGTTATCAACTGAAGCAGATGAATCCAATGAGACTGCAAAGTCTCCAGAATTAGGTGACACCAAATGTAATTGCTTTGAAGTCTTTGACTTCTCTTTCTATTACACAATTCTAATTTACAATGCAAAGACTGTTATGTCATCTCTTCAAATGGAGACATATTACACAATTTGTAGTTTAATGTTCTAGCTATGTGGAAGAAGAAATAGGATGCTGCTGCCAGGAGAAAGGGTGGTGTATTAACTTATGATATTATATAAGTTATTGATGTTTTTTCTCTTTATAAAAAGGTATCAAAGTTCACAACTTATTGCAATCAACACAAGAAACTATGCAAACAGAAGTAAACAATGCAGTTATATAGTAATTATACTAATGCTCATATAGAACCTTAGAAAATGCTATCCTCATGTTACTGAATGGAAATATTAGAGAGAGAAATTAAAGTGAGTAGTCTGAAAATGTAGAATAAGATAATGAGAGATGGGGTTAGCACTCAGGAGCTGCAAGATCTCTAAACTATTTCTCTTGTATAGAGTCAGGATTGTTAGAAATAAAAATCCTGAATTCAAGAAATGTGATAACCTACCCTGTACAGATATTTAGATTTTTAACTCTTCCTTTACACTGTGAGTTACTGTATATAATCTCAGGAACGGTGAAAAGGAGAGACATTTTTTCATTTGTTTCTAGCTTCCACTCAGGTAACCACTGCAATTATATTGTCCTGGCTTGAGGTAAAACATAACTAATTTTTTGTTCAGTAATTTTACTTTTTCAGCTGGGTCTCTTCTAACTAGCTAAACTCTGAAACTAACTGCATATTGTTCAGAAACTGTTCACTCTCACAGTGATAAGACCTGATTATACCAAGGAATGGTATGCAGACAGGCCCTTGCTTATATTTATTGCTAGAACAACCAAGGTCAGGCAAATTTGTTATTTGGCCCATTGGAGGGTTCAAAGCAGAAAAGCGTAGAGGGGTCACACCTGTAGGGAGGAACGAACAGGACAGGTGACCCAAAACTGACCAACAGGGTATTCCATCCCATCTGCATTATGCTCAGTATAAAAACTGAGGGATCAAAGGGTCAACTCTCTTCCTTCAATGGCTGATGTCCGAGGAGAACCCTGTTGGATCCTCTGCCTTTGATCCAAATCCAAGCATTCCTGACTCTAGATCTGGAATCCGGCTCCTGTCCATCATGGAGTCCAGCCTGGGACTTTCACCTGTGCCTGCTGATGACATGATGATCATCCCGGGAGCTTGATACGGTTTTGTATATACTGTATATTTTTTTTCTTTTTCTTTCCTTTTCTTATTTATTATTTCATTATTTATTTATATTTTCATTCATTTAGTTTTTTATAAACTCATAAATCTTTTTTTTTTTTTTTTTATCTCTTCCTCTCCTCTCTTTTCCTAGGCAGGGAGAGGGAGGAGTCATCTGTCATTCTGATTGGTCAATCTGGTCAAAAACATGACATATATAAACACAATAAGACCACTAGGCATTTGAGAGACGAAAAATTATCACAGGATGACTTGACAGAAGGGTTTATTTCTGAAGAATTAATGAAACGTAGACTAGATTATTGGGGGGAAAAAAAAGAGAAAGAGAGTTCATCTCCATTGTGACTGATGAGAAACTAGCAGAGAGTGACTAAGTCTGTTTTTTACTGAGATGATTCATAACTCCTTTTTTCATTTGCATAGAAATAAGTGGTGATTAGGATCTTTTTCAAGATTCATGTTAGGAAGTGAACAGCTTTGCCAATTATCCTGTCACAATTTTCTTAGTTTTCTGTAAGCAGTCTCATGAGATGGCAACAGATTGCTTTCAATACAAAAGTCTTTACCAAAGGTACGTCAGTCTGGAGGTATTAGTAATATCTCCTCCTATTTAGTGGTCTATCAATGCTTTCTTCTTAAGGATTTTCTTCTTAAAAGAATCGTATTGTAGCAGTCAAGGAAAAGTCATGTTCGTTAGCCGGTATGGAAATTTTCTCACATGCTATCCCATTAAAATCACAGTCTAATAATTCCTTCTGATCAACTTATATATAGAAATAGTTCCATTCCATGCCCATACAAAGTTCCTTCTATTGAAAGGTGGCTAGCTGGATTATGCATAATGATCAACACAAAGTGAATTGTCTAATAAATACAGACTACTAAATAAAAATATGAGATCTACTGAGTGCCACACATAAAATGCCTTAGTTTGTCAAAACCATCAAATATTGTTTGAATTTATTGCACAGAATTTTTAGCAATAGCAGGATTTATTAGCTATTCTTGACAGACTTCATCACACTCAGTTTGAGGACTATTGGATGTATTCAACATAAAAATAAAAATACAATCAAAAAAAACCAAAAAACAACAAGAGTCCCAGGACTGTTGGTTGGTAATGAAAGGAATGAGTAGTATGTATCATAAAAGACAACAGAATATGACAGATAATTGTATCATTCCTGAAAGAAACAAGTTCTACAAATTATTGTACACAGTCACTAAACAAATATTTGCAGTGGGTTGACCTTGGCTGGGTGCTGGCACCCCATCCAGCTGCTTTCTCCCTTTCCTTCCTCAGGAAGGAAAAAGCTTTGTTAGTTATAATACCTGAAAGAGTTGTAAGGTAACAGTCCAAGCATTGACCCTTTCCTGACAGGACAGTCAGATAAAATAAGACAGAAAAGCTTATGGGTCAAGATAAAGACAGGGAGATCACTTACCAGTTACTTTCACAGTCAAAACAGACTCAACCTGGGGAAACGTATGTAATTTATTGCAAACTTAGAATTGAGTTGGATGGTGAGAAAAAAGAAAACTGCTCTAACATTGGTCCTTTCCACAGGCTACAGTCCTTCAGAAACAGACTGCTCTAGAGTGGGCCCCCATAGGCCACAGATTCTGCTAGAAAACCTGCTCCTCTGTGGGCTCCTCTCCACAAGCCACAGCTCCTGCCAGGAGCCTGTTCCTGTGTGTGCTTTTCATAGACTGCAGCTTCCTTCAGGGCATGTCCACCTGCAGCAGCATGGGGGCCTCCATGGGCTGAAGTGTGGATATCTATTCTGGCACGGTCGTCTTCACAGGCTGTAAAGATTATCTATTTCACTGCGGTCCTCGCCACAGGATGCAGAGGGACACCTGCTTCACCTTGGTCTTCACAGACTGCAGGGGGTTCTCTGCTCTGGTGCCTGGAGCATCTCCTACCCCTTCTTCTCTGATGTTGATGTATGCAGGCATGTTTATCTCACACTTTTTCTCAATCCTCTGTCTCACAATTCCTTCACAATCCAACAGCTTTGCAGTTGGGCTCAGCTGTGTCTTTTTGTGGATCCTTTCCTGAGGCTGCTCGAATTGGCTCTGTCCAGTATAAGACAACCTCTGGTCTCCTCTCACAGAGGCCACCCCTGCAGCTCTCCCTACCTGCCACTACCAAAACTTTGTTACATAAACCCAATATAATTTTATTAATTGAAGAGTGGTTTTTGGTTTTTTTGTGTTTTTTTTTTTTAATTTTACATTAATTTTTTAATGAAGATTACTTGCCTTTAAACTTACCAAGAACATCTGTGGCCTAAATGACAGGGAAGGAGAAAAAGCCATCAACATTAGCAGCAAACGCCTATTTATTTTATTTTATTTTCTGTGATGAAAACATTTTCAGACCTTACTTTAAGACTGGTTTTTCTTGCAATAGTTCTCATTAAGTACTAGGGTGAGGTTCATACTACATCTTTTAACACTGCATAGCAGAATGCTGGTCACTCAGAAGAGGGAAACCACACAGAATATGCCTGATACAGACAATTAAAATTCATCTCAGTTTTTGAATCTCCTCCCCTTTGTCTCTTTATTAAAATTTCTATAAATATCATTGCATTCCTAAGATATTTTAATGGAGAAACCCAAAATTTTTTCATAATTTATTTTCTTACTGGTGTGCACATATAAGCAAAAAGAAGTAACCAGGGTTGGAAGATATGTATAACAAACTCAGAACCAACCACAGATATCCTCCCATTGCAACAAAACAAACACTTCTTTTCAAGCCAGAATCACAGAATGGTTGAGGTTGAAAGGGACCTGTGGAGGTCATCTAGTCCAATCTGCCTGCTCAAACAGGCTCACCTAGAGAACATTGCCCAGAACTATGTCCAGATGGCTTTTGAAGGTTTTCAAGGATGGACAACTTGTTTCAATGCTCAGTCACTGTCACTGTAAAAAAAGTTTTCCGATGTTCAGGAGGAACATCCCATGTTTCGGTTTGTGCAGACTGCCTCAGGTCCTGTCACTAGGCATCACTGAACACAGTCTGGCTCTATCTTCTTTACAGCTTCCCATTGGGCATTTGGACAGATGAATGACATCCCTCCCCAGACCTCTCCTCCAAGTTGAATCATCCCATCTCTCTCAACACTTCCTTCCATGGGAGATGCACAAGTCCCTTAATAATCTTAGTGGGCCTTGGCTGAATTCCCTGAATTCTCTCTCTTGTCCTGGCGAGCTCAGAACTGGACACAATACTTCAGGGGTCTTTTCCTTGACCTGTTTGCAACACATCTCCTAATGCAGCCCTGCATATCGTTAGCTTTCTTCGCTGCAAGGGACACGAAGTTGGACAACAACCCCCAGTAATTTTCTGCAAAGCTAGGCACGTCCCATGTGTACTGGTGCATGGGATTGTTCTTCCTCAGGTGCAGGCTTTGAAGTTCCTTGTGTTGAACACCATAAAGTTCCTGTAAACTCATTTTCCCAGCTTCTTGAGGTCCTTATGGCTGGCAGCACAAATCTGGTGTATCAGCCACTACTCCTTAGACGTTTGCTGAGGGTAAACTCTGCCTTACCATCTAGATCATTAGCTGTTGAAAAGGACTGGAACAAATATTGACCCCTGGGGTACATCACTGGTTACTGGCCTCCAACTAGACTTCATGTCACTGATCAGCCATTCAGCCAGTTTTCAGTCCACCTCACTGTCTACTTATCCAGCCCATACATCAACAAGTTCTCTATGAAGAATGGAAACTGGTGTTTGTTTTAAAAATAAGGCTACTATGCTGTTTTGATTTTAGCCCATCAGTGGCTTTGAACATTAAGAGAGACAGAGACAATTAACTCTCACTGACTTGTTCTTGCTGATGAAGTGTATGCTATGTATAGCATCCCCTATAATATAAATGGTTTAGCAGTCCGTATTTTCTGTAAGTACCCCTGTATTTTTTTTGACAGCTGTAGTTACACCAAATAGTCAGAAGCCGGAGAGTGGCTCATGAAATACAGCGATGCCAGCTGTGAGTAATCTATGGCTGTTCAATAAACCAAGTGTGTTTGTTCACACCTTTAACTTCTGGAAGTGAAAACAGACACTGAGAATTAACATTTCTAGTTTAAACAAAGACAATAAAATAGTCCAGTATTGCTCACTCTATTTTTAAAATAAATTGAAAGAATAACTCCTGATATTAGTTCTGTTATTGAATTAAATCCTCAAATGAATCTCTAATGCTTCATTAAAGAACAATACAAGAAAGAAAGGAAAAGTTCTTCTCCCTTCCTCTGCCTTATTCCCATAACTTTTCCCTCTTAACGTGAATCAGCTTGCCTAATGAACTATATTCAATAACCTCACCTTTTTCTTCTCCAAAAGTTTTTTTTTTCTCTAGGTCTATAAACAGATTTTGAATAATATAACAATTTTGTTAATACCTGCTCCTGCTCTTCTCAACTCCTCAGGGACTGTATTTGCTGTCTTGCATGTAATGAAAGAGAAAAGAAGTGCTGTCATTGAAGACATATGCTCATGAGCAGAACTGCCTCTCCCACTTCTGTAGGCTAGAGGATGCTACTGTCTCTGCAAATGACAAATTCAATTGCAGAAGACAAGTGAAGTGTGGCAGCACTTGCAATAAAAAAATATATGAAGTAACTGGAGAAAATGTATCTTTAAAGCAAGCGGCGTACAATAGGCAACCTAAGCTATCCTTCTGCCCTTTACAGGTACCTTAACTCCTTTAAGATCCCTTCACAGTTTGCTCAGATTATTCATATTTTTGGTTGGTACATTTGCTGTTGTTCCGCCTCAGACACACAGGATCAGAGCTAATATCTGCAAAATTTTAGAGATTTGCCAAAGTAATAAATGTCTTGTCTACTTTTCTGGACTTCCGCACTAGCTCAGCTGAAGAGATTTCCCTTTCGTCCCTCTGTCACTTCTTTGCTCCTACTCACATTCGAATAGAAGCTTTGCAATTACCTTAACAACATTCTGGTTTTTGGAGGAAAAGGGCAGAGAAAAAGAGGGTTAATGTTAACTGCAAATTCTAGGTTTGGTATCCTGTGAATGAAGAGAAAAGAAGGTTTGTATTCTTCCCCACCTACTCATTACAGTGATTAAAGCTCTTAAAGTTGAAGTGATCATCAGACTAAAACTTAAGCTCCCTATCTCTATATGTACACTGAAGAATCCCATAAAATACTACCCAACAATGTTTTAAGAAAGGTATATTTGTGACAGAAGCCTCCTTTAATCAAGCAACCCGTCATCAACTAGAGTTTTAAGATGCACTCTATGGAAGGGTATGTGGAAGGAATAATAGTTAGTTCCTTTAAGGCTCTCTGTCCAAGGACCTTTTAAAGCAAAAAGGGCTGATAGTTAAAGGAGAAAGCCATAAATAAGAACACACAGAGAGACAAACCTGACTAACAAATGATAAGGGTGGCAGTAATGAACCTAGTCAGTAGTACTTGTTGATAAGGGTACTGGGACATGGAAACGTTCATTTCAGTGAGATTATCTGATAGAGGACCTTGTCAAAGGAAATTGTAAGGATAAAAGAGAAGCCATGAACAAAATATACAGATACACAAAGCTGACAGGAAAACATAATGGAGACAAAGACAAGAAACAAATCTGGTCAGTCACAGTAACTGATGGGCAACAAGGAACTGTAGGAAAGAGGGAATTTGCAGTTGACAGAGATACAAACCTGAGGGTCCAAGATGTTGGGGGGCCACAGGGACTGTGCAAACTGATGAAAGACTGGAGGTGATGAGGACTGGGGAGGAACAAAGGGGAGATAAGCAAAATCAGGTATAAAGGAGCCAGCTGAAGGCAAAATGAGTTGTTCAGTATGCTGGTCTAACCAAGACCTGCACATGATCACTGCAGTCCATCCTAACTTCTTAAATACTTTTTCAACGATGTGTCTGTGTAGTCTCACTCTATCCTGCATCCATGAGCGCTGCAAGGATAAGTGACAGCTGCGAGGGAGACTGATGTGAGTGAGGCAAGTGAGGCACTCAGCACCAGCTGTTAGAGCAATATCACAGGTCATACACCATGTGCTTGGTGCCGGCCACTGGAAGGGGCTGAGTGCCTGTACTGCCCCAAACCATGTGTGTGTGGATTGTCTGCATGTGTCATTTGCCCACATAACATAAGCTGGAGAGCCCTTACCACTATGTCTGTTGTCAAATATTCTATTCATCCCCCCAGGCAGTCAGAACGTATTTTGTTACTATCAGGATTGTTCATGCTAATAAAATCTTCTTCCAGATAATCGTGAATTATTGAGTGCTCCATTACTTGGCGTCATATTTATAATTCCCGGAGCATGCCTCTTTTTGTATTAAGAACACCATTTGATTGTACTTGAGGTGAGAGAAGTTACTTTACAAATTTGCTTTACTGATATTTTAATTTAAAATGGCAAGAAATGTCAGGTGGATTGAGTGAGGACAGACACCACCTGTTTTACTATGCTTCACTTTTATGAACTAAATGTCCAGGCAAATACAGTTATCACCAGGGATGACTGTTGTGAGTTTTCTTTGTATTAGAGACTTTTATTACATGCTGGTACCAAACCAAACTGATCTGTTTGCCAACTATGGTTCACATATGACCTCTTCATTTCTGATAACTACATAAATACCTGATTTTGGTCTGCCTGAGCCCAGCAGGGATGGTTCAAAAATAAATTAATTTAATTTATTAACATTAATTTAACATCAATCCTAAATATAATATTATGGGAAATTAATTTCTAGGAGTACCATTAATATGACAGACATGGCACAGGACCAAACTTTAAATATGAATCATTAGACTGGAATCAAGGCAATGTCTCCATTTTTTAATCTAACTAATTCTAAATACCACGTATGGTCTAAGAATAGATATATCATGCATAAGACCACTCTTTAAGTTTATATGAAAAAAATCTGTCCATCTTAATGGATTTCCATGGCAACACTGGGATCTGCAAAGTGGATAAGTAACTGGGAAGGAGGAGTTTACCCACATCTGAGAGGTGTATCTAAAAGTATATTGTTCTCTCTCCTCGAACCTCTATTAATCTACATTTCTTTCTGAATTCACAGTACAGAAACTATTTACTTTGGCTTTGCAGGAAGTGGAAAAGACTGCAGCATTCTAGTCTGAAGCCTACCTTCCCTTATTCCATCAAAGGGGAAGTCTCAGGAACTTTTCTCAGACATAAACTGGTGCTGCTTTAAACTGAAAAGACAGATGCTGATATAAGATCAACTGTATTAGTATTTACGCTGATGTTCTTTAGGGGAGCAAAACTTTTAATTTTCAAATAAAGTTCTGTTTTTTGAACTTTTGACTGAAGCCATTAAATGAGTTCCTTTTTTGTTTGTTAGTTGGTTTGTTTGATGGAATCAAACTGATCTGTTTGGCTTTCACATCAATACAGTAGAGGAATTAATTTTCAGTATGGTGATTTACTACTTAGTATTGAAAATATTACTCTGTCTTTGAGGAGTATATTTTTTCTACGGTAGTAAGTTTTACAGAAGCAGATTGAAACAGGAATTGAATTGGTTTGTGAACCCAATCTATTGTGACTGTGTCTGTTTGGACTGTGTCCATATATACATACATATCCCTATATACCAATGTAAAAATGCATATATTTAAAAATTAGATATATGTCTATTATGAATAGAGCAAAAGTATATGCATTTCTATAAATTTTTATATAATCACTGTGGATATTCCTGAGTTAAAAATACTGATAAAAATGCCACACTGAGCTTCAAGGTAAACCCACTGTTAATTTAGCGAAGATTTTATTTTAAGATTCACAGAGATAATTTGTTTCTGAACATTTCCTGTTGTTGTCAAAACTGCCTGCCACCAGAAAGCAATGATACTAATTTCTTTTCTATACTGCTGTCAGCAATGCAACATATATGTGCTTACTTATACAAATAAACAACATTTTGTACCAAAATACAAAACTCATCTAAACACAGTTCAAAGTAGGCAAAAAAAGTCTCACCAAATGACACAACCTATCCAGAAAAAAACCCAATGTTTAGTATTATTTAACACTTTTAAGAGCTTTCATAAAAGAGGATATGTCTTTCTGTTCTTTCAGACTGTTAAAAAGCAAGCACTGTCAGGAGCCAGAACACAAATGTTTTGTTTATCCTTTGATATATATGCCATTTTTAATAAAGAGTTTCATATTTTATGACCCTTTTAGGTTTACAGCTTTATGCTGAGTCATGGAGTCTTTGTTATTATTTATGTTCAGCTGGAGATTAAATTTCCTGTTTGTAATGATTAAAAAGTAAACTCATAAAAAGCATTAGAAATCTGTACAGGCAGTTCTGGCTGCTATTCCATACCCTTTTCTCAATAGTTTCTTAATACAATGTGTTTATTTCCATCCAAGTCTGAGTATGGAATTTTCAAATAAAAGTTACTAAAAAAATATTTGAGCATAAATTATTTATCTTTATAGATTTACAGTCAGCAAATACACATGTATCTTACAGAGCATGGAAATACACATATCTTCTCAAAATACAAAGTTACATGGAAGTGCATGTTTCATACCTCCCTTACTTGACATTTATATGGTAAAAAATCTAGGCTTATTTATGCTTACCATAAGTAATAATTTATGATAGCTGAAATTATTTTAACTATATCACCACAGCAAATTCAGTGAATTTCAAGCTAAAACATTGCTAAAATTTTTATTGTTGTGGTACCCTTGCCTCTGCACTTTTACGATGCTGGTAAGAGCAAGGGAACAAATGCCACTTTCAGGTTTGAAGATGCCCTGACACCAAACTAGTATGCCACTCTGATAGAAAAATTCTTCTCTTTTATATAAATTTTTATCCCAAAAGAAAAAAAATATATAAAAAAGTTAAATATGCACTCAGCAAAAATCTAGTCTTTCTTTGAAAAATGAAAATGTGGCTTTAGACTGCATCTAACAAAATTACTTTGTAAATGACAGAGAGAAGAAAAATCAGATTTAGGAAAAATTAGTAGATTCAGAATGCTCAAGTGCTATTGAGGAAATGAGGCTCAGTTTACTTCAAAGTCCATTGAGATAATGTGAATTGCTATCCTATACAAAAGAAAGCAGAGTCTACCTTCTCTGAATACTCCTATCCTGAGCTTACTTCCATGTCATATAATGGGAATCAACATTACATATAACTATACTTGGAACATGGAACATAACTCTGTGGCTTCTGAACCAGCCCTGCCACTGCGTGGACAGAAGTCAGGTGTCTGTCCTCTGCTGCTGAAGCCACCAGGTTGTAAATGCCCAAGCAAGATAGCTCTAACCTAACCCAGGTGCAGCCTGCTGGTCACATCTTTCAATTGTACTATACAAATAACCTCAAGCCTCTTACTGTCCCAGTTACAGACACAGTAACTTCTCTGGATTCATGTGTTGCGAAGAGTAACTGACTATAACATAATGTTGTCCTGCAAAAGCAAAGTGTATCATCACTCATTCCTAGAGGAACTTTTAACCTGTGTTATCATAGAATAGTTCAGATTGGAAGAGAATTTAAAGATCATCAAGTTCCAACCTCCCGACATGGGCAGGGACACCTCCCACTAGAACAGGTGGCTCAAAGCCCCATCCAATCTCGTCTTGAATACCTCTAGGGGTGGGGAATCCACAACTTCTCTGGGTAAACTGTTCCAGTGCCTCACCACTCCCACAGTAAAGAACTTCTTCCTAGTATCTAATCTTAATCTCCCCTCTTTCAGTTTAATACCATTACCCCTCATCCTATTGCTACAGTCCATCATAAAGCGTACCTCCCCAACTCTCCTATAGGCCTCCTTTACTTATTGGAAGGCTGCTATAAGGTCTCCCTGGAGCCTTGTCTTCTCCAGGCTGAAGAACCCCAACTCTCTCAGCCTGTCTTCATATGAGAGGTTCTCCAGCCCTCTGATCATCTTCATGGCCTTCCTCCGGACCCATTCCACCTGGTCCATATCCTTCTTTGCTGAGGATTCCAGACCTCTATCATTGACTTTTCCAAATTTCAGATTTAATTTTAAGTTAAATCTTGTGATATCAGGCAATACAGCTAAGCTAACATAGAAAAGTTGCAAAAAATTAAATAATACGGAGATCACATTTAAGTTAATTGTGTCAGTTACCAATATTAAAACTCATATGAACACAGCTATGGAGGGGATACAATAAAAAATAAAGTAAAATTAACTAGAAACTGCACAGAGAAGAATTTCTTAACATTTTCTGGAGATTTCTACCATGAAGTGCCTATAGAAATACTAACATGAGCTAATACTTGCATTGTGTGCCTGAACTGGGAGATGAGTTCATTAACAGAGCTCATGTAAGGAGCTCTGCAGAACACAGACGGTGAAAAAAAAAGTCCCAACATTGAGAATACAGATAATAGAGAAGAAACAATGAAACTATATCAGAAAACTGTAAAGTTCAAACTTCTAAAGTTGAAACTATGACAGACTTAATATAGATGCATCACAAATTCAGTCTTGCCAAGATAATTTTCTTGCTATGTAAACTTCTCATTCTGGCTTGTTATTGAAAAAAACCACAAACCCCAAATAGAAGACTAAGATGTACATCTTGGAAAAAAGCGTATAAGAAGGAAAGTGATACGTAATCACTAGAAATTACTTAAACATCAACTACAGAGGGCAAACAATATTTTCACAAAGAGCAGGAGAAAGTTGTGGGCAAAGAGACTGAAAATCTAGTTAAAGCAAAAAAAAAAAAAGAAAAAGAAATAACTTGGTGTATAGACAATAGGCTGATGAAAGTGTGAAAAATGTATTGTCACTGACAAAATCAAGGTGAGACATATTTTGTCCCATTTTGAATACGTCATACAAATGCACAGTAAATTGCAATTAACAGTAACCACAAATTCACTTAGTTTATATGTAAGAGATTGAAGAAGCAGCAGAAGTGTTGCGGATCACCATTCCCAGATGTATAATAATGATGGTCAACACTTTAGCAATAATTTTGTAAAGAATATATATAGCATACAGCAACTCCTGTCTAACGCACACTTTTATGCACTGACCTAAAAGTGCGTGGTCGTGTTTCAGCAATAATTCACAAGTATAGTTAACTCTGTAATAATTCTATCCTACAAATAAACTTCAAATTTAGCGGTGTTTTGTTGCTTTTTAACAGAACTATTGATATCTTTTTTTATTATTTCCAAGGTCAATCGAAAAGAAAATTTAGAAGAAAAGAAGAAAAGAATGTTGTGGTTGCTAGATGGATCAAAGGATTAGTCTCCTGCTACATTAGAAGACTGCCACATTTCAATAAAATAGATCTTAAAAGCCATAGACTTGTTAAATAATGTATAATGTATTTCAAAATGAAACTTTGAAAGCAACATCCAAAATTACCTTGGAATTTTACAGTGACTAATTTGATCCTTTCACTAAGGAAAAAAATCAAATAATTTTTGAAATACATTTCACTCTGCAATTTGGGCATGTGATTTAGACACCTAATCCCTTCTTTGCTTGGAAGCAGATTGGTGCTTTCATCTCATAATTTTTGTAGGGTATTTCTACAGTTTTTCTGTTTCTAGGAAAAAAAAAAGGAAAACGTTTTAGGAAAACTAATATATGACATATGACAGGGGAAGTATTTCCCTCTAACTGCAGTCAGTAGCCATCAAGCTGATTAACAATCACAAGTCCCAGATGTTTTCAGAGATCACTGAAGGCATCACAGATGTTGAAAGACAAACAAGGTACATATATAAGCACCATTAATTACAAGTAATTACCAATGGCATGAATCATAGAATCACAGAATGCTAGGGGTTGGAAGGGACAAAAGCAGGTTCACCTACAGCAGGTTGCACAATAATGCATCCAGGCAGGTTTTGAGAATCTCCAGGGAAGAAACTCCACAGCCTCTCTGGGCAGCCTGTTCCAGTGCTCTGCCACCCTCCAAGTAAAGAAGTTTTGCTTTATGTTCAGACAGAATTGCCTGTGTTCCAGATTGTGTCCTTTGTCCCTTGTCCTGTCTCCAGGCACTGCTGAAAAGAGCCTGTTCGCATCCTTTTGACACCAGCCCTTTAGATATTTTTGAGCATTGATGAGTTCCCCTCTCAGTCTTCTCCAGGCTAACCAAACCCAGGTCTCCCAGCCTTTCCTCATAAGAGAGGTGCTCCAGTCCCTTGATCACCTTTGTAGCCCTTCACTGGACTCTTTCCAGTACTTCCATGTCCTTCTTGAATTGGGGGCCCAGAACGGGACACAATACTCCAGATCAGTCCTCACCAGGGACGACAGTAGAGTGGGAGGATGACCTCCCTCGACCTGCTGGCCATGCTCTTTTTAATGCACCCCAAGAGACCATTGGCCACCTTGGCTACATGGGCACAGTGCTGTCTCATAGTCAACTTGTGTTCTGCCAGGACTTCAAGGTTTCTCTCCGCAGAGCTGCTCTCCAGCAGGTCAGTGCCTAAACTGGTACATGGGGTTATTCCTCCCGAGGTGTAGGACCCTACACTTGCCTATGTTGAATTTCATCAGGTTCCTCACCTTGTAACTTTCTAGCCTGTATAGGTCTCATTGAATTGTAGCAGAGTCTTCCGGTGTATCAGCCACCCTTCCCAGTTTAGTATCATCTACAAACTTTCTGAGGTTACACTGTCCCCTCATCCAGGTCGTTGATGATTATATTCAAGAAGATCGGACCCCATACTGATGACTGGCAAGCACCACTTGCTCTTGGCCTCCAAATGGAGTCTGCACAATTGATCAAAACCCTCTGAGCTCTGCCATTCAGCCAGCTCTCAATCCATCTCACTCTCCTCTCACCTAATCCATACTTCCTAAACTTACCTATGAGGACATTATGGTAGACTGTGTCACAAGCCTTGCTGAAGTCAAAGTAGACAGTGCCCATCGCTCTCCCCTCATCCACCCAGCAGTCATCCTATTGCACCAGATTGGTCAAGCATGATTTCCCCTTTGTGAATCCATGCTGATCACCTCTGATGACCTTTTATTCTTCTACATGTTCCATGATTTGGATCCATACATAACTTTATACGGATCATACGGATCCATACATAACATCCACACATAACATATGGAACATTCAGAGGTGTTCCATAACTTTTCCAGGGTCTCTTTTCAAAGACTGGAGTGACATTAGCTTTCCTTCAGTCCTCAGGCACCTCTCCTGTTCTCCATGACTTTTCAAAGAGTGGCTTTGCAATAACATCTGCCAGTTCCCTCAGCACTCGCAGGTGCATTCCATCAGGGCCCATGGATTTATGGGTGTCAAGTTTGCTTAAACGATCTTTAACCTGATCCTCCCCGATGGAGGGAGAGTGTCCCTTACTCCAGGCTCTCTCTCCTACCTCCAGGGTTTGGGGTTCACAAGGGCCAGCCTTAGCAGTAAAGACTGAAGCAAAGAAGGCATTCAGTACCTCTACCTTCTCGGCATCTTCCATCACCAGAGCATCCACCACATTCAGCAGTGCTCCCACATTTTCCCTAGTTTTTCTTTTACTTCTTTGTATTGTCTTTGATATCCCTTGCCAGATTTAATTCCAAGCAGGCTGTCACCTTCCTCATCACATCCCTGCATACTCTGACAGAGATCCTATACATCTCCCAAGTGGCCAGTCTTTTTTTCCACATTCTATAAACTTCCTTCTTCCACCTGAGTTTTTCCAGAAGCTCCCTGCTCATCCATGCAGGTTTCCTGCCTTTTTGCCCAACTTCTTGCTCCTAGCCATGTACGGATCTTGAGCTTGGAGGAAGTGGTCCTTAAATATTAGCCAGCTCTCTGGCACCTCCTTTCCTTCTAGAGCCTTAGCCCACTGGATTACTTGAAGTAGGTCTTTGAAGAAGCCAGAGTCAGCTCTCCTGAAGTTCAGTCCTGTAATTCTGCTTTTTGACATATTTCTTTCTTGCAGAATCCTGGACTCCACCATCTCTGTGACTGCACACAGATATCTAGTTCTTCCTGTTTATTCCCCATGCTGAGTGCATTGGTGTCCGGGTATTTCAGAGAGGCAGTCAAGCGTGAGGGTTTCCCTGGAATGGAGCAAGAGGATCCACCACAGTCATCCACACCTGTGAGGTGGTTGGCCTTCTGGATCTTATCTTGGGAGTCAGTTAAGGAACATTTGTCACTGCTGTGGTTGGCCTGGTTTATTTCACAGTTGGCTTGAGCATTGCCACTCTGGACTTCATCACCCAAGTCCTTCAGTTTAAAGCCTGCTTCACCAAGTTGGCCAGCTTGCTGCCAAAAATTCCCTTGCCCCTTCTAGACAGGTGGAATGAATGCCATCTTGTTTGTATAGCTCAGATCTTAAAAGAGACATTTAGGACAAAGGCAATTTAGAATGTAAGGCTAGTCATAAACACAGAATATAACCTGCATGGAGGGAAATTCAGGATGCCAGACTGAACTGCAGGAAAGCCGATCTTTTTATCTATCTAGTAACTGTCTTTTTGAGTCCCCCAGCTTTAAGACCACTTTCACCACCTTAGCACTATATGAACCCTTAGTGGAGCATGTCAAGGAGATGTTCATATCTGTGCTGAAGGATAAGTGCAAAGGAAAAAAAATCAACAAAAGAAAACCCAAGGAGAAGCAGAAGGACAATTACTAATGGGATACAGCGAGGAAAAGAGCTAGGTTTCAAGAATGGCTTTAAACTAGGAAGCAGAACAATTGTGGTGAGTACAAGTGCTCAGGTAAATGAATCAGGTAAAGGTAAATGAAGGAAGAACCATCACGGTGGATGGCGATGCTTACTTCAACAACAACACAGATTTCTGGACTATAAAGCAATACATCAGCTGTCCTGTGAAAAAAAATATATCCAGTGAAAGAATTACAAAGAGATGTAGCCCCTTCCTCTAATGAAGAGGGGCTCTACCAGCTGGTGCTGATGGGTGAAAAGGGGGATGTTATAATATTCAAACACACAGTTTCTGGATTTTTGTCTCAGTAATTAAGTTAATTATATTGAAGGGGTGTTTTGAAACCAAACATACATCAAACATTTTAGGGGTTGTGTTTTGTTTTGTTTTGTTTCCAATACGAACCTCCACATCTTCAATTACATCAATAGGAAAGGAAGACTAGGGAAAATGTGGGACCACTGCTGAATAAGGTGGGTGTCCTGCTGATGGAGGATGCAGGGAAGGTAGTTACTGAATGCCTTCTTTGCTTCAGTCTTTACTGCTAAAGCCTTCCCCCAGGAATGGCAGACCCTGGCAGTAAGAGACAGAGTCTGGAGAAAGGAAGACTTTCCCTTGGTTGAGGAGAATCAGGTTAGAGATCATTCAGGCAAACTTGACATGCATAAATGCAAAACTGGGAAGAGTGGCTGACACACAGAAGACTCTGCTACAATGTGTCACATGATTACTTAAGAACTGATGATCCTCTTTCTTAAATCGAAGTTTATAACACTTGATCTTCCATTGATAAGTTGTTTTTCCCAGACATTTCTTTAGTTTTCAAAAACATGTACTGAACACCTTTGCAATGTATTTCACTTCCAGTTGCCATTTTCTGTATGTTTTTAATAGATCATCTGACTCTAATCCCCAGGAGCTTTTCTGCACTGACCTGCTACATCAACTCCCTGCACTGTCATTTTTGGGGCTCTCATTTCCATTTATCTTTGCCAGCCTCATCACTGTTGATGCTTGTTTTGCATATTAGTCAGACCAGACAGTGTATCATCTTGAAGGATCCACCCTGTATGTCATCTAGCTAATTAGGGAGGCTCAATTTCAAAGGCAACAGCTTGCAGTGTCTGAGGGATCTTGTTACAGACACTACCATAAGTCATTATTCAGAGTGACATTAATTAATTGGTCTTTTCCTAGGATTTACTCTGTTTTGGCAAAGAGATCACAGCATTTTATTTATACTAGCTCCCCCTCCTCTCTAGTCTAAAATTAGCTCTATTGAGGGATCCTAAACTTTTATTATTCATATTCAAGAAAAATATTTTTTTTTGCCTGTTTCTGAATTGCCAGTCAATGCTTTGTCATGGGTTTGTGGCCCTTTAGTTGCTTGGCTGACTGGCTCCTTCCCCAGATCCACTCATCCCTGTTCACAACATACTGGGAAGGTTCTGGGATTTCACCAGTCGTGCATTCACTCCTTTTAGATTGAACTGTTTCTTTCTTGGAAGAGAGACAAATAACTTGTAGCATAGACAAGTTTCCTTATTCCTTTACAATGGGAGTGATAGTGAACTTAATCACTAAATCTTTGTCAGCACCGTTCAGTATTAATTTTCGAAACTGGTCCTGGAATCACTATTTGCGTCTTAATATTAAAAGTGCCATTAAAAACTGGAATATTTAACTCTTACTTTAGAATATTGAAAGAGCAACCTTACATTATTTAATGGAACAGTGTCTGTATAAAGGAAGCACACGTCCACCCCCGCCACCCCCTCAGCATCCCCCCCCAAAAAAAAAACCCAAAAAAACCATTGTGGACAACATGGGCAACAAGAAATGTTTCTAAGGAAAAAAAAGACTTGTTTAAATGTATAAATTCATCCCAATTAAAGGGGAAGTATAATAACGAAGAATCTTGGTATGCAATGGCCAAACCTAATTTGTCGATTCTATATCATACACAGGGACTTAACATTAGATTTAAACTGTTAACTAGAAATGATTGAAAC
>JAOXNO010000020.1:48209632-48225740 GCA_028565335.1 Limnodromus scolopaceus | reverse complement strand
ATTAAACCATACCTATAATAAATGTATTTATTTATTTTTTAAATACATGAGAAAAATATTGTATTTTGCAGACTTACATAGAGTCTCCTTCATAGAGTTTTGCTGTATTTTTTCTGATTCTTGTGTTGCTTTTTCCAGTGATAGTTCTATTTGTTCTATACTGTATTACTGTAGTATTTCCTGAGCTTAATTTTCTTGAAGAAAATTCTGGCACACAGAAGAAAAATGGAAAAATAATAAAGAATAAGTAGCAACCTTTCTTACTGGTTATTGTAAAAAAGCAATATAAAGATCCTGTAAAGCAGGGAAGAAAAAAGTGAACAGCTTTAAAAAAAATCATGAAGTACACCTTGGGGCTTTTTAAAGTGTAATCTTTCAAAGAGATTATTTCAAGAGAGATGAATTTTTATCATAGGTACTATGTCCCATAAATATGAGGCAACTTTTTATCTATGTATGTTTCTGTTTTGTCAATCCTATTAACAGCTTCTTTAAGTTTTTATAATATAATTGTGCTTAAAATGTACAAACTAAATATATTTTATCACAAAGGTGTAAGAAGTATTTTGAATAGAGACTGCATTACTAAATTTGTTTATCTTTGGAATTTAAATGGTTTCATTATTGCATTTTCCATGCACTTTGCAATTAACAATATTTTCTTCTTTATACAAGTCAAGACATGAGAAGACACCAGTTACCTTTATTTTTAAAAGGAGGAAACTAGGATAGGCATCAAACCCAATTCCATTATTTTCCTTGTGCCTAAAACATAGGTAATGTTACAGCTGAATATCAGACTTGGAGACTTGCCCTTGGAATTGTTTCTGCAGTCTGTGTATAATAATCACTACCCAGAAGACAAACCTAGTCCAGCAAGCTGTAAGTTGGGTTCAGATGTATTCCCCTGACTCCTAGGCTGCAACATTGTGCTTGCCTGTGCACTTATTCTTTTTTCTTACTGGCGAAGGAATCTTAAACTACTTTTTTGACAATGGAATAGCTTCAGAAAATGGCAGACACTGTCCTCTACCATTCAAAATCGACCCTTTAAGAAGCAGAGAGATGTGGTTTCAGTTTCCGTTGAGGCTTCTGTGTGTTTTCCACTCACGGGGCAAGTGCTCCAAACTTCAAGCTATTGTAAAAATGGAATGACAGAATGCCACAGCAACTGCAGTTTGCATAGGATGTTTTTGCCACTAATATATTCAATGGATCATGAAGACCCTTACAGGTGCATTAGACACCGGCTGTAACAGCACTGTGAAAGGTGCAGCAGGGTGAATGCTTTGATTCTGGAGCTCAGTCAGGTATGAGAATGCCACTTTGCTGCTCAACACTGGAAGAAAGAGACAGTTTTGGGAATAAAGGTAATTTCAGGACTAGCAGATGGCCAAATTTTGTAGCTCTTCAATTTAGGATGCAACACCTAACTCATAAGTCTTTAATAAATTCCTTTTGTTGTTGCCCTAAATGTCTCAGACTTATTCAGGAAAGCTGAAAGCCAGCAAAGTATACTCAATAGCCTTTATTAGATTAACTTATTGGTTTATTATTGGGTTATGTTTCCTCTCTGATTAAAGACGTCTGAAATTTACAACCTAACTGATTTCTAAAGGCTGGGAAATCACATTTTAAGCCAATATCCAAATGAAGTTAGTTATTTTTAATTAGTCAAAATAACAAGAATCCATAAGTTCCTTGATATCCAATATTAATAATTATTTAAATGTCATATGCGGTAACAGAAATTTAAACATAGACACCTGTTCTGAAGATATTATTCCAGATTTTTAAGGTTATGATTTTTAGTATTGCTCTTCTTTCAAAGGTTCAGTTTTCTGGCTGATCATTTGATGACAGATGATCATCTGAACAAGACAGATCATTTTGTATTGCTTTTGTTGTGTGCAAATATTCTGAAGTTCTGGCACTTAGGTCAAGTGAAGTGAAAACTAATACATTCTTGAAACATCACTTAGTTTGGAATTTTGAAACCAAATCCAACAACCTAGTTCTTGTCTATGTACACATTAAAAGCAAAGAGTAAGCATTATTCTTATGGAGTGACAAATCAGAGTTCATTACTCTGTCTCAATATAAAGTCCTAGGGCTTAATTACCGTTATTTCCCATATAGGTTATATAAGAAATAAAATTCTTACTATCATTTGCATTCAAAAAGTGCATGATGAAGTTGCATTTCAAAACACAGCAAAGCCAGCTGAATACTTAATTTGATTCTTCCCTAGTATTAAAGCATGAAAAAGCAAAAGAAGAGAACAACTATAAAACATATTGAACGTGACATATATGAGATCAATGTCTGATCATGTACAGTGTACAAATGAATAAGCAGATCCATCAGCATACAACACTAACTATGATTTTATTCAGTCTTCTGAATGATTTCTTTATTAAAAACTTAATAAAAGTAAAAAATAACATCCTTTTCTAATTTCCGTTTATCAGATACTGGACAAATAGTGACTTGTATTACACTGGCTGTGTATTTGATTTTGTGAGTGGGCTACAGGAGAAGGGAGATAATTTTCTAGGTGAAGAAAGAGCATACCACCAGTGTAGATGGCTTTTACTGTGTTGCCATCCCTGTGTGATGTTACAGAACAAGCACAGGACTGGGGTTTAAAGAGACTATAGGCCCTCTTTCAATTTGCTTTAATTGAATTTGAAGTTTCTGTAGAAACAAATCCAGACATCACCTCTCTAGTGATGAAAACCTAGGAGTAAACATAAAATTGCTCTCTTCGTTTTCTGTGGATTTCGGTTTGTGGGTGGTTTTGCTTTGTTTTGTTTTGGGTTTGGTTTTTTGGTTTTGGCCTTTTTTTCTTAATCCCAGGAATTCACGTCTAGTCTTCTCCATTGTGTGCTTCTGAAAGTATATAAATAGGACCAAAACTTTGTCTTATCATTTTGGCTGATTGGAGGGTTGTCGTACAGTCCTTTCCAGCATCACAAAGTTAATTTCTGCACTTGTCAGTCTGTCATTTGCTTATGTTCTCCAACATCTCTATAAAATCTACATGTTTCCTAAGCCTGCTTAGTTTTTAACTGTACTAGCAGTATTGCTGGTATCAGCAGGGGCATGCACAGCTCAATCAAGGTTATACTACAGACAAATCATTTTCTTCTACAAGAAAAGCACTGAGAAAGATCAATATTAAACCTTTATTTGTGGAAAACTCAGAGCATTATCTACTGTTTCAGGAGGGATAAATGACAGAATGGAAGGCCTGAAGAATATAATCTCTGTAATTGCATCAAGTGTGAGGATCTGAAGGGAATCTTCTTTCCTAGTGCAAAGACAGAGATACTTAGCCTCTGCAGTACTCCTTTGAGACACCCCTCCCCTTAGCAGTGTGGAGGGCTTACTGGCTGCTCTGCTGCAGTCTTTCTGGTTGTGTATTAGTTCTTGCTTCAAAGAACACCAACGTTTGGACTCAGGAGCTAATGCTGCTTTAAGTAAACTGCAGTGGTGGCATAGCATGAGCTATTTGTATATAAAGACGAGTACTTCCTTCAGGAAGAGGAGAAAGATAAGCCTGCAGAGGTTAAGTATTGAGCACTAAAGCAAACAAAAGACATGATACTGTGTATTAACCCAACTGGTTACTGCCTTTTTTGTTGTTTTGCTAATCTTGTGGGAAAAGTCTTGCTGACAGTAAGTGGAAAAAGGATAGAATAATAGCTGGGAAAAGCTGCTAGGCGCCTCTGATTCATTAGCATCTTGTTTGTCATCCCAGGACTTTGAGCTACTGTGTCTCATGAGATTTCCCTAGAGATCAAGCATAGAAATACATAATTCCCATGGAATTCTCATTCTCAGACAAGAGCTGGTCTGGATTCTTGATACAGTCAGTATTCAGGAAAAAGGGTAGCCTAACTGAGTGCATTTGTCCACTCATGTCTGTAATAATAAGAAACCACAAGAAGAATTTATTCATTATTACTTTATATAAAAGAGAATCATACAAGACAATTGCTCATTTTATATTCAGATTGAAACAGCCTTTGCAAGAACTTCACTATTCCCTGATATGGATGGGGAGAAGTACTCAAGTCGTGGCTAAACTTTCTGTCACTGCTCATATTCCAAATGTCTCTCCCTCTCAAGTGTCTCTGTTTCACAATGAAATAGAGGCAGACTACCTACCTGCAAAACACCTGCAAATAAATTGATGAGATCACAATCATATTTACCAGTTAGGCAATGGTATATTATGAGTTGCTCGTAGTATCATGTGACGTTTATACTACTAAACTATATATACACAAATCTACACATTCAGACTGGATACTTTGCTTATAATACCCACAGGGATATAACAAAGGGAAGAGGGAACGAAGAACAAAAAGAGTGAAGTTATTTTCCCTTTTCTGATGCCTGCAAAATAATATCTAAAGGAAAAAGGAAAAAAAAAAGGCAAAAAACCAAAACCAGAACAAAATCATTTCCCTTCAGAGAATTGTGTGTATGTCTTAACACATTGAACAACATCAGCAACAGTTAACCTATGTATGTAGAGTCTGACCCTGGTCTGTAAAATGTAGTCCAGATCAATGAATCATTTGTTATTTGCAGCTTACTCTAAGTGCTGACAATGCAGGGGAGACCTGCCCATTCAATTTAGAGATACTCACATTTTGGGACAAGCTGAGTCCCATATTTTTGACCTTGTTCAACTTCCACAAGTCTGTTTACTTCTCTTCTTTCGTATTAACTCTGTTACGCATTGTTTCAACAAAGCACCAGAGTTGTATCCTAATGCAGTCACAAATTCTGTTGGCAAATGGAACAATTTCACAGAAATTATATTTATTTCACAAAAAAATCACACAAATATTACATAGCTTTTTGTCCTAATATTGAGGAAATCAGGCTTTTGCAAGTTACAGCTTCTGTTTTATAGCAGCTGAACCCTTGTCTGCTTTCCACTAAATTGACAAATTTTGAACATGAAACAATTACATACAACGAACGTCTAATAGTGCTGCAGTTTTTTCATATGGTCTAAACAAATTGCACATAAATGACTTACTCATGTTTACCTTCCTAATATTGCTACTTCAAGGCGGGTTGTCTTTTTCATGGAGAAGTAAGACCCAGGCTCATTATGGAATCATAATTTTGTGACCCTGCTTTCTTGGCAATGAGATCTAGGATTGATATACATCGAAAATCAGGAAATATCTTCTTAAACAGGTACAGACAGACCTGATCTACATTTCTGATACATCAGTAGACAGACATAAGACAGCTTCAGTCTGGATGCTTCGTAGTCTTATTTGCATGGGTCTGTGTAGCCATATCCTTGGGCATGCTGAGAACAAGCATATCTACATCTGACTTTCAGGTGCCTGAAATGTCCAAATTTCAGCCAGGCAGCTAAGCTCCCTATTTGACAGGCAGAGAACGATAGTTGTGAATTGCACCAACCCAAACGCTCTGTGGGCGACGACCTAAACTAGTCTGCATGGAGCATTAAAGTAAGGGAATAATCTTAATATACTATTCCTATTGAAGTCTTCACAGACTGATTCTGAGCCAGATGGCAACACCTTTATCAAATGGGAGTCTCAGCTCAGACAGCCTTCTCCAATATTTAATTGTCTCCTTTGGAAAATGGAGCTGGATTTATTCTATTGTTTGAAAAGTTTTCCAAAACTTCTGGTGTTTAGAGTCTCAATCCAGGGCATGGATCTTGGGTTCTCAGCTCTTTACTACCACTGAAGATTTTCAAATCCACTAGGATTTTTAATGCTAGCACAACAGTACAAAAATAGGGAGAGGGATTCTCTGGATCATTTCTTGTCATTTCTTGTCAGGCCCTTTGGCTCTCACTCTATTCACAGCTCAGAAACCTTCCTTCCTCCTATAATATGCTACTATACTACATTCCCACTACAAATTCATCCCTAGTGCATGTTACGATGGCTCTTTTTTTTTTTTTTTTTTGTGGCTCAATCTCTCTGGAAGCTTATATCCAGGTCACAGTTGGCTGATTCAGCTAGGACCTAACTAGTCTCATCTGCTTCCAATTAAGAAAGAAACTAACATATTATGTCATCAGCCTTAGATAATGCACATTCTACATATTTCACTATTGCATGTCATTTAACTTTTATTCTTCGGGAAGGTCATCCTGTGCTTGTGTGAGATACTGTAGACCTTTCCTACACTGTCTATATTTTCCTTAACATCTCCCAAACCCCCAGCCCCACAAGCCTGTTCCTTGTATTTGCACTGTAGCCATAACTGAATATATTAAACAAGGCTTATACCTTAATGACAGCTTGAAAACTTTTTGCCCCTTCCATTGCCATCTTTCCATCTTGTTCATTACATATACTCTTTGCTATACTTCATGTTTTTTACATCATCAAAGAAACATCATAACTATATCATAGTCATATGCATTTTGTGCCAAGAATCTACATTTCTTTCCTTTAGGAAGAATCAGATATCAAAGAGAGCTATCAACTTAGTGTGTTATGAACTGCCTTTGGTAAGTCCATGTTATGTTTTATGAAATTATTGTCGCCTTTCAATCTCCATGTCTTTAATTATTCTGTCCTGCAAGACATGCTCCACTTAGAAGCAAAGCCACAAAAGTAGCTTAGGATCAAGTCTTGCAAGACCGTTTTCTTGCTTCCTCTTATTATCCCCCATTTCTTTTATTTCTACAAATTTAAAATTTGTCCAAAATTTGTACATTTTTACATTTCTACAAATTAAAAGTTACCCTTTTACAAATTATCCCCTTCACATGTGACACTTGTTAAAAAGGTTTATTAAAAGATGCAAAAATTAATTCTCCAGTGACCCATATTGAAACTGTGACTTCCTGTGTTGGGAGCCATGATACATAGAGTGTTTACTGTGGAAGGAATACAACGCTTGACTGTGAAATTAGAAGATTCACAAGGGTTAAGAGGACCTACTTTAACAAACCCTCAAAAAAGATACCTCCAGGATTTTCACTGCATCCCTTCAGGTGAGAAATTTGAATGACCAGACAGCAGCATCAGCAGATAAACTGTCTGTGCAGCTGAAAAATATTCCAAATCTTATTATTAGTGTACCTGGCATAATGTGGCTCTGTTAATTTATTTTTGGTTTATATTTGTGCATTTCTGCTCTCTGCAGTCTCTGCAGACAATTAAAGCAGTGTTTTTCTGCAGGGTTGCTAGTAGCTTTGGGAAGCAGATTTTACATGATCTTGAAAGAGTTCAGTTTGCATTAAAAAGATATATTCTCCAGCTGCATTATATGACTAGGTGCTGTATAGAGAAGCCTGTAATACCAATAAAACTGCAGCAGGTGGCACTAGAAGGATTAACCAGGGCCATGAGGCAGATGAGGAGGAAAAAGAGAACAAAAAGAAATAGGATAAAAAGAACATAAACTTTTAAAATTTTCTTCTCTTTCTTTCTAGTCCCCTGTAATATGGATAAAGTGGTACAGCTGGTTAGATATAGAAAATGTTGGCTTGATGGAGCTGGAGTAGTGAAAGGTGAGATGCAGAAGGTAATTAGGGAATAAATAATTTCCGGTTTGGCTGATGACTTCTGAGGATTTTATGAGCAATGAGGAATTTATGGGGGAGGATTAAAGAAAATATTTTCAACCAGCCAGTATGGATGCTGTTGACTGTGCTTACTTCTTTTCTTGTGCTTCACAAGCAAATATTCATTAATTATATTTGTTGTCATTAAATAATTTGTAGTGAATAACTATGATACACTGAAAATGAAAATAATGGTTCTGTTGTAAAGCTGAATTTCTGCCAGAGGCAGATGAAAGTGTATTTGCTAGCCCATAGCTAATAATTGTTGTATGTCCTTATCGTCTTTTAAAATTGTTTTACGATTAATAAGCATCTTGCAGTACTACCAGAAGTACGGTTAGCATGAATTTAAAAGTGCTTCCTCTTTATAGACCAGCAGCCACAGTAAAAATAATTTTAAAGAGGAATTATTTTTCTGTTAGTTTGAATCTGCTAAGAAAAAGGACTTCATTACAAAGTCCCTCATTTGTGAGGGTTGGCAATACCCAAATCAAATTATTCGAGTTTTGCACAACCACATTTTGCAGCTGTTGAAACTGTGAGAATGAATTTAAAATGAAAAGAGAACACTAGGAAAAGAGGCTTGTAAAAAAGCTATGCAGCCAAACAGGAATGGGAAAGACCTGTCCAAGTCCCACAAAAAAGAGCTCAGAAGTTAATGACAAACCCTCACATTGTATGGAAGAGAAATGGGAAATGAGATGCCAGAATAGAGAGATAAGATTACATGAGCAGAAGCATTTCATAAATGCAGAAAGGAATTATGTTATGATGCAAAAGCAGAGAGGTGGTGGCAATATTCTGGGTGAGTCAAGATATGCCATTTTATGCACTTTCTAGATACCATAGATTCATCCCTGCATAAAGAAGATTATTATCTTGACACTCCAGATACATACTGTTGTATAGACTTATGTAATTCTGTCTGTCCAAACACAAACATATGTACACATTTCAGCATATTTTGTTTTAGAACTGGCTTTTCCATAATTATAAAAGTACTTTATATCCATCTGTATATTTACTTGTAAATCAGGAAAAATAAAGTACCCTGTGACCTTTGTCTGTCAGATGTTCTTTTTGGTGACAGTAAGCTATTTTATAAGACAAATATTTACCCAGAATGGCACTGGCCTTTTTACTGAATTTGCATTACATTACCAGAATAATAATTCTTCTTAATTCAAACCCCAGGTTTCTCAGAGTTAATCCTAAAGAACATGACTTCATAGAAAGTCCTTGACAAGATTTTATGTGATATTTGGCCTATTTTTAAACATAAATTTTTGTCTAGCTGCAGAGTCAAGCACCATCTCATGGGATATTCTTTACAGAAGAAATGCAGCACAAGGAACATTTTTATGCTCATATTAATTTAGTCAGAAGGTCAATATTAACTCAAGGAACTATAAGACAAAGAAATTTGGTTTATGGATAAGTTACTCTATAGTTGTACTAAACTCTGGAGACAGAGTTTTGAATTTAAGGGAAGATTTAGGAGAACTAGAAGGCAGGTTATTAGCCGTATAATGTTTAATACAGTTTTCCATGCCTTTTTCATACAAATAAAATTTTATATGGAGGAGAGGAAGACCAGATGAGCAATAGATTATTTCAACTTTCTCTGAATCTTTCTGCCCAGTATGGTCATTTAGAAATAGGCCTTTTTAATCTTGGTCAGGCTGATTTGCTATTTTTAAAAGAATGTAACCAAATGCTGCATTAAGCACCTTTCAAAATATTTTTTGTTGTTTAGCAATTTTATTTTTGAAGTTTTGGCTGAGCCTTGAATATATATTTGTAAAAGTTAACCTGGTTGAAGTAATATGAAACAAAACCACAGCTTATTCTTGCTTTAAATAAACAACTAAAGTTCAGAATCTTCTGGGACTTAATTCCTATTTCATCTTGGTCCCACAGTTGTTCCTGACACTGAAGAGTTCTACACAGAATCATAGAATCATTTAGGTTGGATGACCTTTAAGGTCATCTAGTCCAACCCTTAAACTAACACTGCCAAGTCGGCCACTAAACCATGTCCCTAGGCACCACATCTACATGTCTTTTAAATACCTCCAGGGATGGTAACTCAATCACTTCGCTGTGCAGCTTGATACCTCCAATGCTGGATAACCCTGATGGTGAAGAATTTTTCCCTGATATCAGTCTAAATCTCCCCTGGTGGAACTTGAGGCTGTTTCCTCTCATCCTGCCACTTATTACTTTGGAACTGGAATTTACTGATGCCCGCCTTGCTATAACCTCTTTTCAGGTAGGTATATAACAATTTGCATGAAATTCTGTAGCCTCTGTGACATGCAAGAAAGAAAATCAGCAATATACTGTCCAATGTCTGACCCACAGACACTAGAATCCTTTTGGATGGAAAAACCTGCTGGTATATCTGAACTCCTAAGCAGTCCACATGAAGTAGGAAGACAAAGTTTGGGACACTGGGCTGAATTTGTAATTGCTATGTCTGCTTTCTGTGGACCTCACAGTAACTAGGAATGTCCTTTTGTAGTATTGTCATAATAAATTCTGCAAAAATATAAAGATGGTATGTACAATGGAAGCCCTCCAAAAGGAGCAGTGATGGAGCCACTGATATGGTCCTTTAGTGCAGCGTTTGCCCTCATTAATGTCAGCAGCTTGCTAACAAGCAAGTTATTCCTCATACTTGAGGACCGCAACTTTTCTATAGTTAATGTACACAGAAATTTACCCCTTTTTGCAAAAAACACTTTTAGGGTATAGTTTAAATATAATGACCTAAAATTCCACTGAATCTCTTTTCCAAATGAAGCTATTTTCCAATATAACCTTAGTACAAACATTAAGACAGTTTAAAGACAGCTTCCTCTTTGCTGAAAGCAAAATATTCTTTATGTGGGCATTTGGGGGCTAAAGTTTTTTGGGAAAGTTTACCACAATCATATGTTTATATTTTAAGTATTTACTCTTATGGGTTCAGAATGTAATCCTTTAATGTCATTATTAATAATAGGCAATAAACCTCACCAGGGACATTCATGGCACATTTTTTTTGAGGGGCAGCTGATCATTCAGTCCTATGCTCACTTCATAAGTAAAGACAGACTTCCCTTTTTATTTGTAAGCTTAGGTTCTCTACTACAGTTCTCTACTGCTGTGTTCATTCAAAACTGCAGAATCCGCAATGCTTTCACAGCTGAAAGTGTAACAAAATGCCACACTGAATAAAAACAAGGAACGGCAGCATGCGCTCCCAGCTTCCCCACCCACCCAAAAAAAACCCAAAAAAAAAAAAAAAAAAGAAAGGCAAATGGCCAGGGCTAGCACCCAGCAAGCGGCTGTGTCTCGGTGCTCGTGTGCTGGCTGCTTTGTCTTATTGTCTGGCTTTGAATGGAACCCCACATTTCCTACCTGTCACCACAAGGGGTGTCCAGGACGCGTGGTTGAGAAGGCTTTAGTCAGCGAGCGGTGCAGGGGAGTCTGGCAGTTTAGCCCCGAGTGATTATGTGACATTGGAGGAGAGATTCTGGCTGCTGCTCGTTGGGGATTGCTGCTGTTAGAGGGAAAAGCAGATGTGGAGGTGTGTGTGCGTATGTGAGGAGAGGCAGCGTGCATTTGACTGAGGTGACTGGTCACTGGGAAGCACTGCGAAAACGGAGGCAGAGGGAGGCAGTGAGAAGAAGAGGCAGGAGCAGGACTGAAGTACAGAGCAGCTGTCTCCTAATACTCTGGTTCTTTTGGGTGCCTCAGTGAATGTGAACATGGATTCTGTCACTGAAACCTTCTTGAAGCTGCTGTTTCTCCTATCTGTGCATAACTGGCACACGGCAGTGGCAGGGAATAAATGTGAGTATTGCATATGATTTAAAAATAAATTCAGAGTGTTTTGAAAACTTGTGAGATATTCTATATGCATTTAGAAAAATATTATCTTTGAAATAAATGCTTACTGCTTTGAAATAATGACAGCAAGTTGCTAGGCTGAAAATGATCTAAAATCCTTCTGCAGATTTTTGCCATGACTCTATGTACAGAATATTGCTGTTAAAGCTTGCAGTCTAAGAGTATCTGAAAGCAGCATTTTACTAAGGAATGCATGTTCAGCCCCATTTTTATTTTTGTATTGCGTTTGTAAGTGCAGTATTTTCCAAGGCATTTTGCCTTACGTGGACATTTCTGGCAGATTTCTATTATGTACTGTATCAGCTTGGCTTTCAGCAATTTATAATTTTGAAAGCTGATATCTGCATCTCCTGAATTAAGCTGGCACTCACATAACTCTGATGGATGTTACTGTACAGTTCAAGAGCAGTACAAATATAACAAGGGAAAATGTGGATAACAAGACTTTATGGTCTCTGCATTGATTGCTTAGGGAGTATGGTTCATGCATGACTAAAGAAGAGAAAGCTATTAGTTCTAGCAGAAAGTTTTTTTTAAAAAAATTTAAATTCATAGTTAGCTGGTAGGGTGGTATTGCAAAATAAAGATAGTGTTTACAGTTTTAAAGACAATCTGCCGTCTTGGAGGCAAATCTGATATATACCTGAAAATCTATGTTTTTCAGTGTTGAATTAATTATTAAAAATTAAAAAGGAAGGTAAAGGAAAAAACTTGTCAATAAGCTAATTTTCATGGGGTTTGTCGTTCACTAGTAGTTCTGAGCTATTCTTGTTCCATTTGATTCAGCTTCAGCAAGCTGAAGGATTTCATTTTGCATATGTGTGGTAGAATGGTAGCCTACATGCCAGGGCATATTTTCTCCCTTTCCTGTTAAGGCACTGGTCATGCATCGCAGGAATGAGGAGGGCAGGAGCAATGCCTCCATGGAAAGAAAGAGCACGCCAAAGCAAGGAGGAATGTTCACGAATAACCTTACAGTCCAGTAGCAGGGGACAACTCCCTGGAAACATCTGAGCAATGGCAGAGGAGTTTGAAGTGCTCGATGGGTCTGTAGCCTGTGGTTTTGCATATGGATGGTCTGTAAACTAAGCATGTTCCCATGAGCCAGACGTTCACGTTGCAGCACCAAATGATCTTGTGCTGTCATTCAGTAATGATATCTCATTTGATACTCAAGTGCATATTGCAGCCCTAAACATGAATACTAAGTTCCTCTTGTTAAATACCCTGCTGCAATCCAGCCACAGCTTTAATTCTCTTCATCATTCTGCATTGTACAGTTTATGAATACATCCATTTTCACAAGACTATGATAATTGAATTGCACATTAATAGCATTTGGCACTATGCACAAAACTAAATCAGCTCCTTATAGGGAGGCATATTAAAACCATTGCAAAAAAGGTTTGCATCACACAGCAAAGCAGTAAAGCACTAGAGGTCACTCTTACAATTTAGGAAGCGAGGTTTGAGGAAACGATTTAAGCCTCTTCCAAATACAGAATTATGGATAAAACAAATCAGGTATGGAAAATATTTACTACTGGCTTTCTCAAATACTTCTCAGGAACAAACCAAACTCAATTACAGTATCAAATGACTGACTTGAATGCACAAATTTTTCCCGTATATGCTAGTATTTAAAAATGTATAGTATTTTTATTTATGAAAACAAACAAAACACTCATCTGAACTGAAAAAGTAAGCACTGCCCCCATACTAGAGGCAAGGAAACTGATTGTGGGAAGGGTAAATGAAATTATTTAAATTAAAAAGGAGCGAGCACTCAGATGTGAAGAAAACTTGGCCAATCTAATGCATATTATTCTTTTTCAACATCTAATCTGGAAAAAAAAAGTAAAATGACTTTTTATATGTGTTAATTTGGAAGTGAACATTTCTGTAGGAGACTTAATTTGTTTTAAGTGACAGTTTCCACCTCAAGTATCAAGGTATGAATTTGATTAGTGCATTAGGTTTCATAAAATGACCTCAGCAGAAAAGCTTTTTCATAATTACTGATTAAAGTAGGTATATGCAGCAGCCATTGCCTGCTCACTTGAACTTTCTTTACTCCTTTGTTCTTGAGGAGTTGAACAGGAATTGAAATCCTTTTCAGTAGGTGGTTCTACTATTGGTATTAATGTATTCAAAGATACTTACAGAATGAATAAAGATCTTTCTTGCATGAATTTTGGTTGTCCAGTAGGCTGAAAATCATCAGAGAAAATAGGATCTTTAAAAATTCTTCTGCTAAATTAACCCATGTTTCTTCTTTTAATTTTATGGTTCTTTCTTTAATATCAGATCCTGAATATCTTAAGTTTTGCTTTGTCCTTCCTCAGATCAGCTGCCATTAAGAAAAGACCAAAGACCTTTACATTTCACCTTTACACTTCAATGCTTATGTTACTGTCAGTTGTATAAAGAAAATTTCTTGGATCAAAAATTAATGTGTTCAGAATTATTTCCATCTTAAAGAAATCACAGTATTCCTCTTTTGAGTAAAATGATTTTGAAGTTCTTAGTTTATCTGAAGGTGACAGACCTTTCCATCTAGAATATGAAAGTTTATTTCTGGAGTTTTATTTTTTTTGTGTGTAGGGGGGGTTTCATTGGTTTTTTGGTTTGTTTTTTGGTCTGGTTGGTTGCGGGTTTTTTCCCCTGAAAAATAATGCTGACACTTCCAACCAAGAGAAGTAATAATTGCTGCTGGAAACTGAAAAGTTCTGTAGTAGTGCTGTTTCATGTTTTCCTATGCTTTCCTTCTCTCAAAGAATTGGACTTCCAAAACAGTTGAAAGAAATTTGAAGTGCACAACAGTAAGATGTAACTCTATAAGGTCAGGTATGAGTTTTAAATGAAGGATTAAAGCAAGTACTCCTGTAAGTTTTTTTCACTGGAGCTAGGAAGCATTTTTATTTCATTTGGAACTGGGTCTACAGCTGTAAATTAGCAAGTTACTAAATCAGCCCTTGAGAACTTCGCAGAAATTGGTAGTCTAATAGGTGCAGTCCTTTTCTTTAAATTCTCTAAAAGTGAAGTATTGCACAAAACATAATTAAACACTTTACACACAAGTCAACTGTTACAAAAAATTATTAAGGTTAATTTTGACAGTGAATGGAAATACAGAGAACAAATTAAGGACTTTCCATGTAAATTCTCACTTCTTTATACCTACTTCTCTTTGTTAAATCTCTCCAGTTGTACAGCGGCTTTTATCAATACATATTTTCATATTTGTATTCCAATAATAATATTTTTTATAAAGGTTTATAAAGATTGCAGAAAGGCTTTCTATTATTGTTACTGTTGTTATTGTTATTAAAAAGCAGGGACTGGTTTTTAATGCTACAATAGTAGACCTATTCTAAAGCTGACAGAGAATGACTGTTAATGATGCTGAAGTTTTCAAATAGAGGACTGATCACATACCTTGATTATATTATCAGATGCAAGTCATTGTACAAGTAATATCCCCAGGGAAGAGATTACTTGCTACAAGGAAAATGCTGTATCTTAATTTAGAAAATAATTTCATTCTGATGTTAATCATTAGTACCAAACAGTTCTGTAGACTATTTAACAACTTAATTAAATCTCATTAAGAATATACTAAAATGCTGTTTATCACAAAAAAAAATTCTAAATTAAAATGTAATTCTTTTACCATTAGTTTGTGGTTGATGTGAACTGTAGGGGAGGAGAAAGTAGAAACTTCCTTAATTTTCTTTTTGCCTCATTAATATTTACCTTTCATTTATTATTATCTACGTCTACTCTGAGATAGGAATGGAGACCCCATGAGAAACCAGGCCAACTCTGGGCAATTATTTACATGAATAAAACATTATAGAAATCTCTACTATATTTTGCATCTTTTTAGTACAGTAACATCAAAAGCTTGTATTGACATCAAATCTAGATCAATACCAATGGAAAAATTTATCAAAATTTTTATCAGACTTTCAAGGTTGACAATTCACAGAAAAGCTTTGGGTTGATTACAGTGAGAAAAATAAACAATTTACATCCCATTGCTTTAGACTTTCAAATTCTCATGAATATATTTGTCTCTTGAATCAGTCAGCAGGATGGCTGGAGCAAATTTGGTCATGATTGATAGATAGTGACAGACAAGTAATGACATTCTTCAAGTGGGGTAGAATTAACCAGAAAAAGAAAATGCAGTATATATATGTAAAGTATGTTATCAGTGCTAGTAATAATATTTATATTATGTGTTAGGATCTACTGTGTTCTAGTTAAGAACCAGTTAGGAGTTTCAGAGTAATCACTAACTTCACATCTTGATAGTCCTGCAGTAATGGCCATTCTACTTTCTTTCTTCCATAATAAGTAGATGTAAGCATGTATCTATGGTCATCCTCAAGAAAGACTACCTTTTAACTGAGGCATTGTGTTTGGTTACCTATGGCTCACAAAATCGCGTGCACTTCTATCATTGTATATGAGGTACAATGCTCAACTTTAGTATTTTTTCTGAATGCTTCTAAGCTACAGTAGAAAACAACAGAAAAATTTGTCATATAATAATATATCTCATATGATATATTTGGCAGTAGTCTGCTTACTGATTAATCTTCTGTAAGAACACCA
>JAOXNO010000020.1:48110965-48124273 GCA_028565335.1 Limnodromus scolopaceus | reverse complement strand
TAGTCACCTGTCATAGGGTCTTCCGAAACACTTCTTCTAGGATTCACAGCAAATATCCAAGAAATGGACAGTGCATTGAGTCAGTAAAAATCTGTGTTCCTTATGCTAGTATATAATGAAACTTAGATCAAAATAGTTGTACTGTTTTATGCACAAATGGCCAAAAGGAGGATCCGGAGAATAACAGGCCTGTCAGGCTGACCTCAGCGCCAGGGAACGTTATGGAGCCTTGTGCAGTGCCATCACATGGCACATACAGGACAACCAGTCAGGCCCACTCAGCACGGGTTCATGAAAGGCAGGTTCTGATTGACTAACCTGATCTCCTTCTATAACAAGGTGCCATGCTTAGTGGATCAGGGAAAGACTGTGGATGTTGACATCATCTCCCACAGCATTCTCCTGGAGAAACTGGCTGCTCATGACTTGGATGGATATACACTTTGTTGAGTAAAAATACTGGCTGGATGGCTCAGCCCAAAGAGTTGTGGTGAGTGGAGTTGAATTCAGTTGGTGGCTGGTCACAAGTGGTGTTTTTTGGCTGTACTTTTCTGGCTTAGTACTAGGGCCAGGTCTGTTTTATATCTTTATCAATTGTCTGAATGAGGGGATCAAGTGCATCCTCAGTAAGTTTGCAGATGACAGCAAGTTGGGTGGAAATGTTATAAGCTCAAGCAGTTGAGGGTAGAAAGGCTCTACTGAAGGATCTGGACAGGCTGTATTATGGGCTGAAGCCAATGGTATGAGGTTCAATAAGGCCAAGTGCCAGGTCCTACACTTGGGTTGGTCACAACAACCCCATGCTGGGCTACAGACTTGGGGAAGAGAGTCTGGAAAGCTTCCCAGCACAAAAGGACCTGAAGATGTTAGTCGACAACCACCTGAATATGGGCTTGCAGTTTGCCCAGATGGTCAAGAAGGCTAACAGCATCCTGGTTTGCATTAGAAATAGTGTAGCCAGCAGGTACTAGGGAAGAGATTGTACCTTTGTACAATGCACTGAGTGAAGCTGCACCTTGAGTACTGTGTTCAGTTGTGGAGGGACATTGAAGTACTGGACTGTGTTCAGAGAAGGGCAGCAAAGCTGGTGAAGGGTCTAGAGAACAAGTCTTATGAGAAGTGGCTGAGGGAACTGGGGTTGTTTATCCTAGAGAAAAGGAGGCTGAGAGGAGGCCTTATCACCCTCTGCAACTACCTGAAAGGAGGTTGTAGCAAGGGCTGTATTGGTCTCTTCTCCCAAGTAACAGGTGTTAGGACAGGAGGAAATGGCCTCAGGTTGCACAAGGGGAGGTTTAGATTTAGGAGTATTAGGGAAACTTTCTTCACTGAAAGGGTTATCAAGCATTGGAAACTTCTGCCTAGGAAAGTGGTTGAGTCACTATCCCTGGAGGTATTTGAAAGAAGTGTATATGTAGTGTCGAGGAACATGGTTAAATGGTAACTTGGCTGTACTAGGTCAATGCTAGATTCATTCTATGATATGCTTATTTCTGAAGAGATCACAGTAGCTGCTTAGCAGGATGATATCTGCAAAACCAGAAAAGATCTAATATAAACAAAACAGTCTCTTCTTGCTTCCTCCTCCCCTTTGGTAAGTGAATCCTGGCCCTTTGGAAAAAAAAATAAAAATAAAAAAATCCTATCCAGAATGTGAAAGAACATCTGAAGGCATAGTCAACTCCTATACCTATGAAATACAGTGGAAGTTATGGTCATGCTTCACCTCCAGTCCCTAGGAAAATAATACGGAACCTTATTTTGAGCAGTGAAATAAGGTGAAAACTTTCGGTGCTTTAAACTGCTTGCTTATTTGTGGAAACAAAAGAGTTACCTTAGGTAAGTGAATCTACAAAAGCACGCAGAAGCCATTTAGTTACATTCCTTTTATTCAATATTACTCAGTATTATTTTTTAAAATATGTTGAATTGATAAGCTTGTTCAAAACGGTGTCAAATAAAAAGAACAAGCTTGCTTATCAACTTCTATGCAGAAACAATATTAAAATTCTGGTAAATAAATGTATCCTCAAAGAGGTTTAAATTTTACTGTTCACCATTGTGAGAAATATCAGACTTGAATTGAAACATGCAATTCTGAAGTAGGGAAAAAATAGCAAAATTATGTAAATGCATAAAGTAAATATAAGAAGGAAATAATTCTTCAAACCCTGGAATATAAGAATATATCAGTGAAATGATACTACAAATGGCATGAAGAAAAGAAGTGAGTGATTTAGGAGTGTAAGACCCCTTGGAATCTGTTGGAGTTATACTCCTATGAAAATTAATTTATTTTTTTAAAAAACCCTAAGTCATAGCAAGTAAGAGGCTTTCCACAAGTTAGAAATAGATTGGAATGATGAGTGTCTTTCTAGAACTCCAGAAACCTTAGACATAGGCTCAAACCACTAACCCGTCCTTGTTATTTGTTTCTTAGGTGTGTTTCACTGCCATCATCAAATTGCTGTTTATGCATGTGTCATTCAGTAATTACTTTCTGTAAGTGAATTTGAACTTTTTCATCGCTTAACTTCAACAAAATTTTATTTATTTAAGACCATGAATAACTTCCAGTATTTCCATGAATAACAGTGTTGCCCTGAGTATATTCATAGGCTTTCATTACATCCCCCTGAGTTTTGTCTTTTCCCATCTTTGTAAATGTTTTCGTCTGTTCCTCATACATGTTCTTTTAGTTCTCAAATCTTTGTATATTTTTCCTTTCCTTTTTTAAATGCATTTTGAATGAAAATATACTAATCCTTCTCTGTTAGTCTGTATTTCTTGCATTGTAGAATTGTACATGAAGTTAATTTAACACTTATTATGACATGCAAAAATTAATAAGTGCACTAATAGACTTATATAAATCCATATATAAAGCTAAATCATTCTTTGCTACAAATCTGTGGCGCAGACAATCTGTAGACAACAGATCTGGTGGCTTAAGCCGTCAGAGCACATTGAACTCCTGGGACATAGAGAAGCAACATAGATATTTCTTCTCTCTCTCTCTTCGTCAACAAACCATAGCATGTAGTAAAATAGCATGGCTTCTAATACTACCCTTCAGTGCCAGTTGTTGAGTGGCCCAGATGTGACAAGTAGTGAAAAAGTGGTTCAGTGGAGAACAGCATCAAGGTAGCGAAATGGATAGATCAGAGGTGTCATTTTAGTCAAGAAATAAGAATTCACTTTGAGCATTAAGAAAAATGTCTTTGCCTGCCCAAAATTCAATTTTATTATTGGATTTTAAGGCACAGTGGCAATAATTGGCCAGAGCTCTTCACTGGTTAATTGACCTAACGTGATTGTTCCAGCAAAATGTTAGAATTTGAATGTCTGTGACAAAGCATTCATACAAAGCCCTGCCCATAACGTTCATGGCTTATGATTCCCCACTGAAAGAACAGTAAAATCTTCTCCTCACCTCCATCTGTCCCTTTTCTCTGGATCCATTAGGCCCTCAAGAGTTCTGTCTCCTGTCCATGTATCTCTTCCTACCCTACTGGACTGAGTCACATTTCACTAAGTATTTCTTTTTTGCTTTTTTAATTTCAGTGCTGCAGGTGATGTACAACCTTCCTGACCTCATTAGTTCATTGCACTGTAGACAGCTTATACACTGGTCGCGGATTTTATGAGGCTTACTTTGGCAAATGCAACCTTTACATGAGACTGCTAATAAATGCTCAGAAGGGACTCTTATGTGATGCTTTATTTCTTGCTCATGCAATGAGTCCTTAAATTATTTGTTTCTCATATCTTTTGGAAGTGGCTGTTACTAGTACACCTCTTTCAGAGTACATTTTTGTAAAAAAAACCCCCAACATTATTATCAAGACTAATGGTTTTTTTGTTCCAATAAATGCTAAAAAACATTTTGCTTTTTATGGATTTACTATTCACGGCAACATAAGAATGGTATTTTCGTCCATCAAAAGAAAATGATAGTCAGATAAAATGAACAGGAGATTGATTGCAGATCCATACTCTCATTTTCAAATTCTTCATCACATATAAATAAGCACACTCTATTTATCTATCTTGTCACCAAAATTGATTTGTTTCATTATACATATTTCTGTTCACAACAAATTGCAGATCTATCTAACAACGCGATGATAAAGAAAAGATACTTTCTTTTTACCTTTCTTATGTTTTCAAAACTCGTTAGTCATCAGAAGAATATCTGAATTTATTCAAGTTAATTCAAAAAAATGACTAAAGAAATTTCTCTGATTTATGAGAGAAGAAAATAAGGAGGAAGATACAAGTTAGATAAACCATTTAAGAGTTGGTCTTATTACAATATTTATTTAGTAGTTCGTAATTGACTTTGGGGAAAAAATCTAGAAGTGTGTTAATCACATTTGATGTTCTTTATCTGCACAGAAAGACCAGAGTTGCTTATAAACAAAACTGGATAACATTGAGTATTGGGACAGTAAAATGAAGCACCAATCAGTAGCAGCAGAGAGCTCATCATTTGGAAAAGCTTTAAGGCTTGTATTTCTTACCTGAAAGATGCCTTTGAGCTACTAAATGGTTCTGAAAAAGGCAATAGAGCTTATATGTGTATGAAGCAAAATTTTTGAATGGAAAGAGAAATGCTTGGACAGGAGATATGAGTAAAATTCCACTTTGGATGTTTAATGCTATCCTAGTTATTCGTGTTACAGAACAGTAAAGGGGTACGAATATCATCAAATAAATGAATATTCTTTCATTTGAGAAAAGGCAAAAATATTTTAGTTTGTTTAGTCTAGCAAGAAAAGCTGAGGCGCTTTTGCTTACTCTCTGTAAATGTGTCAAAGTGTACAAACTAAAAGGAGTTAACATCTATTTAAGATAAAATGATGGAGAGAGGGAATACAAAACCCTCAAAGTCAGCTCAGAACAAGTCAATAAATATTCATATGTATAATTTTAATAAAAATCAGAAATAAGCAACTGAATGAGTGTTGGTCAGGCTCCAGCAATAGGTTTTCAGCTAATATCTTTATGTATATTTTTCATTTCCATTTGTCTTACATTGATTTTACAGCAGTCCTGAAAAATATAGCAATGCCTTTTATGATAAATTTTTCCTCTCTAGTTTCTTTTTTTTTCCTTTTTTTTTCTTTTTTTTTTCCTGATAGGTAAGGTCTAATGTAAAGGCCATCCAATTCAGTTCTATCTTTCTCATTCTATCAGATGCTTGTAAGACTTAAGCACTAATACAGCTTATTTTACTTATTTTTATAACACCAGAAAAAATATTTTGGCCTATGATACATACTTCACATTAGGAGTTTGGTTAGATTTATAGGGATATGGGCCTATTTATACTCTACAGTTCAATAAGCCGTTCAAGACCATTAGTAATTATGGAGACAACTTCATATTTACATACAGGATGGTGTAATTAGGTACGCAGAACTTCAAGATAGTAATAAAACCTTCAGCTGTGCTTATTTGTGTCTATTCTGTACACTTAAGCATTTTATTTGGCCATCTGCTAATCTATTCTTTCTCAATGGAAGAAATCATTTATTTAATATTCTTCTGTCTAGTTTGGGTTTTTTAATTACTGTATTTCCAGGAACTTATGAATCTTCTTCTAAGATTTCTATTTCAATTGGTTTTTTATGATCTTATTCAGATCTATGGTTGCACTTTTTGCAAAGTTTCTGTGGGTCCTTCTGTTGAGTGTGTTTCAATTTCTTGAGATAATTTTGCATGCACTAATCACCTGCGTACCTTCCTCTGAGAGTAGTTTCCATTCCTTTTTATAGCAATGTAAGCTGAGACAAAGGTCTTTCTCTTTCAAATAGAGACTTTGACACATTAAGGATTATTTGATGAGGATTGTTGTGGTGGAAGGCATATGACATAGCTGTTTGTGACTTGACTTTCTGACTCAGGAGGTCCTGATGTTATTAATATTGCTCACATGAAATCATTGCATAAAATCAAGTCAGCAGAGTATGCATGATTGCCTAAGTGTTTGCAAGCTGGGACTATAAACTCAGCCAACACTAGCACAGTTAAACAGCTGTATCAGTAAGTGCCTCAGCCACACCAGTCTAGTACCTAGGTAATTTTTGTTTGATCATGTGCTAACCCAAGAATGTTCTGTAGAAATGGATGGGTTTGTATCTATAATTCATTAGAAATCATTATGAACAAGAGAGAAAGTTTGAAGAAAACTGAGTAACGTAGGCCTTTGCATAGAATATGATCTACAAAATTGTAATTATTTCTCCTGCCCATCCTTGTCTGTGATTAGAAAAAAAGAATTGCATACTGCATGGCATTATTTTGTTTTGATATCTATGAAACAAATCAGATGGCTTCAGGAGAGGAAGTATTTAAAGTCGTATTCCGTGTAGTTTGTATTATAGAATTTTTAAGTTATTTATTGTATGGGGGAATTTAGGGAAAAAAATCTCATCTAACTGTACAGTCTAAATACAAGTAAATATTAAACTCCACATGACTATAACTTTGCAAGAATAAAAAGCTAAAGATAGCAAATACGGAACTTTTAATTCCAGTTTTCACAAGATGCTTTATTTTATTGTTTGTAAAGGTAGGGAAATAATAATTTTACTTAGGTCAGGAATGTAATGGATTTCAGAAACAGCTTATAATGAAGTTCCCTGAAATACCTCATAGGTCACTTGTTCAGTTTAGCTTCATAGTCTTGCTAAATTTTCTGCTAGGTGAAAGTATTTAGCTGTGAATAAATACGTTACACATATTTTGAAAAAGCTAAATTGTTTTTAATCTATATGTAAATATAAAAATTGTGGTGGCTGTTCTCCTTTATTGTGTTACTGATACAACAGATAACATACTCAATGCTACAATAATGGAAACCCAAAAATTATTACTAGAGAAAATAGGCATTCATTTAATTTAAAATGTAACATGGAAATTAAAACCATAGCACTGTTATTAAAATAAAAAAAAAAAACTACAGAAGGAATATTTTCCTCTTAATGACAGCAAACATTTGAATACCTTGATCGGACACAATAAATTACTTACATTATATAAAACCAGTGCACTCAAACATTGGGCAAATATCTCAAAAAATACTCAGTAAGAGGATTTTTGCATTGTGTGAGAAGACTTTTACTATTGTTCAAGTAAGCTGGCCATGGTAGATATCATAATCAAACTATGTTTCCTTGATTTTCTTTATAAAATTAGAGTTTAATTTGGTACAAAAATAGAGAACATGGAAATGAGAAATAACAGCACATGAACATGGCTCAGAATAGTTTTCAACAAAAATGTTTTCACCTTTTCTTTTGGAGATAGTTTAAAATATTTGTTCCTCATTTGTTTTTTACAAAGTTTGTTCCCTATTTGTGGTTTTTTTTGGGCATATCTATATTACCTGAAAAATTCCTCTGACACTCTATCTCAAAGAGCAAATGTTCCATTTGGAACCAAGGCTATCTCACTTCTTGCATACAGGCCCTGAGGTGAAACTCAAAGGTGATAGCATCACTTACTTAATGCAACGTGCTTGAGTGAGTGGATTCATTCACAGGATATGAGTCTGTAGAAACATATGTGTCTGTTCTGATCATTAATGCAGCTTTGAGAACTTTTTCTTTTTTTCTCTTTCATTATGTGTTGTGTTAGCACTTTTTCCCATTGCAGGTGCAATTTGTTCTCTCTGGAGGATGAAAAATACAATTCTTATTACGACTTCTTTTCCCCTCAAAATGCAGTCAGTAATTGGAAGATACAATTTTCAGCCATTTACATGCACAGGTGATGTGTAGCTAGTGACTTTTAAGAGACTGATGCTCACTGGATGCTCAAGACTGAAACCCCATTATGTACTTAATGAAAATATAAAGACATAAATTGATACGAAGGATACAGCAATGTTCATAATTCAAAAGTCAAAGTTCATTTTCTGAACTATTCCTCAAGCTTGGCTTTTTCAAGGAATAAATTCTTTCTCCCTTTCTCTTTTCCTCTCCATTCCCTCTCCCTCTTCTTAGAATCATAGAATGGTTAAAGTTGGAAGGGACCTTAAAGATCGTTGAGTTCCAACCCCTTAAAGATCATTGAGTTCCAACCCCCCTGACACGGGCAGGGACATCTCCCACTAGAACAGGTTGCTCAAAACCTCATCCAGCCTGGCCTTGAACACTTCCAGGGATGGGGCATCCTCAGCTTCCCTGGGCAACCTGTTCCAGTGCCTCATCACCCTGATGGTAAAAAATTTATTTCTAGTATTTAATATATATCTCTTTCTATTCTCTAAGTTCAATGATCTTGTTAGATTCTGTTGCATCTCATAGAACAATTATTTTAAGTAACTTATTATCAGAAACTACTTGTTCCTGGCTATGCCGTGTGAATTAAATGACCTGGAACCTCTTTCATTCATGGAGTTCCTTCATAGAGTTTGCACTGGGGGAACTGACTAAAGGAATACAGCTTTTTGAAGCTGCTGTCCTTAAGCATAGCATTCTCCCATTGAAACCAATGAAAACGCTTTCAGCAGCATTCACAATGTGAAGATGTTGTGCTACATCAACAAAGTTTCCTTTGTGCAGTCCTGGCTCAAAGTTTGGAAAGTATTTGACTTTACTTATCTCTGTGTAAATTGCCATCATAAATGACTTAGTGATATGTTATCTGTTCACTTCACATACAATCTCACAAACCACAAACAAACAAAACAACCGTCTTTCCTTCCTCTCCTTCACCTTCCATTACACGTGTTTAGAACTCCAGTTTGGAAACAGAGATATGGCATGAAATGACTGATGCTAGATTTGCTGAAATGGCCAAATGAATAATGGTGATATCCTGAGCAGTACTCCACAACTTTCAGAAATTAGTCAGATGTAATTTTAATGAAAATAGGATTTGTGAGTGTATAGAGAAAATAGAGCAAGGGAGGTAGAAGCTGCACTTTGTAATATGAAATTATCTACTTAAAAAACCTACCTCATTGGGTTTGTAGCTATAGGTTATTTCAGACTTCAGAGCTTATTTCTCAGTGCTTTGGCAAAGAATTTTGCTCTGGCTAATCTCTTTTGTTTCCTAAAGGTATCTTAAATAGCTTACAGTTATAAGTCCTTTGCCCAGGGTGGATTTATTTATAGGGCCTTTTTTGTAAAGGATTTATCAGGATTTTTTTTCCCCCAAAGTCTTAAAAAAAATGTTGGTATTGTTACTGTAAAACTTCCTTTGGTTCTTGAATTGACATGAAGTATCTCTGATTAATTGTGATTTATGTTTAAAAAATGTGGGTTTTTTTTAGTTCTTGCACTAATGGTCTTTTACCATTATATATACGTATATATAGCTTTACATCAACACATATTCTATTACTATATCTCAGCGTATATACAATTTACAAACACCATAAAATTCAATACAATTACAAATTGTGATTTTGCAGATGTATTTTCATAGTATGGTAACATTTATTGTGCATCATTTAATTGCCTTTAAAATGTTCTTAACTTGAAATTAGTATGTGGTAGTCATTCTGTTGGTGTCAAAATCCTCTTAAGGGGATGAAAATAAGTATAGTCCATCAGTTAAGGTATAATGTAAATTTCATGAAAAAAAAAGAACAATTTTTGCTATGTATATCTCTGGTAAAAATAAAAATTGAAACTTAAAAGACATTTTCACCCAATATTATCTTCCTATGATTTCCAAGGAGAATAGAGACAAAAGAGAAAAAACGAAACAACCCTATTTGTTTTAGTAGAGATTCTCTGTTTGCATGTTTCTTGGGTGCTGTGGGTCAAACACATTTACTCAAGTCATAGAAAACTCCATGGATTTCTCTGTCATCTTCTTTAGTCATGTACAGTCATGTACACTCTAAGATATAAAATCCTGAATGGAAGAATGTAATAGGTAGAAGTGGTTCGAGAAATTTTGGAAACAAAAAAGGCTAGAATTTGATTAGCATTCAGATACTATTTGTGTATGCGTATACAATGTCTTTTATATGTTAAATACAAATTCTAGAAAAAAAGTATTTTGTCTAATTAAATGTATGCCATGTATGCCGTGCTTGGTACAGTCTGAGAATTTGAGTTACTCCCAGGCTATTAAGTTGTTCTTTTACTTGCACTAAAGATCACCAAGAAAGAAAATTGTTGCTTTCCGTGAAGAGCTCAAATCCTCTTTGATATGAAATTATTTCTCTGTAAGAGTAGTGCTGACAATAGAATGCATTTCAGGCTAGATAAATACTTTGGATCTGTTGATCTCAAATATATTAAAATGCAGTAAATTTTAACAAAAATATATTTTATAGTAACTTCAGTATGTGAAATATTTGGAAAAATAATTTCATTTATATTTTATATATGATGTAAGGTCAAATCAACAAGGAAGTAGTAACCTTATATGGAGAGAAGTTTTTCCCTAAAGAGACATTCAACTAAAAGAAATTTAACCTTTTCAGGTTTACCAGTAGGAAGATATTTTGTAATTGCTTAGTAATAAAGAAAATTATCTGGTCCTTAAAACAAATGTAACATCTTTCCAGCTGTTCAATTTTATGAATAATGGCAATGGGGTTTTTTTTAGCATTTTTGCAAGGAATGTTTATTGTAACATCAGCAATGACTCTATTAGCAGCTATCTGCAGTTCTAAACATTTTTTGAGTCTTAAAAGAAAGTCAAGTATTTTTATTGGGCTGCTTATAATAAAAAAATAGTTCCTGAATTAACTAACAGTTTCAACATTTTGCCAATGATGACTTTGGATCAGCAAGTATTTTTTCCATTGTGTCTTTGCTATTCATATGATAAAAAAGAAAAATTAGAGCACTGTTGTTGGAGCAGGACACATAGAATTTCAGCATCCAGCACCTAGTTCTCTTTTCCCTGTGACTCTAATGGGCTCAGCTGCTTGACTGTTAGATACCATGTATTTCTGGAATGCACATGCACAGAAATAGTTGTCATGCCGGGAATAAACTAGTAGCCTTCTGAATTACCTGCATCGGTTTTTCACTTTTGTGAACTATGTCACAAAGTAGCACTGAAGCTGGTCTGTTGAAATGAATCTATTATGGGTATTACCATAGTTTCGACATCACTTAAAGCTACAGTTTGACATAATCATTGTCAGCCCTGATCAGCACCAGCTCTGATTCTCAGATGAAAGGCATACATCTTTTAGGTTCGCTTCTTGAATTCTCCTAACTCTTTTAAATAAATTCAATTCATGAACATTTCAAAATTGTGTGTATAATATTATGTGATGTGGTGGGTTAACCCTAACTGCATGCAAGGTGCCCACCAAAACCATTTCTCTTCAGCTGGACACAGGAGAGAAAATATAATTAAAGGCTTATGGGTTGAGATAAGGACAGAGAGAGATCACTTACCAATTACCACCACAGGCAAAACAGACTTGACTTGGGGAAATTGGTTGAATTTCTACTAATTGAATCGGAGTAGGTTAACAATAAATAAAAACTATATCCTAAAACACCCTCCCCCACCCAGCCCTTCTTCCTGAGCTTAACTCCCAAGTTCCCTACCTCCTCCCTGCTTAAGTAGCACATGGGGAAAGGGAATGGGGGCTGTGGTCAGTTCATCACACATTCTCTCTGCCGCTTGTTCCTTCTCAGGAGCATGACTCCTCTCACTCTTCCGCTGCTCCAGCATGGGGTTCCTCCCACGGTAGACAGTCCTCCATGAACTTTTCAAACATGACTCCTTCACATGGGTTGCATTTTTTTAGGAACTGCTCCAGTATGGGTCCCCCACAGGGTCACAAGTCTTGCCAGCAAACCTGCTCCAGCGTGTGCTTCTCTCTCTATTGATCCACAGGTCCTACCAAGATCCTGCTCCTGCATGTGCTTCCTGCAGCCTCCTTTGGGCATGCACCTGCTCCATTATGGGGTCCTCCAGAGGTTACAGGTGGATAGCCACTCCACCACTATACCATGGAGCTCTATGGTCTGCAGGGGGACAACCTGCCTCACTATGGTCTTCCATCACAGGTTGCAGGGGAATCTCCACTCCTGCATCTAAAGCACATACTTCCCCTTCTTCTTCACTGACCTTGGTGTCTGCAGGCTTGTTTCACGTATTCTCACTACAGCTGCAGTTGCTGTTTTGGTTCCCCATCCCTTTCTCCCTCCCCGTCTTTAATATGTTATCTCAGAGGTGCTACCACCATTGCTGATAGGCTCAGCCTTGGCCAGCAGCAGGTCTATTTTGGAGCCAGCTATCAGACACAGGGGAATCTTCTAGCAGCTTCTGACAGAAAAAAACACTGTAGCATCCATGCCACTAAAAGCTTGCCATGGAAATCCAATATATGTGATTTAATTAAAAACAACTGTTTCTATTTCATGTAGCGGTATTTTAGATTTGACAACGAAATTAAAGGGCTTTGTCTTGTCCTGTCAAGAAAGACAGAAAAATAGAAGTCTCCCATTAGAAAATATTTCCATCCCAGTTACATTTATGTACTGGAAGACATAATACTCCTCTTCTGAACACTTTCTACAAATCAGTCCACTTCTTCCTTAGCAGATTTAGTGTCATGTAATGTAGAATTCATGAGGGGGAGGAAAGAAGTTACCATTACATTACTGTTACGCTCTTGAAAGGTGTTGTAAATTATTTGACTTAATTCCTGATAATAAATTATCAGGAGTACCAAATTACTGCATAAATACACTATCCTACAGAGTGCTGTTTAAAAAGGAACTGCAGTCAAACTCTTTTTAGCAAAAAAAATTTTAATTCTCAAAAAGCATTCATGGAAATAAAAAGGTATTATATATGAGAAGAGCACATGGAAAGTTTTGCTATAAACAACATTGCATTGTTCAAGAGCTTTATGAGCTACTTAAATTTCTTTTGATCAGGTTAGCATTTAAGCTGTAGTTATTACTTTTTATAACAGTACTGGATAACTGATACTGTGGGGTGTCATATAGTTCTACTTCTGCTGTCTTACAAACCTAGATAAATTTTACCAAATCCTGAAACTCACCTAGGAGAAAAAAAGACTAAAAAGCAGAATGAAGGAATTTAGTATATGTGGGATGATAAAGGTATTTAGTTCAGGCACTCTGATATGAGGGAAATTTACGTTCTGAGTTGATCACATTATACCAAAGTCCCTTGCGCAGGATCATATCAGAAATGTTCTAGATATTAACTAAAAAGATCTTTTTCTTGATATTCACTAAAAGATGATCTATGCAATATCATCTATATAATATAATATAATATAATATAATATAATATAATATAATATAATATAATATAATATATCAGTATGCTCTTGATATA
>JAOXNO010000020.1:48090149-48102093 GCA_028565335.1 Limnodromus scolopaceus | reverse complement strand
AAGGCAATAATAATAGTATTTTTTTATTGTTGAAGGTAAGAGAATCTCAATAATGCAAAGCGCAGCTGTACTTTGGTTAACTCATAACTTTCTTAAAGATAAGAAATTGAGTACACTAATGTGTTTAAATTTTTTGTTAAGGAGGTTTCAATCAAGTCAGTTAACCTCAAATTCATATACAAACAGCTTTGATGTAGAGAAATAGAAATCATTTGGCCACTGTAAAAGAAAAAATAGTGGTACACCTTTTTACTGCCAATTGAGTGAAGTCATATATTTTAATATATCTAAAATTACCAAGAACAATATGAAATACGAACATTTACACGTGAGTTCACCTTAATTTCCATTCTTTCACATCCATGTTTACAAAAAGCTCTCCAAAGGCAGCATATTTCTTAAAAAAGAAATAAAAAGACAAACGCATTCGCTGTTTATTAATTACTTGGCAATCGTAAATTAAGAATTTTTAGTTTGCTTATAATATATATTTTTTTCTCCCTTTCTGAAAGGAATCGAAAAGTATGCAGCTAGGAAACAAACTTTAAAAATAAGAAATATAAAAAAATACATTTTTTTAAAAACAAAAATAGGACTGAGGAGATGAAAAGAAAAAAAGAAAACATGACTCAAACCTCCAAAAGCACAAACTGACTTTCTGAAAATATGAAGCTGAGACTGCCTTCTCATCTTGACTCCATCTTCAATTAAAACTGCCAAATTCTAGTTTGCTAGAGTGAAACAATAAGAAATATCTATGTTCTTAATTGAATTAAGTATCCATAACTAATTTCCTCACAAGCAGATTATATTTAAGGAAGGCTTGGATGGTTGGTTAATCTTGCATGTTTTCCTCCGTCTGGATAAAGCACGCTGCAGTTGTTCTAAATTGCATTATTGCTTTGTTATGGCACATTTTCCACATTTTTTTTTTCTTCATCTAAAATGTTTTCCTTTCTGGTTTTTTTTCTAATTTTTGTAATGAAAATTTTTACTTTAATATTTTAACTGAGGTACTGTCCTCAAAAGAATTATTTCAAAATATTGTCTTAGCCTTTTCTTCATGTGACATCAGATCTTTGCTATGTTAAAAAAGCAGTCATTTCAGGTGAAATCAGTGGAATTATGAAGTGGTGTTATAGCTGAACAAAAATGATCACTCAGACACGTATTGGAAAATTAAACATTTTAGATTTAACAAGTAGGTTTTTGATGGTGTTTTCCCCTTTTTCACACTCCAGATTTGGTTTTGATCATCTATGGGAGATTACTTTTAATATGGCAGGGGTGTCTCTAATACAGACCTATTTCAGAACTTTCCGAGGGAGTACATCAATTCTAAAAATACATCAATTCTAATTTTTGGTGATACGGATTGAAATTCCATTCCTAACAATGTATATTTTTGCCCAAACTGACCTTTTCCAAAGTAAGATTTCAGTGTCATATTTGCATAGGACAATTTTTTGTCTGGATTTGTGTATATCTTACAAGCTTGTAGGTTGTCGTAACTTGTAGGCTTACACTCCAAACTACTTAACTGGCTGAAGCTAACCATCACGGGAATGAAGCTCACATAATAGTGTAGAGCAAATCTCTGTCTGCACAAGAGTGGACATATCATAAAGACTGCAAAAAGAAACATGCAAAAAACAACTCTGAAGTGGTCTACAAAAGCACAGCTGGTTATTATTAACTGCAATGTTCTCCCATACTGAGATATTGACTGCTGCCTAAACTGAAGATGTATCCACATGACCTGGGGCAACCAGAAAGGATGTCTCCACGAGCAGCTCAAAGCTTTGAGAGTCGTTTTCCAACTTGCACAGCTCTGATGAATTTCAATGAAAATTTAGGTCTGCTGGCCTGGAGTTGGGATTTCGGGTTCTTGGGCCATAGTTGGAGAAAAGAACAGGAATCGCTAGAATCAAGTTAATCTTTAGATTTATAATACTGCTTGTACATTCAACCAAGTGATTAGAAAAGTTATGACTTGGAAAAAATAAAAATTGGTGGTTTTGTTTTTATTGTGATCAAAGACTTCTGTCCAAGACCTCAGAGCAAGCTGGATAGTGCAATTTATTCCTTGCGAAGATGGTAAAAACTATGCTGTAAAACCATGGAATAATCCCAAACAGAGTAGAATTTGAAGAAAGATGCAATTTCTGAATGATGATTCTCAATCCAGTAAAGTCTAGAAAGTTACTTATTAAGAATATAAAATTCCAGGTGACTTTATAGGAGGTCCTGGTCAGTGAAAGAGCCTGGAAAAAAAAAAAAGGATGTCATAAAAGTTGTAACAGCCTAGCTCTCTGTGCTGCAACCTCAGGTAGGAGTTGCTGTTTGTTTGGGGATAGAGGAGTCTGTCCCTTGAAGAAACCTTGCTAAAATCTTTCTTTATTTTTATATATCTAAAGCAAAGTGTAGTAGACCCATAATGCAACAGCAGCTTATCTCTATTGTGTAAGGGAACTAGCTACAAATGTCATGGAAGATTTTTACAACATCCAGTATGATTCTATGGAATTTTTTTTTTAATTAGCACTTAACCATGTTCTCAACATTCTGCACAGTAGGTCCACGTGGGGATTTCATGGGGTATTACCAAAGTTAGAGCCAAGCATTCAGCAATTTGGACTGAGTGGCAAGGGGAGGTTACACTGGAATCAGTTACCAGATCCTTTACGGGACAATGGACTCCATGCTTTTATTTGTTAAAACTATTTTGATGATAAACTACGCTATTGCCATTTTTTATGATACTCTTAAGCCTCTGTTGTGTTACAAACACATACATGCACAGATATGCACAGATAGGGTCAGACTTTTGTTGCAGAATTTTCTCTCTAGTTCTTTAGCAGTTGAGCTGCTAGCACCATGTCAGGCCTTAGCAGCATGACATATAGAAAGATTTGATTTTTCCATCTAATAAGGTGGTGAGGAGTAGTTATTTTGGGGCACTGACTATCAAGGTTACAGGAAGGAAAGCAAGGCATATACCTGGGCTTCATGTTGAATTACTTCTATTAGTTTTGGTTTTTTATTTCTATTTTATTACATACACAAATTTGTAAATTCAGTCTGAAATAAAAGTTCTTTTGTATTATTTATCACTGTCAAAATCTCCAGTCATACCAACAGCATAAATGATACAGCACATAATCTCACAGATGGTCCATGTTCAAAAAGCAACTTTCATGACCTAAATCTGTAAATAACAAATAAGCTGCAGAATAATGAGATCTGTGTGTTAGTGCTTGATGTTCATTTATCAGCTTCAGTCATCCAAGCTTCTAATTATGGTCCTAGAATTCTTTTATTGCCTAGGGCCAAACTATTTTCTCCTCAATTCCCTTTCCATGTCGTCTACCTCTTTGGCATGATGAATAAGAGTCTTAGATTACAGTCCTCTTTATGCTAAAAGCTGATCAGCACATAGACTTCCAACTTCTAGAATGGCCTTCCTTCTATGAGAGATAATAATTTAAATGTCTGTCTCTACTAACTAATGAGAAAAACAAGGCAGACTGTCAGGCAGTGTGCCCACAAAAGGCTTTTTAGATGTGACAGAGGTCTGGAGAAGTCTTGTGCATTCCTAGTGATTATTGCTTTGGTAAGATTCCCCTTACAATAAGACTTCACACAGATGTAATAACAAATAAAACTTCACATGGACTTAATAACAAACTGAGTGAGTACATGTACTGAAAGCAGTCTGAAAAATTAAAAGTTCATTTTTATTTTACAGTTCTGGCTTTCAGTTATTAATAGTTTAGAATAAATAAAAATTGAAATACACACATATATCTCAAGAAAACCCATGTTTTAAGCTATCCTATGTAGCTCCAAATAACAAAATTTATATAAAAATGGCAAATTATTTTAAGAATTACATGAAGAAATTACTTAGTACGTGCTAAATTCATGTTTCTGATGAAGTCTTATCCATCTTTTTTGTCTGTGCCCTGCTTGTTTGTTTTTGTTTTTTCTTAAATGTATATTTATTCCAACTGTTTATGAGGAATACATTTTAAAGACATTTACCAAACTATGTGATATTGTTTATAAGTGTATTTTTTCAGTGTCTTATGATATGAAAAAAATGAATTTTAAAAGTATGACATTTATTAGTATTTTAAATGCAATATGAATGATTTTCTAGTCAGAAAGTCTTAGAAATATTTTAGTTCACTCTGTGTTACATGAAGATAATATGAAGTGTAGTTAGATCACTGAAGAATGATTTCCATATTCTGATAGATTTAAAAATATATACAGTTGATACCCTATTAAATTGTCATGTCCTTTTCCCATATTTATTTTGATATCACTTCTGATTGCCAAAATGTTAATTTGCCAAGCAGAAGCAGTCTCCTGTTATAATTAGCTAAATCTTTGATTTATTCAATGATGACAAAGGTTTTGGGGAGCAAAAAATTCCTTGTCCCTATTATAAAGACCAATCTAGATTACAAAAATTGCTTTATGTATTGCTTTAATAAGTTAAAAAAAAAAAAAAAAAAAAAGGAAAAAAGAAAAGGTAGTACATTATGTAGCTGTCGTGGAGTAGGAACTGGTCAATTTTTGAAATAAATTCAATACCAAGAGTTGGAAACTTAGGTCTTGAGAATTGGTTGACTTCTCTGGGCACTTCTAACTGCTTTGAGTAGATCACTCACTATCAGATGGACTGCCTGAATGCAATGATGAAGTGTTTTCAACTCTTTCCTTTTCTAGACTTGTTCTTCTAGTATTTGTGAAACACAATGGTGAACTAGTTTTAATTGTTCAGTTAATTATATTGTGTTACTATCTAGAAGTTTGTTTTTAACCTCTGCACTCTGGGTACTCAAATGCAATCATTCCTATTTGTGTTGCTGAACTGTTATCTGTCACATTCTCGCTTGATCTTTGTCTTGGTTTATTTGTTTCCAGATTAAGGTCTTCCTTAGAAATAGAATGGAGTTTCTACTGTATCACAAACATGCAGAAATTCCCTAATCAAAGGCAAGGAATAACTTGTATTCCACTGTAGTAATAAAAATGTTTTTAAAGCTGCATTCACTGGATCATCCCTGTGGTCACTTGGCAGTAAAGCTCTCCTTATTTCCTTTTGCTCAAATGAAAGAAAAATGCTAAATAAGCTTAGCTACTTTCTGTCCTTGACAGTGTATTCCAAATTAAACTGTGTGTGCTTAGTGTCAATTATAAATGAAAGAGAAAACAGTCCTCACTAGAATTACTTTTGTCTGATGCAACTTGGATTTATAAAGTGGATTAAGAAAACTTTTACTAATATCCATCTCTGCAATCTATGTTTCCTTCATTCAGGTGAAGAATAATTTTTAGATAGATTTTGGTGTTTGTTACAGGAATCACATGATAATTCATTAATTTTGTTTGTTTGTTTGTTTTTTTCTAGAACCTCTACAGGAGCTATAAATAAAATATAAAGAGCAGCCTGCTATTAGAATTCAAATTTAGATTTGTACCTGAATTCCTTCAAGTTTTCGGACAGTTAGATTTCAGTTTGAATGCATTTCAAAGGCATTTCAGGATCCATTTATCCATTTAGATGCATTGTTTTCTTTAGGTATATGAGGCTAGTTCTCTGTTCCCTTCTACCTTGCTCTTAGTTTTTTCCAGATGCATGGAGAAGGTAAGGAATAGTAGCAAACTAGAATTCTCCACTTGAGACAGCTCTATTTATACCCACTTTGCAGCACGAGTGAGCACCAAAGCCAGTTTAAAGATGTTACAATGTAAGCAAGATCAACTAGGTTGAAATATTACAAAAAGTCTAAGGTAGTAACAATTAATCTGTGTTTCACACTTTCCTACAGACTACTTCAGCTTTCTATACATCTAAAAATAATCTAAAATTGCTATTAAAGTTAGTTTGAAGTGAAATCTCTTGTTACAAATATATAGTCAAAGAACTAACATTCTTATTGTGAAGATTCCTGCAGAAGAGAAGAAGATTTTGTGGAGCTCAAAGTTCCACAAGCAATAGCTACATTAAAAAAAAAATAAAAAAAAGATGAAAATTTCTTTTTTTTTCATAAATATTTAGATACTGCTTTCTTTTCCTACTTTCTGTTCTTTGCTACAGAAAGCTATGAGATGCCATCTATCCTCAGTTTAGCTTAAAGAATGGGTTAGGTTGCAGTTTCAGTGCACTATAGAATGGTGCTGTTTCTCTTGGAAAAGCTATTCCCACACAATCTGTTTAGAATATCTAAACCAATGAAATAAAAATCAATGTCAAGACTACATTTGGCCAAAGAAAAATTTACCTGGAGAAATGTGACCAACCCAGTACCAGTAGTCCTTTGATCACAATATTCAGTTTTGTAACACACAGAAGACTCTCACTGCCTCTCACCCTTCAAGATATTTCATAAATGTTAGACATAAAAGATATCAAATATTCTGGAAATTAGGAGAATAGAAACTGGCAACACTTGTGTTTCAGCAGAGCTGTGTGGCTTCGATTTTTATCTCACAAACATGTTACTGGGATGAGAGCATCCCTCTAGGATCACCATGTTGAGCGAGTGAAAATAGAATTTTTTGGTTATTTCATTTAAATAAGATCATTATTAATATAAAGAACTGTACTTCATACTGATCATGTCTCTTCAATGACAATTTATCCAGAAGGCAGATAATTAGTGAAAAAAAAATGGTCAAATGTCTAGAAGTGTACTGCAGTGTGGACTCTGCAATCCATACAAGCCCCCACCCATTACCAACATTTTTCTCTCTTTTAGCTTCAACTTTTATTGACAGATGTACACATAGACATGCAATTAAATACTTGCTATGATTACATAGACTAAAGAGATTAGCATGACAAGTTGCCAGCACTATTCCCATATATTCAATCACGTCCACTGAAGAAGCAAAGTTATGGATACACATGTTGTATGCACTAAACAAAATTTATTCCCATTTGCCCCATGTAAGGTGTGATTCCTAACTATTAGAGTTGAAAACCCTTGAAAAACCCTTGAAATGTCAAACTGAGTGCTATGCCCATCCTGTTGTAACAATGAGATGTTCATATTCTTATTGCGGTCTTCTTGTAATGCATTTCTTGCTGCTGTAACACTGTTAGCATGGAGCTAAATTGGAATAATATTTGCAGTAACACTAGGGACTTTAGAAGAAATACTTAAATGCTTATCTTTGAGCTAAATCAATGCCAGTGTAAGTTGGACTTACAAGCAGTATGCCATTTGACATAACTGCATTCTGTATATTAAAACTTGGGATACAGCAGTTGGGACAATCAAAGTCAAAACATTATCAGCTCCTGATGCAATTTGCATATTTTACTTTTGTTCTTAGCAAACAGAGAAAATAAAATTAAATGTTCTGTGCAAGGGATGGGATTAGTGTTCAATGAGCACATCTGTCTCAGCTTTTCTACACAAAGTACTTTATCAGAATTATTGTTAATACTATAGTACCTTACATTACTTCTTCTCTCCACCAGAAAGCCTGTTATGAAGACAGGCAGAGGCCATCACTGAGGTGTCCTCAAGCCATGAACCATATGTCATAATGAAGTTATTCAAATTTATACCTTCAAAGAAACCGTATCATAGTCAAAGAAATGATGGCATACCAGATACAATAGGTTTGATCTGCACGTATGCCACTAAGTGGACGGCTCTGAGCAGTGGCCACAAAGATTAAGCAAGGTTTCTCTCATCTATTTCAAGATTTAATTTAATGGTGTTTCTACAGAGATCTTCTTTTTATTATCTATTTCCCCACTGTGTGAGCAGCCAACTCATTCTCTCTGCACTTCCCATAGCTGATAGGCATAACTATCTCATCCATTTCTCCTGTCCCTTTCACAATTGCTGAGGTTTGTAGGTGTGTCCTTTCTGTACCCTATCACATGTACTTAGTTGTTTTTATTGCATGCCATATTTGCTAGTCATTTTATTTGCTAGCAATTTACTTGTAATTAAATGCACAGGAGTATCGGAAAGGCTGAACTACCATTATTTTACTGTTTAGGGTACCCAAGTGTGTTAGTGAAACTAATAATGGATTCTATGCCAGACACAAAATTTCTGTGTCCTAGGAACCTGAAATTAATCTATTCACTAGTTAAAAAATCCTACTTTGTTTTTTAGGACACATCTCCTGGGCACAAGAAAATACTCTAGTGAATGTTCCTAAGTGATCTAGTATGTTTACAGTGTAGGCTTTGCACTGTTATGGGACCTCTATATTACATTTCTGAGGCATCAGATGTCTGCTAGAGCAGTAGTGTGCTAAATACATTAGCTATTAAACATAGTTAGGTCTCTTATGGTGTGGATTTTCTCTGTTTCTTTTTAAAAAAGAACAGAAGATGAAAATAACTTGGTTTTTGTGTACTACGAGCGAATACTTATTCTTGTGCTTTTTTCTATGTATTATGCAATGTAGGGTAAAAGATATAAAGATATGAGTGGTAAATCTAGAAAGAAATATAATTGCAACTGATGATATGAAACCTTCCAGTCTTCACTGAAGTCTGGATTGAGAATGTCTCTTTGTTGTGGTTTGATCTCAGCAGGCAACTAAACACCAGGCAGCGAATCAATTCACTCTCCCTTCAGTGGGATGGGAGGATAATCAGAAAGGCAGAAGTGAGAAAATTTGCGCGTTGAAACAAAGGCAGTTAGTTCACTAACTTGAACACTACTGAGATCGTATGTTCCACAGATGGGGCTTTTTGTGTTGTATTCAAGAGTCTTAAGAGGCTACAACACACATGCAAAAGCTATCAATCAAATCGATGATAAAATATTAATCTTATTGAAATAATTGAGTCTGTTTCATGTGAATGCGAAAAAAAATCTTTAATTTTATTAGATCAATAAAAAGACAAAAAGTGGCAGGAAATAAATCACAGAATCATAGAATATGAAATTGTTAGATTAATATATGAAGTATTTGATGTTCAGATGAAAAACCTGGAACCTGGGGTCAACTGGCTATGTGAGAATTTCAACTGCTTCTTTTTGAAAGGTTTTCTTGTAACCAGAATGGCAAGCACTATGTAAAAAGAAAAGTTATATTTTGCCACAGAAGTTTTTGGTGAGATGGGTGAAATATTTGATTAATTTGAAAGCTATAGCATCATAAGAAACTGCTTATCATTATGTTAACTTGGTGCATTATACACTATTTTGAGTCTATAATGATGAGTTACAGAAAAATTCATATACAGACATTTCTCTGAAGTTAGAAATAGTGAGACTTTGTACATGAAAAGCCACATAAATAGTAGAAGACTTTTTATTGAAATCTTTTATTATCTATGACCCTCAGGACATAAGAGCTACAAAGAATTTGCTCTGCCATTTCTAAGTTGCATAGTTAATGAGGTTTCCCTCCTTTCTACCTGGTCATTTAATTTAATTTCAGAGCAAAGTGTGAAATTGTATGCAAAAGATTTTTTTTATATTGTTTTGAACAAAAAGGATTCATACGTACTGTTTTGATATCACAGAAGTCACGCTGTTGTTGCATCACCGCTATTTGAGTTATAGATTACCTGAATTATCTTTATTTTTTATTGCTTTCTGGTAGTGTCTGTGCTATGCTGTGTGCTGTGGAAGTATAATCATGAATAGTGATTCCAATCTAAATTTCATAAAAGGAGAAATATACTATCACCCAAAATTTTGCAGCTTTTAACAAACAAATAAGTGGAATAAACAGGTTAAATCATTTAGTGCTGTTTTAAAACATACCATAACATTTATGGAGCTTGCTACTTCTAAGGATGTAAATGTATTTGATTTGACACTCAACATTAAATACCTTAGTAAACATTTCTTTACCCAGCACAGTAGTGGTTAAATTTCAAACTGATTTGAAAATAGAAAGGACAGTTACACTGCAGATTCAAAATTCAAAACATTCATATTTTATAGATTGTTTCAAATGAATTTAAAAAAAAAAACCACAACAAAAAAGTGAAAATAAATCTTCATAACACTTCCATTAAAAACTGCTTTTTTTGTTTTCCTGTTGTCCTTGGAGACCATTGCAGTTACCTTTAGAATATCAGAATACAAATTCATGGACTAGAGTTCCTTATTTTAAAAAGGTATCTATATTCTTTTCATATAAAAAATTAGATAACCTTTGAAAGTCATTGAGGACAAAGATTGTTTAGAATTCCAGTAATACTGTTATGAAACACATTCACATTTACAGTTTTCAGGGAATATCTGTGAGGTACTTGTTCTTAGTTATTAATAAACAAAGCATAGTATTTTCATAATTACATACTGGAAATTAATGAAGGGAGGATTAGCAAACCTCAATGTTGTGCCCAGTTGTGTTAATACAAGGGCTCCCTCCAATGGTGACAAGTTATTTCACATACTATTTATTGCTACACGTGCATGAATGACACTGGAATAAGGTAGATGGAAGAATTCAAAAGAAGTAATTATCTCTGATGGTTTACATTAAGATATTTTTAATGCATACATAAATCCCTGCACTGTGGCATCTAGACAATGAAGTAACTTTTCATTTCAGATCTACCAAACAAGAAAAAAAAAAAAAACAAACAAAAACATAAAAAGACACTGGTTTAATTAACCATATTTCCAAAGGAGTATGGCTACATAGTGATAGGCCTCCACTGGCTAGCAATAGACATTCAAAGGCCCTAGATTCATACCCTACCTACACAACCCTGCAATGCTATTGAGTAAATGGGGTAGCCAAATGCTACTGCTGCAAAAAGAAACAAAGCTCACAAAGTTTTGTTGCTGTCTTATTTTTTAGATATTAAAATCTTCCTTTTCTTTATTAATATGAAAGCAAACTGTTTCAAATTTTGTTCCTCGAAAATAAATAAATTAAAAAAAAAACCCAAAAATTCAAACAAGCAAAAAACCCACAACTAATCCCAATCCAAACAAAAAAAGAGAAAGACAGAAAGAATCTCTAGTACTGCACCCATTCACAAATATCAGCTGTTGCCTTTGATAAATTATATGGTAAGTGTGGTCTCATCCTCTCTTCATCTCCTACTTCTGGAGTTGTTCTCGTACATAAAGGTACGGTGATACTCTGCTCACACAGAAAAAGGCAAAAAAAAAAAAAGAGAAAGAAACGTGACATAATATCCCAGCAAATAAAACAATCACCCAGTGTGAAGAAACAAAAAAGAGAGATAGGCTGAAATAATATTGGTACAGTTTATCCCAGTATCTTGTTTCTGGCTGACACTGGTAGAAAGCTGTAAGAACAGTGTAAGGATCTAGTGAATGTTCACCAGCTATGGCCTCAAAGCCAACTGTGGTTCATGGCTTCCTTCTTCCCAGGAAGAGAAATTGGCAAGGATGACAGAAGTGGTGCAGAACTGCATCACCATCCGCAACGACACTGTGTGAGCCGATGCAGGCAGGACGCAGGAGCAACCACAAAACCATGGATTAAGGACAAAGAACAAATTTAATCTCAATACCTCATGGATCGGGGAACCTCTGAAGCAGCACCTGGGCAGAGGCAGGCAAGCGGGGGATGCAGGCACCGCAGAGTGAGAGTCCTTAATAGCATGAGAGTCCTTGTTAACAAGGGAGTGAGGGAGAAAGAGAGCTCCTGTATTTCAAGAGTTCTGGCAGGCAGAGTTTTCTGATCTGCTTTGATCTCTTCAGCAGCAGGGCAAGAATCTCAGACGTGTTTGATAAGGTGCCCCTGAGTCCATCCCAGGACTATGTTATCTGAGTGCAGATGTTCTGTTTGTTGAGCACACAAAACTAAGCAACAATTAGTATCATAGAATCATAGAATGGCTTGGGTTGGAAGGGACCTTAGAGATCATCGAGTTCCACCCCCCCTGCCATGGGCAGGGACACCTCCCACTAGAGCAGGTTGCTCAAAGCCTCATCCAGCCTGGCCTTGAACACTT
>JAOXNO010000020.1:48055043-48072246 GCA_028565335.1 Limnodromus scolopaceus | reverse complement strand
GGTGCTCTATGTTCTCCAGGCACTAGCCAGGGTGGATTAGGCAGTGTCAGAAGGGAAAAAAAAAAAAAAGTCAGCATTTCAGAACAAATATTTTAAGACAGACATATAACTTGATACAGCCTACTTTTTGTTAGCCTGTCCTGTTAATACATAGATATCATACAAGAAAATAGCCAAGAAGTAGTAAATTCATTATTGACCAGTCTTTGACTTCTGCTCTTACACTATTGGCAACTTCTTTCCTTAGAAAATTACTTAATAGTATAATTGATTTATCTTCTCTTTCTAAGCTCAGCTTTGGAGGGATCCCAGTGCCTGGAAAATCAGGGACATTGTCACACAGGAACTTTCATGGGTGTTTTGAAAATATTTATTATAATGGAGTGAATATTATTGACCTGGCCAGGAGGCATAAGTCTCAGATCTACATTGTGGTAAGAGATTTATAGTTAAGAAAGAATAAATAAGTAAATAGAGAAAAGTAGATGACTACAGCCACTTTCATATGTAAATGTTAACATACAGTTCTAGTAAAATCAATGATTTTTAATGAAAGAAAAATCAGGGAATCACCTAATTGGGCTGCTATTTTATGTTTGGCTGTTGTTCTATATCTGCTGCTGTACAAACTCATCTAGTATACAATGCAGGATGCATTTTATTCTTCAGCCCTCTAGATGTTATTTAGATATATGTGATATACCTCACTGTTATGTGGTATATCACTGCTGTGCACATACAAAAGCTAGTGAGTAAAGTAAGATGTATCTGAAGACATCAAAGCTCTGGTTTTGACTTCCGTACCTGACTAGTAGGGACATCAGCAGTACATCTTAAAAGCCTCGTGTTGCTGAGGACACTGAGACATTCTGTTTTCTCCAGAGTATTATAATTTTGATAAATAAGTTCTGTTTGTCAATTTATATTGTCCTGTGTCTGAAGAGTTGTAGTTTAGATTGGTGGGTTTAAAGCATTTATTGTGATATGGCCAAGCTGTATTAACTAAACCCCTACCATTTAGAGAAACAGTTCGAATAACAAAATAACTTCTGTGTTACAGAATGTTTCCTATAAATTTTACTAAGCCCTTTGTTTTCTTTCCAATTGTATAAGAGCCATCTTATTTATTTATTTAGCAACAAGAAATACAGAGATACAATGGAAACAATCAGTTCAAAAAAATTAACGAAATATGAAGTGTTTTCAAGCTCCAAATCTTTTAAGTAGTTTTTCAGTTTAGAATATAAACAATCAAATTTGGTTCTCTCTTCCAGAAAAAATGGATGACAGACATCTCTTCTCATGTGAAGCTCATTAGAAATATTCCAGAATTAACTAAACTGTTACCATCATACAATATCCTATCTGTGATGATGATGGATGTTGGGGAGATGGCTGTTGTAAGAGTCTCTGTGTGGACTAGTGAAAGGGAAACTATGAAATTATTGTCATAGGAAATTGCTTCATCTTAATCTCAAATGATTTAAACTGCTGTGCTACTTTCAAAACTGTTTAGAAGATGTTTTATAATGTAAATGAACCAGAAAGCATCTATGTTACCATAGAATCCATGTTAAATAGTCACTTTGCTGGTCTGATTCAGTATCAGGCAGCTGTCCAGAAAACACGGAGGAGGAATCTGCAGATGGTAAGCTTTTAGCAGTTAACAAGGTTTATTAATCTGACGACTGCCTTTTCATTATGGGTCAGTTCAGTTGACTATTCATTTCTCTACAGCTGAGTTCATAAGACAAAGGTTTTCTTTATTTATACATTTTCCCTGAAGAAAATGAAAACAGATGAAGTTTAATATCTCGCCATGCTACAGGCTAGTATTTTTCTTAAATTGATTTTTTTTATGTTTTTCCTATAAGGTTAATATTTTATGTATGTTCAAAAATTTAAAATCTTTTCATGTTGAACAGAAGTTAAATGTACTTTAAATTCTAAAGACATCAATTTTTTAGTAATCACCCATACAGAACAAATTAGGTATAGTTCAAATGGTGCCAGCAAGTCATTAGATCAAAGTGCACAGTATATCAGTGTCAAGATTCATAAAGTATTAACTAATACTGACACCAGATGCAAAAAGTGCATTATCACCATTCCAGTCTTCTTATCTATATTACTCAGTACAGCCGCAGTTGCAGGTAGAGCTCAGAATTTGTCAATAAACTTACCAAGAAGTTTATTTAGACACTTAAGAACCAGTGATTCCAGAAGTAACCAGGCACAAAATAAAGGCTAGGTGCCTAAACACAACTCATTATCTGGTCCATATGGGTCTGTTTGAAAACACGTTTCTTTCTGATTAATGAAGTATGTGTTTCACATTTGGAAATAGCAAGAGTTTGTATGTGGAATTTTCTCTGACTATTTGTCAGAAATAGAAATATTGGAGTCAGCGCACATCTCTGGTTGCACTGTTTTGGAAAGATTGTTCTTTGGTCCGCCAAATGTTTTTTTTTCTCATATTTATCACTTCCTTAAACAATCAGTATCCAAGCTCAACATTTTTCTCTGTGTGCAAGTGTTTTGATCCGTGAATGCAAAGTTTGCATTCAGTGGCACTTTATTGGACATCCAGAAATTTGTGAAGTCCTTAATGTCAAGTGTGAGCCATAATAGAAACAAAGCAGGTCTGTCTAATTCCTGCAGTACCATTAAATCACCCATGTAGTTTAGGATCTTACCTCATTCACTTGCCACTCTGCTCAGGCAGATATGTCTGTTCTGGTCAAACAATTAGGTAAACATTTCTCAAACTGATGATGTTAGTATTTATACTTGATTTGTAGACTAACACAGCATGACAAATACTGGGTTCTATGAACAATGTGTTGAAACTGTAGTTTCCATACAAAAGTTTTCATGACTGTTTACCCCTGAATGTTTCTAATGCCATGTTTGTCTCATTTATTTCTAGGGCAATATGTCCTTCTCATGTCTAGAGCCACGTGTGGTTCCTGTTACATTCCTGAGCTCCAGTAGTTACCTGGCACTGCCAGGCACATCAGGGCAAGATGAAGTATTCATCAGTTTCCAGTTTCGCACCTGGAACAAGGAGGGACTTCTATTATCTAGTAAACTACATCAGGCTTCAGATGGTTTCCTCTTGTATCTGAGTGACGGGAAAGTTAAAATCAGTCTTCATAGACCAGGAAAAGTACTGAATGACATCACTGCAGGTAACAGAAATATATACAGTATGTAAAGTTCATGTGTATAATCTGTGAAATTTGAGAAATCTAAGTAACTTTTTCAGTTGTGAAGTGTAAACAAGTTAATTTCTTGCTCTGTCAAGCTAAGACATTAAGACGTTCCTCACTGTTTCTCAGTGCCTTCACAAGGCATGAAGTAACTAATTTTTCTATAAAATTATACATTATTATAAATATTATGGTTTTTGTTTTCTAGAGGTCTCAGTTATAGAGCTGTCCATTAAGTTTGGACAGTGGATGCCCAATACGAGGCTGTATTCCAGACAGATGGGGCAAGTTTGAGTCTAAATTTAAAAATGAAATAAAAAAATAATAAAAAAAAGTTAGTAGCAGACTATACTCTGACACTCCATGCATCACAGCTGTCTCTTTTATGGAAACAAATTGAATTTTACCCCCTTCTTGTAGAAGGATTAAATGGTCATTTTAGAATGAGTTCTCAGACAGAAAAAACAGGACTAGAGAGATTAGGTGGATAAACGGGATTCCAAAGAATATATGAAGAAGAGAAAATGAGGCTGGGATTGGAGTGCTTTCTGGATGGACAAAAGAAGATGATGAGAGATCACTAGCTGGAGGAATATGACACAGAAGCAAAGGGTAATTTGGTAGAAAGCATAATGATGGTATCCAAAACATGTTATACCTAGATTTTTTTGAACTGTATACAATCATATGTTTCATATTCATAAAACAGGGAAAAAATGTGAAAAAGAAGCCAAGTTAGTTCCAGTAATGTAATGTGTAAACTGAAAAAACAGGTGGATAACAAGTAGAAAAACTGCATTTTACATTGGCACCTAGAAAACAAGTTAAGAGTTTGAATATATGAAGAAGGTAATCTAGTATAGATTGTATTCATTGGAGTGATAGGAATGAAACCAAAGGCATCTTTAAAGGGAGTTTTCAAGCCAGAATATAAAGACCCTCATGATGCTGTTTAGTGCTAGATTATTTTGAGCAATAATAAATACAGTAAGTAAACTAAGCAGTTACTGAAATAAAAATAAAAAATAAAATAATTATCATAGACATTAACCCACGCCCCCCCCCCCCAATCTCTTTTGAACTCCACAGAATTAAAAAAAGTTGTGTAAAATATGGAGAAGTTTTCACAAAAAAAAAAAAAAGGGATTGGTACAAACTCAAATTTAGAATCACTTGTCTAAAATGTTCATGAATCATGTGCTTGGCAATGTAAGGCAGACAAAGAGAGCAAAGCAGAGCCAAGCAGTACAAAGAAACAGCCACAGGACCTGAAGATGAGGCGTTCTTAATCTCAGTTCTGTGCCTCTGTTTCTTTTAGATTAATTCCTTACTTCAGTCCCTGATACAAAATGAAAATTCCTTTGAGGTGAAAAAAAAAAAAAAGGAAAAAGTTAAACATAACTCTGAAGCTCATTATGTTTCTACAGGTTTATAATGATTAAAAGTAAAATTTTAAACAACTGATTATTTTAATTCAAGAAAAAACTGTAAGTCAGTAATGACCATGTATAATGTTGAAATTTACATAAATACTTTGATCCTGTTTCCGTGGGTGACAGTAGGATCAGCCATGGTATTAATTAAAATCTAAAATAACTGATGTACAAAGAGTACCATTTTAATGACAAGGGGTCTCCCTAGGCTTGCCATTTGAAATGTCAAGTCCTTAGTAAGAACATCAGTGTTATGTAGTTAACAGTGATGAATTTGGATTTTTAGGAGCTATTTCAATTGCAGTTTAATTAGGTGATGTATGGTAAAGAAGCTATTGCCATGCAATGTAATTTTAAGAGACCAACTGAAGGTGGTGACACTTATTAACAGCTGTAAAATTGCACATAGAGCATTTTATTCAAAGCTGCAACACAGTGCATACCATATTAGCTGAAATACACCAAAATAAATCTTGACACTCTATGCTGAAACAAAATTTAATGTTCTCATGCTATGTTAAGCATAAGAGGAATAAGGAGGAATTGTGTTTGCCTTTGTGAAGACAGAAACTACAGCAAAAACATCTTATTCTCTTCCGAGAAAAACTTTATCTAACAAAACTTTATGGGGAACTTTTTCTTGAGTTTTTGATGTGTTTATTGTTACGCTCACTGAGACAATTCAAGTCTGCATTTGGAGACTGAGTAATTAAATTATGGATGCCTGGACAGGTTTGTTCCCCTACAGGCAAGGATTTATGACCTGAATTTCACACACACACACAATATTTGATAATTAAATCAGAGCATATTTCTTTGTGCATAGTTCTTAAATACATTATCATGTGTTTTTTAAAGATTTCTTCGACCATATGAAAATGAGAGTAGCATGTTAATTCATGAGTGATTATGTTATAATAAACCATATCCTTCTTTTATAGAATGGTTGCTTAATATCTTTTCTTCATAGCCTCTTTTGCAAGCTGTTCATCAAAAATTCACAATGAAATAACATAGATTAAAAAAAAAGAAATTAAGACAAACTTAATTGTGTTGAATGATGAGACCAAATTAAATTACAACATGTATAATTGTTTGAGATATTTTTACTCAGTTTCTTCATATGACCCTGTCTTTCTATGCAGCTTTTAAATTCTATGCAGCTTTTAGTTAAGTGATGTTAATAATAATTTCATTTAGTGGTTGTATTCAGACTAATCTAGAAATTACTTTCTCTAAACTAGTTTTTGGTTTGTTTTTTTTGTTTCTCATTGATCTCCTAATAAGCTATATACATTTTCTTTCCATATGCATGTTCCTGAGGTTGGATGTCGTTGCTCTGCAAGACTTCCCACAGACAGGTTTTTTAGCATTTAGATACTAAAATTATGGAAGTACTACTAATGAAAGTAAAATTATGTTTTGTTTAATAGGTATCTTGTTATGCACTAAAAGTGTAACTGTTATTTTTTCCTTACTTTTTTTTCTGGTTAAGTATTTTTAACACTCCTAGTAGAGCACCAGACAATATAATTTTCAGCTGGAATGGAAATGTCAGCAGTTCGTTGGCCTCCACCATTGATACGGTGTACTACTTTGTGGCTTCGCATGAGCAACTGTGAATTTAATCAAGGTTCTCAATTCGAGGGTTAGAATGAGCTGGTTTCTCACAAGTGTCTTGTGCTTCCATAATGAGATTCTTCAGTCCCCAGACTTAATGAAAGGGACTTTTGGGAAGTCTTAACTTGAGATGAACATCATTTAGTATCTCTAATCACGCCCAGCCATTGCAGTCTCCAATATCAATACAGGCTGGGGGATGCATGGATTTAGCAGCCCTGCAGAGAAGGACTCGGGTATACTAATGAACATAAAAATTGCATATGAGCTGGCAATGTGTGTTTGCAGCCCAGAAATCCAATCGTATCCTGAGCTGCATCAAAAGAAGCGTGGCCAGCAGATCAAGGGAGAAGATTCCATCCATCTACTCTGCTCTGGTGAGACCCCACCTGGAGTACAGCATTCAGCTCTGGGGTTCCCAGCAAAAGACAGACATGAACATGTCAGAACAGGTCTAGAGGAGGGGCATAAACATGGTCAGAGGGCTGGAACAGCTCTCCTATGAAGAAAGGCTAAGAGAGTTGGGTAGTTCAGTTTGGAGAAGAGAAGGCTCTGGGAAAACCTTCTTGTGGCCTTTCAATACTTAAAAGTGGGCTTATAAAAAGGATGGAGAGAGATTTTTTTCCTGGGTTGGGTCAGGTCAGGGGGGAATGGTTTAAACTGAAAGAGGTGAGATTTAGACATCCCACCCCACAATGGGGTGGGAAGTGTTGCTAGCAGATCCAGGGAGGTGATTCTTCTGCTTTACTCTGCTCTGGTGAGGCCTCACCTGGAGGACTGTGTGCAGGTCTGGAACCCTCAATATAGGAAGGACATGGGCCTGATGGAGCGGGTCCAGAGGAGGGCCACAAAAATGATCAGGGGGTTGGAGCACCTCTGCTACGAGGACAGGCTGAGGCAGCTGGGGTTGTTCAGCCTGGAGACGAGGAGGCGCCGGGGAGACCTAATAGCGGCCTTCCAGTACCTGAGAGGGGCCTACAGGAAGGCTGGGGAGAGTCTGTTTACAAACGCTGTAATGAACATTATGTACAAATGAACCGCTTGTGTTCAAGGTCAGGTTGTGTGAGGTTTTGAGAAACCTGATCTAGTAAAATACCTCTCCAGATGGCAGGGAGATAACTAGACAACTTTTAAAGGTCCTTTCCAGACCAAACTACTCTCTGATTCTCTGTTTCTATGATTGCTAAAGGAAAATATAGCATATTGCAGAGATGTGACTGAGGAAATCTTCATTCACTTGAAGTACCTCCACAAATAGAGAAAGTCCTTGTTTAATCTTGGAGATGAGGTGAAAGAAGCCAGAGTCTTTGGTAGCTGGGGATGGAGGCTAGAGTAAGAGGGGAATAATTAAGTAGGGAAATAATTCCGTTTTTAAGAATCATTTCCTGAAATGGCTAATCTTAAAAACACAATGTGACAAGTGGTATTAGAGACAATTCTTTATTTCTTCTTGAAGGATATTATTATTTCTTCTTGAAGGATAATTCTACAATAATATATAGAAGAAAACTGGGAATTGGGAAAAAACCTTTCTAGGACTTAATTTTCTGTGCTTTAAAAAATACATTATTCATATTCATTTTAGCATACCTATTATCTCTTTGATGAAAGAATATAGTTCACTGAAGTTCACAGTGGTATAAAAAAACCTAAGGATGCTTTATCTGTTTGTGATTCTTCATTGATTTTTGTTTGAAGTTAGTAAAACCTTTTGATATATTTGATGAGTTCTTGCTGCAAATAGTACTAAAAAAATAGGACAGATTTATAACAGTACTCGTTAAATCTAGAAACTTCATTATACAGTGTGACTCATTTATTCCCATGCATAAATTGCCCATTACAAGGCAGCAGTGACATTTTTCTAATTATCTACTGTTTTTCAAATGTCTGTTACACATCATATTACTTAGCCAAAACACAACCAGAGCCAAAATAGTTTCACTCATTTTCTTGATCCTCAGCTCAATACTATGCCAGCCCTAACATGAATTACACCAGCTGGCATTCTGCTGTAAGTTATATTGACTGTCACTAGTACAAAGGAACTTCTTCAGCAGTTGGACATCTTGAAGATATAGGGAAACTCTAGTCATTCTCTCCACACTGTCTGTAGGGCTATGTAAATCCTTGTAACCAAAAGACAAAAATCCAAAGGAAGATTACCATGTTATCTCTGTACAGGTGACCTTCCGGTAGCAACATGGAATAATATTCATACTATCTTATATTGTGTGGAATTGTGCTTTCCAATTTTTATTTTAGTAAAAAATCCATCTCCATAAATATGAATATGGGGTAGAAAATACACCTATTTTCCCAGAAAATTAGTAATAGCTTTACAGGTTATTATTTTCTCTGACTGTAAGTGTACTGTTGCTCTTAGCAAACTGAAATGTCACTTACAGATTGCTACCAGAATAAGTAATGGCCAGAAATCAGAAAACGAGTGACTGCTGCCCTACGCTTTCTGCCATTATACTACAAAGGTGAATTGTTCTAGAAAGTGCAACACAAATATAAGATCTGTTAGACATGGCTTTTATGTTGTTCCACTGAGGCTGGGGATAAAGCAAAATATTTAAGTTTTCTTGTTATGTGGTCCATAATAAATATAATGCCTGAAATAAGGAAAAAGCATATAAGACTAATATTATTTTAAATATAGTAGAGATATTTTCTATATGATAATTTATCTGAATTTATAATGTCATTCTAAGATTTATCTCTTGACTTCATGCTGATCTTGCTGTGGTAGTTAACAAAATGTGGATCTGGGTTATGATATAATTTATCTATTTGAACCTTCTAGAGAGGAGTATATAAACACATGAAATTTCAAAAGGGAGATCACAAATCATAGGCACTCTGCAGATGAGAAAAGGCTTCACATAATTCAAAGGTTGTATTCTTTGTTCCTCACTGCGAGAAGTTCCTCTGTTCTGAAGAGCATTCAAGAGCATGATTGACTTAAAGCATTTCTTGAACATAATGTGCTGAAGTACTACCCTGAATAAAATTTATTTAAGTATAAATATGTAAGTGCTTTTCAGAACCAGGGATTTAGATTTATTGCTTTGTGACACCTTACCCCTACACAGCCAGATGTAATGTAAATTGGTGTTAGAGGCTAACTTCTCAGACATTTACAGTAAAAGAGACATCTGAAAGACAATAATCTTGTGACATTGATATGGTGGTTGCTGAAGCTTTTAGCACCTACAGGATTTTGCTATTTTACAGGATTATAATATAATGACTGCCTTTGATTTTAAAAGATTAAGACATCCTTAGTAATAGTGCAGTAAAAATGTGTATTATTTGTAAAATACTGTATCAGCCATCACAATGATATCTTAATAATAAGCTCCTTAGATTGGGAGGATAATTTTCATAGTCACTTCATTAAATGGATGTATTACTGATAATTAGAAGTATTACAACAGTAAAGCTTATTCACTGAAGTATTTTTATTTTTTCTTCGTCAGTTTTGAAGCAAGGGAATGGACAAAGGTTCTGTCTTCACAGAAGACATTTGTGTTCTTTAATAATTATGTCTTTTCTTTCATTGTCACTTGTAGTTTTCATGTGAGCTATCATTGTGCTTCTGGTTTCTCCTCCTTTCAAGTCTGTAACATTCAGGTAGTGTAACAAATAATGGATATTTAGACCTCATTTTGCTTTTTATTTTTCTTCCAGGTGCTGGATTAAATAATGGCCAGTGGCATTCTGTATCCTTGTCTGCCAAAAGGAATCGTATCAGTGTAATAGTGGACAATGATGTGATGTCATCTGCTCATGCCTCCATACCTCTGCAAATTTATTCAGGAGATGCTTTCTACTTTGGAGGTGAAATATGTTGTTTATTTATGCTGGAAATATCCCACAGTTGAACTTCATTTTTTCCTGACATATCTACTCAAATGGCAAGAATTATTTGCCTTGCCTCGAGTCTTCTTTGCCTAGGTTGGATATCTCCCAAAGGATCTGGTTTTCAGGTGCTGCTGTTATATTTTTGAGTTTGTGCTTCCTTAAAATTTTATAATGGTTGATAGAATAAATTATCACCTTAAATCCTTAGTCACTTTTTAGAACATCATTTTTTGGTATCATACTCTTATGATTGACTATATGCAATCTATATACTGGCTGGCAATCAAACCGGCACACAAAGGTCTCTCTTTTTGCACACTTACAGTGTTGCTAAACAAATTTTTTGTGAGAATCTTCCACTGGGATGACTTCAAGTTTTCATTTTAAATAAATGCTTAGTTACTAGTTCAAATATCCTTTTTACAAGATACACACCCTTAATTTTTAATTTATTCTTTTTTACCACAGTGACACAACTGTGATATGTTTGGAGAATATAACTTGTGCCATGTTTAGATACCTTCATTTCCCTAGCAATATTGACAGTTAGCTGTCAACAAGTGCTACATCTCTGATCAGATGATTTGCACCATTGCAGGGGTGATGGCACAGAAGCGATATGGGCAGTTCAAAAAAAGCAGCATATTCAATTAAGTTGTGCAAGGACATTTCTATTTATCTTTCGGGGGGTGGAGGAGACAAATTAATTCCAAGAACATTGTAAATACAACTTGATATCCACTCAGCTTTGTAACTGGAATCAGCAGCTCGTGCATGTCATACAAAGTTGGGGGAAACTAGTAGAAGGTTTCCGAGTAGAAAATTGTTCATTAAAATTTTATGTCATATACCACTGCCAAAATGCAGACAACGCATTTTGACTTTCTAAGTCTACATGAATATTTACCATGTTTCTATATGCTTGTTGTTAAAACATGAATATCAGCCTTCCAGGAGAGGTGTCCTGGGGACATTGTGTTTAGTTTTAATGAATACAAAATATGCAAGAAATGTGTATTCTTAGATGGGAAAATGCATAATAAACATGAAAATATTTTACCATTATATCAGTGCAATTTCTAGTCCTGCTATCATCAAGGATATATGACCTCTCTGAGTTCTTGGAATAATAACTCGTTGCAACTATAAGGGCAAAAAGAGATTATTTAATACTGCAATAAGCATATTGTGTCAATTTTGTTGTTAAAGGATTTTTTCTTATCTTTAACATCTGCCCCACAATTATAAGGAATTTACTTATTTCATTTCACTTTTAGTTAATTTTCTACTATATAATTCTTAAAAACATACCTTTAGTATTTGTATTGTTGTACACTCCTGTGAATAGATTTGCTAGTTTCCACTGTCATTTTATTTTCCTGTATAGTAAACCTTTGCGCTGTCTTTGCAGAACTTCAGAAAGTGCCCTTTAGCTCTGTAGAACAGAGAAGTGTCTTAAAAGTCACTGCTCCTAACACCATGTTAGACAAGTAGGTCTTCAAATGCTGTGAACCAGAATGCAGTATTGTTTAACTAAGATCAAAGAACAGCGTTCTTTGCATCATTCCAGAAACAATATTACCCTTTGGAAGAAAGCAAAAGGAAAAAAATATTTAGGCATATTTTGCCATGCAGTTTTCATTTGTGTCTGGGAAAAACTGCTGAATGGACATGATTTAAATCAAATCAGGATCAAAGCAATTTTTTTATTTATTAACGGTGTTTAGTTAATAGGCAATCAGTGAGTGAACAAGGCATTTCAGGATCAGTAACACAATAGACAAACCACAATATTAGATACTTATAGAATTCATATTCATAGCTTGGGTAGGAGATCCAGACACTGTCTAGTCCAATCCTCTGTTCTATATGAGTCTGATGATATCAGGATGTACAGGGCTGTGACCCTCATGAAATCTCATACCTCCTTTGGGGAAACATATTAACCACCCTTATGGCAAAAACCCTTGTTGCTAATGTCCGGTCAGAATGTGCCATTTCTTACTTTTGTCCTTTGCACTTCTGGAAAAAGTCTGGATGCATCTTCTCTGTATCATTTTATCAGATAGCTTTATCTTCTCATCTTAAGACTGAGCAGGTCCAGCTGTCTCATCCTCTCCTCATAAACCCGGTGCATTCAGCTCCCCAACCATCTTGGAGGCCTCTACTGTACTCACTCCTGGATGCCAATGTCTTTCTTGTACTGGGGAGTCCAGAACTGCAACAATCCAGATGGGGCCTCACAAGTACCATTTCCCTAGATCTGCTGATTGTGTTCTTGATAGTAAAGCCCAGAATGCTATTGGCCTTCTGTGCTGCAAGGGTACATTTCTGGCTCATGGTCCACCTGTTTGCCATAGGACCTGAGGCCTTTCTCTGTGGAATCAGGCAGTTATCCTCCATCTTACTGAACTTCATGGTATTCCTCTCAGCTTATTTCTCCAGCCTGCCCAGACTCCTCTGAGTTGAAGTTCTGCTCTCCAACATTTGACCCCTGGCCCCAAGCTTGCTGAAAGCATACTCTGTCCCATCATTCAGGTCATTATTAAGACATTAAACAGCATAGCTCCCAGTACTGGTCTCCAAAGGACTGGCGCGGATGGAGTGATTAACTTGGCAAGTTACAGCGAAGTAGTGAGATATTTATTAAGGTGAAACAGTGATTTAACAAAATCAGCAGTAAGCGTGATAAAACCAGTAGTAAATGCGATAGTGTTTTACGAGATTCAATGTCAAGATACAATCTATTATTTACTGCATAAAGGACAGGGTCAGACAAACAGTCAGGGAGACCCTCCCGTTGAGTCATGAGGTTCAGAAAGGATCCCCTTGCTTTCTAAACTCCTTCTCATAGAGGAGTCTAGGTGTGGCTGGATCCAATCCTAGTCCCAGACTTGGTCAATAGTTTATGTCTAAAGGATTATATATGCGGAATCAATCCTTTACATTACTTAGCTAAGATTTCAAAGTTTAGCATGCTATTAGGCACTTACCGAGAATCTGTTGCGGCAAGGAATCTCTCAACTTCGAGGAGTAGAACCTTAAGCGAGCGTCCTCACAAAAGGGGAGATCCTGGCATGCAGCCCGCTGCCATAGAGGAGAGCTCAAAGGGGTCTTGGGCTGTCCACTATTTATACAGTAAGATAATTGACCTATAGTCATGGGAACAAAATTTCTAGGTCCCCACTCCAGACAGTATTTTGACTATGTTGCCAGCCATCCCCTGAAGTCCAGATACAAGTTATCACAACTTCTGTTGTGATGGCCATGGTGGCCAAGGACCAAGCAGGAGCCGGGGGTGGGGAGTCGGGGGGAAGCGGAACAGGGAGAGCACACCACCACAAGGACTCTCAGTTCACTGGCTATCATCAATTGCCCACTTATCCAACCCATATCTCACCAGTTTGGTGATAGGGAGACTATAGAAAACTGTTAGAGGCTTTGCTAAAGTCAAGGTATGCAATGCTCACTGCTCTCCCTTTATTCACAGTGCCCATCACCTCAGCAGAGAAAATAAAAAGCTTGGTCAGGCATGATTTAGCCTTGAAGCTAAAGTTACCCAGTTACCTTCTTGTCCTTCACGTGTTTAGAAATGGATTCTAAGAGGATTTAGCCCATGTACTTGACAGTTACTGTGGTAAGGCTGATGAGCCTCTAGTTTCCTGTGCCCTTCTTTTCGACTTTTTTGAAGATGAGTGTAAAATCTGCCTTTTCCAGTCATTAAGAAGCTCACCAAATTGCCAAGACTTTCTGAGGCTTAAAAAGTTAATGGCTTCACAGTAGCAATGGCAATTGTTGCAATGACATTGGCCAGCTCCTGCAGAACTCTCAGGTGCCCCTTGGACTCCTTTTCCTTCTTTCCTGTGTACTGCTTCCCTTCTTCATACTCTGTTAGGACATGGGAAACCTGAGCAGCACTAGTTTTACTGGTGAAGCTTGAAGAAAAAAGGTCTTTCCCAATACCCTTGTCACTAGGTCCCCTGTCCCATGCAGTAGTGTGCCCGTAATCATCTTAGCCTTCCTTTTGCTACTGTTGTACCTATAGAAACCTTTAGTTGCACTTCACCTTCCTTTATAGTTTTAATTCTAACTGAGGTCTGGATTTCCTAACTGCATTCCTAGAGATGTATTCTCCTCCAAATTGCATATCCCTGCTTCCACCAGAAAGCATACTTTCTGTTTGTGTTTGCACTCAGGCACTCCATGCTTATGTTTGCAGGCCATCTTCCATGCTATCTTAACTAATTGCCATAGACTTTTCTTATGCTCCAAAGAGCTTTTTGTTGAAAAATATCCAGCTCCTTTGCTCTCCAAGGCAATTTCCAGTGGGATCCTCAGAACAGCTCCTGAGCAGACCAAACTTGCTGTCCTGAAGTCTAGAGTTGCAGTTCTACTTTTTTTTGTTGCTCTCTGTGAATCATAACATCTACAGTCTCATGATTGCTATAACCAGGACTGTCCTTGACCTTCACAAATTCAAACATTTCTTCCTTATTTACAAGTAGCAGGTCCCACAGATCATCTCTCCTATGTGAGTCACTGATGACCTGCAACAAGAAATTTTCTTTGGCACTTTCCAGAATCTTCTGGACAGCTTCATAAATTAAAAACACCATAATTAGTAGCTAATTTTTCTCTTATTTGATTTTGGTTGTAATTCAAAACTCGTCCCAGTCGTAAGCACCTTGTATTGAAACTTAACATTTTGCAACTAAGGTCAGTCAGTCAATCTGTTCACATGTTGATCCCATTCATTGCTTTGGAACTGATGCTTGGGTTATCCTTTACCCAAATTTTTAGTGATGCTTTTGCATATGCTTTAGAAACAGTAAGACTGCACAGAAATATTTCTTTACAGTTACACCACTATGCCTAATCAGAGGAACTTCTGGCTAAAGTTTTCCACCCACAAAGTTTACAACACCTGGACATTATTAAAATCTACTTTTGGAATATATAAATTTTTCAATAAAATATTTTCTTCAGCTCCATGTTTTTTTTCTTTCAGGCTGCCCTAACAGTGGAAACATATCTGAATGTAATACATCATTTGGTGCCTTTCAAGGATGCATGCGACAAATTTCCATTGATAACAAAGGAGTGGATATGATCTCAGTTCAGCAAAATATTTTTGGCAATTTCAGTGACCTTCAGATAGATTTATGTGGCATTATAGACAGGTAAGAAAATAATATTTACTCATTTATTCAATTTTTTTTTCCTCGATACTGTCTTGATGATAACATGGCATGCTTACAACATGGCATGCTATTTCTTTTGTAAGAATTCAAAAGTCTTGAATAAATGTACTTCACATAGCACAGCAATTATATTTCCATGAACTGCAAATAAAATTAAAGTAATTGGGGTTAAAATTCTCTGATGTTTCTGACAAACTTTAAATATCTTACATTCTTTTCAAGTAAAGCTACAGACACAAATCGCCTCCTGTGACATGTAGTCTCATTCACCCTTTGAAATGCTATGTTCTTTACTAGTTATTGCAGTTTACTATCTTCTACCCATCTAGAAAAACAGTAGATAGTATTCATCACTGTGAGTGAGCAATCTTTTTTAGGCTACAGTCAGAACTAATTTCATAACTTGCTATTGATGGTGTTAGCATGTAAAACAGAGCAGCTAGTTCAAGTTTCTCCCTCTGCATGGAGAAAAGACTGTATAACTTCCCTGAAATAGATTGAAATGCTTGACAGAAAGACACTAGAGGAGTTCAGTGTAAAGAAGGCAGAGGATGAGTCAAGACGGGTGTTGCAGAATGGCAGAGGCTGCTGATAGAGAGGGAGCAGACACAAGCAGGCAATGGAAGGATAAGTTTTCTGCTGCAGACGCATGAGAGTGCAGTCATAAGCATCTGTGCAAAGTCTGCTCTAATCCAGAAATGGTTGTCTTGGACTAAGTTGAACAGCTATACTGAAATGACAGAACAGGCATGGGAAACATATGCTTGTAAACGCTTGTCCCCCGCTCCCTAAATGTTTAGTCCTCAAAAGTTGCCTTTTGATCTAAAAAAAATCTGGCCTTTGAATTATAAGACTTAAAAATTGCTCTCTTTGGGGAAAACAGTGTAGGCATAGATCTGCTTCAAGACTGTAGCCAATTTCATGTTCAGTCACACAGACATATTTCTGTGACCTGCTTTCCATTCATAGAGATAACATGGTATATGACTATCCAGGTTATTATTTTAAAGAAAGTCACAATGCCCTGTGATCAAAGACAAAAATAATACTAGTTCTTTCCCTAGTTGTTCATAAAAGTTTATGAAAAGAAACCTCCAAAAGAAGGCAAAAAAATGTGATCCTTTCAATTAAGTTGTATTGTGTATTCTCACTGATCTTTCCATCATGTTTTCAGAAAATACACAGTTGCATATATATAAATCTTTGTGCTAATTTATCCCTTACTGTGTTAATCCTGACCTTACAGTAAGCAGTAAGTTTGACAGACATATGACAAAACAGAGTTTGGCCCCAGTCAAAACTTTACTATATAACTTGTTAGGGATTTGCATTTTCTGTGCAGCATACATTTATGTTTCTATTTAGCTTTCTCTCATCCTACTCCTTTTGACTCATTTTCTCACTTTCAAACTTCTTTCACTGTCTCCTTTCTCTCCTTTCTGATAGACCTCATGATGCTTCCTTCTGGCTTCTAAGGCACTGTATCACTGCTGTCTTTTCAACTCTGGAATTGAACTTCTCTTCCATTACACTGCCTGCCTTTTTTTTGCTTGTAGTAAAGAGACTGAATCAGGAACAGAATCAGGTCTAAAGAATGTAATGTAAGGATATGCATATTCTTCAGTCAAACACATTATAGGAGATCTAAGCAAGATTGCGAGCGGAAAACCTCACCAAGTGGTCTGGTAATATAATTGATGCTCAGGGCTCAGTTTTGGGGCCAGTCTTGTTCAATATCTTTATTGATGACCTAGATAAGGTGATTGAGTGCACCCTCAGTAAGTTTACAGATGACACCAAACTAGGTGGGAGTGTTGATCTGCTTGAGGGTTGGAAGGCTCTACAGAGGGATCTGGACAGGTTG
>JAOXNO010000020.1:48032075-48054943 GCA_028565335.1 Limnodromus scolopaceus | reverse complement strand
CAGAACCAGAGGAAATGGTCTGAAGTTGTGGCAGGGGAGGTTTAGATTAGATATTAGGAAGAATTACTTTACTGAGAAAGTGGTCAGGCACTGGAACAGCCTGTGCAGAGAGGTGGTGGAGTCGCCATCCCTGGAAGTATTTAAGAAATGTGTAGACGTGGCTCTTCAGGGCAAGGTCTAATGGCCAACATTGTTGGTTTGTGTCTGTTTGTGGGTGGGTGTGGTGTGTCGTGGGGTTTTTTTTGGGGGGGAGGTGGCGTGTGGTTTTTTGGTTTGGTTTGGTTTGGGTTGGGTTTTTTTGTTGGGTTTGGTTTTTTTTTTATTTTGTTTTTTGTGGTTGGACTCAATGATCTCAAAGGTCCCTTCCAACCAGGAATATTGTGTGATTCCATGCCAATTTCTGTCTCTGATTTACCATGGATTTTAAAATGTACAGTGTAACTAGACATCTCTGAAAATGCTTATCTCAGAACTGTGTCTTAGGAACCATCTCTTCCTCCATGAACAAAGAGATGTTTTAGGTAATTTTTTAAAGGCAGATGATACATTTTTACATGTAGTGATTCCAGTTCTTTTCAGTTTTTGAACGACCATAAGTGTGTACATGTGGGTTTTTAAAAAGAAGTTTGTGTGTATAAATATGTATGAAGTCACTCTGTGAATCTCAGCATATAGAAATCCAGCATTATTTACAGTATTCCAAATGCTATAATATTTCTCTCTTCTTCAGTACAAGTTCAGTTTATTCAGAACTGCACCCTACCCTTTCGATTGCTCTTTTATTGCTTCTAAGCGCTGTGTCAAAGGACTTAGATTTATACATAGCTCTTCCTCTTTTTTTTTTTTATCTTGCTGAATTTTTATAGCATATGAAAATAGTTACCATCCTTATTTTATGTCAATACCACTGCCATCTGTTGTATTATTTTTTCACTATGGAGTTGTGTAAGCCACTTAAGCTTCCCGGCCACTGTCTTTTTCAAAGTGTTACTGTAGTAACTTTTTTTTTTTTTAAAGTTTATATTACTTTCATAGTTCATCAAAATTATGTGTGGTTTCCCGTGACAAATGACAGCAAAGAAAAACAATATTATTTATGGAAGTTTTTTGTTTGGTTGGGTTTGTTTTCTGTAAAATTTGCTAATTTTAATTCGTGTCTTCCTATATTTTGACAATTGCACCTTTCTTGCACTAGCTCTGCTGGGTTTAGTTTTCGGCTCTCAGCATGATTACCACATGCCTTCCTGAATTATCAAGAGAGAAGATTAATCCACCCATTTTCATTACCCTCATTATCTTTTATTTCAAAATAGACTGTTTTTAAAAAGCTTTTAAAAATCTTTTTAAAAACTAGCTTGCTCCAGGAACTGTTTCTCTCCAGTTTCCTCACACAGTCTCATTCCATATGATATCTGCAGCTCATCATCTGGAAAAAACTTCATGCTTCTCTTTATCAAACTAATTCTACATCTTACCATAAATCCCAGTTTATAAGATTCCTTGTCAACATTAAAATTGTTTACTTGTACTAAACAATTTCTAATGAGTAGCTTGCATCATCTTGTGCACCATATTGTTTGAGAAAAAATATTTTCTTCCTACAGTGCTTTCTACGTGCCTTTGGCTGCCCTAAGCTAAACTAATCACCATTTTTGCCACTGTGTTCTTTAAGGTAGATATCCTGCCTACAGCTGAGGGCAAACAAACCACTTCTTTGTCCTGGGGTCTTTATGGAAGTCTTCGCATCTCCAATTTCAGATAGTGAAGCATGGCTCAGATTCTGGACTTACTGATGGCTTTTGTAGTAGAAACAATGGACCACTAAAAGTAATAGTTTTACAAATTTAAAGTGCATGAACACAAATAAAAATTACTGTTTGCATAGTGATCTGAATCTATACACAATAGCAAATAAACCAAAAATAATTCTGAGTCCATTCTTTAGCTCATATATATATGTGTACATATTTAACATATATAAAATAGTCTCTGTTTTATCAGATTTACAGTCCTCATTGACAGATAGTTGGTTAATCATTCATTTATTCACTGGGATGTAATTTCTTAACCTGTTTTTCTTTTTAAACAAAAAAAAAAAGTCCCTACCACTTTCCTGTTTTCTGTTTTCCCGGTTCCATAAACTTTCCAATTCCTATCCTATGCTTAAATAATTTTGACTCTTTCTAGTTGTTGCTCCTTTCCGGTTCGTGCTCCTTCATTTAGCCTTTTCATTGTGTATCATATCTCTATATTGTTATATTGCTCATATATCTATTGTGCATGCAAATAATTCTCTTCACGTGTTTATCCTCAATATCTCTTCCCTTAGCTCCTTTATCAGTATATATTGGTTTATTAACTACTAATTATAGATAAACTATTGACAAAACACCTTTAAAAGACTCTCAATGCCTTCCAAAGTTAGCACATTTAGTCTCTGAGGGGACAATACCAGATGAATCTGTCAGAATTACATCAAGACCTACACAGAAATACATAATTGCATACCAGGAGTTATTGCGTTTGGTGTCCTGGCAGCAGTGTGTTCTACAAAACCCAGAAGAAATGGGTATGGGTTTATATGTAAAAATATGTACTAGCACTGGTATAGTTTTCAAATATTTTTTTCTCTTTTTTGAAAAATAAATTGAAGAATGAAGAAAGAAAAACAATGAAAATTGCAGCAATTACTTACTCTTTTCAAATTATCTTTTAGCCATGGTTTGGAACCATGATAAGCAGAGAGTGTACAAAAATGTATTTAGGAGGTAAATGGCATGTGAAATTCTAATTTTTTCCTTCTTTATCAAAAGTATATTCATGTTCTGGATCAGTGTATTCCTTTGATTATTAGCTTATAATTATTATTAGTCTGCTTCCTTGGTTTTAAATCATATATCATTTTCAGATGTCATACACTTAAAAGCATATTAAGAAGTAATAGGTGGTAAATGCTTAATCAGCTGGTTTTTTTCTGATTTAAACAGACATGGTGATGAATCCAAAAGGTACCTTTTACAGATGAAGTTGCAAAACTTGCCAGTGAATTATCAGCATGTAAACCTTTCATTGATTTATAAACTTATATTGAATTGCAGGTACTTGCATGGTAATAAGTAACAATTAGGATATTTCACAATTATTTCCATTCTCACAGGCTTATTGTGTAATTAATGTATTTGTTATAGGCAATAGTGGGGAAGATTAAGGGAAATTCTCTTGATGTTCCAGTAGTTGTATTGATGTCTTCCCGAATGAGCTTGAAGATTTCCTTCATGTTATACTTTTTTGACATGATTTTGCATCCCTTGATAAGTGGCATGTAAATGTATAGAAATTAGAGTGAAAATGCTCTTCTTCCTTCTTTTTTTTTTTTTTTTTTTAAGGTGTTTGCCTAATTACTGTGAACATGGTGGTGGATGCTCACAGTCCTGGAACACTTTCTACTGCAACTGTGCTAATACTGGTTACAAGGGAGCTACTTGCCACTATCGTAAGTCTGAGATGTTTACTGACTATGTTTTCACTTCTGATTGATTATTCTATCACAAAAATACGCATTTGTATTGATCATTCACATTAGAAAAGTTTTCAGTCATGTAAATATTCATAAGTTGGTTCAAGGAAAGGCCTTGAGAATTCAAAGTACATAATGGCAAAAACTCATTGAAAGTTCTAAAGTTTGTCTGTTTCTGTTTCACATTTTTCATAATTTACATGAAATGGTCAGAAATGTCCTCTTCTGTCCATATAATTCCACTTTCTGAGTCAGCAAATTGTTTAGAAATGTATTTAATCAATCTTTATTCATCACAACAATTAATAATAATTTTTTCTGAGACAATGGAAATACATTCAAGTGCAAAAGTAATCACATGATAAGCGCTAGGCATACGTTTATGTAGCTTGCTGAATCAGGGAGTAGATTAGAAGAAACTAAAAAAAAAAAAGTAATTGAAAGTAATAACTCATTTCACAGGAGATGCTCTACATCTGTAGTGTTTTAAGCAAGTTCTAGGAACCAGAACAAATCATTATTCTGGCCTTCATTATATGTTTTTAACAACCAGAAATCCTTATGAAAATGTACTGATAATTTTAAAAAAATCCCATGATTAGATAAATAACTTTGTCATAATTGCCTTATACAATTCTTCTTGGCAGATTTTATGAAAAGAATGTATGTCTACACCCATGGGATTTTTAGGAAATCACTGATTTTAGAAAACTTTATTAAATCTCACTTGTACAGAGTCAACAACAATGATGACTTTTCCTGTAATACCTTAATTGTAAACACAGTGGCATAAATAACAATTTTAAGAAAAATTGTGTGACAAAGAAAGGATACAAATAGTACAGAAGTTTTTTAGTATCAAAGTGTGTATTTTAAAACTGTGACAAGCCCAAAGTGAAGATGAAGGTGATTTGACTCATTACAATTTGAAAAATCACATGTTAAATCAACTGATGATATCTATGAGGACCGATGGAGGACATGGTTTCCTAATGATTAGGAGTCCATGAGAAATGTAATAATATGGTAAGAGTTATTGAATTCTTATTCATTATTGATAATACACATAACAGCTTTCTGAGATGTTTGTTCACGATTAATAAAATGCTGTATCTATGAATACAAAAAGGAAGTTGATTTTAGAGATTTTAATAATGATTTCAAATCAAGAAGCTAGAAACATTTTTGGTCATGTTATCACACTTCTTTGTAATTAAAAAAAAAATTCTCCTTTGAATTCTCAAAGAACGATTCTTTTTGTTATAAGCCTAGAAATAAGTTACTGATCTCAAAATACTAGAATACAATCTACTTTGTTCATAAATCAACTAGTGAATAATCAAATCTCTTCTGTCATGTTTAAATTTAACTAAGACTATTTACTGTAAGGAACTAAAACATTCCATTTGAAAATTACATAAATTGTGGATTCTGAATGTTTCTAGAGCAAGCAATCTGAAAGAATTTTTTATTTTTTTGATAAGTGTAGCCATATAATGTCAGCAATCATCAGGCAAAAAATAAAGATCACATTCTTCCAAAACTCAGCTTCTTTTTAAAGAAGAGCACCTCTTTTGGATTACTGTGCTAGTACTTTATAACTTTTCTAATTTAAATAAACTGAATTCATATAGAAAAAAATCTTCTAAACTGTTATAATTATTATGGAGTTATGTTTTTATTTGTGTAGCACTCATAACTATTTTTTTTTCTGAATCTAATGACTCCTTCTTTTTGGCAGAGTGTTTTCAAGTTTTTATAATAACTGATTGAGCACACAGTCTAATTTTGAAAGGACCAGAAGAGTACGACTGCTTGACAGTGACATAATCGTCAAAAGAAAAGTTAGGCTGGTGTGGTCCCTGTCTGTTTAAGTACAGAGGTGGACTCATAAGTCCTTTTTCTCAGGTTTTTGATCATAAAGAAGCCATCACAATCTTTTCTTTTAAGCCTTGACTGATGTACACATGACATGGGACCAAGGAGCTGTCATTTTTGTTTTGCTTATTTAGTTATTTTACTGCAGTGTCTCACAAGTCATTTGCCCTTCTATGAAAAGGGAAGAAAATACGGTGTGAAAGCCGAAAAACACCAGGAGAAAATTAGAACACCTGGGAACACTGCCTACTTTCTGTTGTATGTCATAACAAAACCACCACCAACAAAAATCTGATTTTGTTGAGGTTTTAGTGTTTGTTTCTTCAAAATCAAAGTCTAAGTAATACCCTTGGCATTACATTACAAATACTTACTTACTCAAATTTCAGTTTGCTCTCTGAAGTTTCTAGCTTGAGATATGGAAGAAAATGCTTAAAAATGCCCCTTGTGATCTCCTTAATAAATAAAACCAAATGCACTTTACAAATTCAAATGGAAGTATAGTTTTGATTATGTTATTTGTTCTTTAACAGTGTACACAGACAACTTCTTTCCCCATTGACAGTCTCCACACACTTTTATTTTTAATTCCCTGAATTAAACAATGTAAAATTGTGCCATTACATTTGTGATAGAATGTGTTCTTTTACAGCCATCTATGAGCAATCATGTGAAGCCTATAAGCACAGAGGGAACACTTCAGGCTTTTACAATATTGATTCAGATGGAAGTGGCCCCTTGAGACCGTTTCTTGTATACTGTAATATGACAGGTGAGGTGATAAAGTTCCTTAATCACAGCTGGGGCTGTATGCATGCTTCTTATATTGAAACATGAGAAGCCTCTGTAGAGTGTAAGTTTAATGTATACATACACAACAAAAGGAATGCGACTCCTTAGCTCAGAATACCGGGAAAATAATTAGCCAGAGAAATAGAATAAGAACAGGATTTAGGTTGTGTAGCTAGCACTGCATTCCTGTTGTGCTTTGCATAAATGGGATGTGTTCAATATAGAGACAATGTCATACTAGTTCGTTTTTGGGGAGCAGCTTTGTTTTCATTTAAGTTACGGCCTGTTGAGGACATTTAAGGAAATAAGAATTTTCAAACTGCAAGTAGATATTTTTGGAGAATACAAATGCAACAAGTGGGACTCTTACAGCCTCACTTTCAGGCACCCTGCCTCCTCTTCTGCATACAGTTCTTTGAATCTGACCATTTCTATCACTGGAAGTTTTAGATACCAAAGTTTGTTGTCGATCTGCTTTTTAACAAACCAGTTGACATTGTCTGTGTATACCTATTGGTATATGTCCTTTCAATGCAGCTTACACTTAAATGGCTTTTTGAAAATTATTATTTCTTTATTTGTGGCTGTTTCCTCTTCTGTATACTTAGCTTCTATTTATTTGAACTACTTTCCAACCAAAATAATGGAAGTCTTTACTGGTTTTTGTGACAAAAATATATTTTTACACAGTTATAAATTTCTAAAAAACTACATGAAAAATTTATAGCTGAATTTGGTTTAGGTATGTCTTAATTGTTGAGAACTTGACTTAGAAATCTTATCATAAGCTCTTTATGTTGATTTGTAAGCAATTTGTGGTCATGTCTAGTTCTTGAGAAACTAACAAGGCTCTGCCTGCCAGTGGCATTGGTTGATTTTCACAGTAATCTAAAGAATACTTACTATATGTGTTGAAATAATAAAATTCTCATAATCTCAATCAGTCTGTGCAACTTAATTTAACTAGAGTTACCATATCAGGTCCTGACTTTGACTTATCAGTGAACTGTGCTAGCTCACACTGGGCAAACTTCAGATTCGCACAGGTTCTTAAAAGGAAATATCCTAATGTCCTATTAGTTTAAAAGAGACCAAAGAATCATGGCAGAAAGATGGTTTTTTCAAGTGGGTATAACCCTCCAAGGTACAGTGTAGTGTCTGATTTATCCTTGTGTGTCCATGAACAGCTATTACTATTTTCCTCAGTCACCTCTTATTTACCACATTAAGCAAATGTCATTGATCAGTTCTTCATCTTGAGATGCAGCCTGACAGAATGAATCTTCTATATTTCCTTTGTTGCGGGTTTCTTCATGACCCGTATTCCCTGTTCCCACCAGACACAGAGAAGGCAGATGCCAACACTACTTACAGTGCTTCCTTGTCTTTGGCATTCATGGGTCTCTATTTTCAGGCAGCTGGGAGGGAGGTGCCTTTCCTTGGTTTTGTTCTTGGAGGTCAGTTTCAGAATGAAAAGCTTACAGGCCATACTGCCAGTTAAAATGACCAAAGTTTGCAGTGAACTGCATTTCTTTTTCTTTTTAATGTGGGAGTGTGACAATGACTCTGGTAGCTCACCTGTTTGTCTTAATTTTTATGTTGAGTGTAGCTTTTAGATATATTTGTGCTTGTGTGTATGTGAATGTACAAAAAGAAGTCTGTTCTATATTTCCAGCCATTTTTTTCACATCTTTTTTTTCATGTCATGAGCATGTACTTAGTAACATTTTATAATTTGACCAAAAACTGTTAAGCAATGATAGAAAAGTTGCTTAAACCGACTTTTTTCAGTATAATATTTTTTGAATAGGCGTTTCACCTTGATATTGCCTTTAGGTTTTCTGTGACCATGAGTTCTTTCTTCTCTAAAAATAGAGATAATGTCAGCCATGTGTGGCCCATAGGAAGCTAGTGAAATAAAGTGCTGTTAAACAGTTAGAAATACTACTATTAGAACTTCAGAAGTATTATCATCAATACTACATGTTAGAAAACCAATATTTCTCATATCTACTCAAATTATGTTTACAATGTAATTACAATACAAGAATACAGTGAACATGAATCTAAACCTGACCTGGCTGACCCAGACCAGCTTTAACTGGGAGCCTACTCACCCCTACCTGGAAGTGGATTTTAGTCATGGGGGTCAGGATGTTACAGGCTTTGCAAGAAGAAGCTGAAATAGAATAAGCTCAGTACTTCTGTATTTATAGTTGAGGGGCTTTGGCAGAAATACAAAACAGCAGAATCACATAAGCTTTAATCAGCCACCAATATTTAGGGCAATTTATATTTTGAAGAGCGTGGAGGAAGTAATTTCTACTCCTAAATAGAGTGTCTGATGTTACATTTCCTCTACACAAACTATAGGACAGAGTGACCAATGTATTCCTATGTTATGTTACCAGTCAGGTGCATCATTCCTGTGTCTCAGTGTACAGGAAAATTATTTTTCTAGTCCCAAAGTATATACATAGTAGTTAGCCTGTGGCTTCTGGTAGCTTTTAAAGTAATGCCTTCATATAAATATTTTTAACATCAGTTTTAGTTCTTGATCTGTCTGTTGTTGCATTGTAGTTTTTAGAATTAAAAAGGCTTTCCACAATTGTTGTACAAAGTTGAAAGACTTTCAGTGAAAGTATATTTGCGAACTATCAGTGTAACTGAAAAGCTATTGAACTGCTGTGTTGTTTAGTGTAAGCAACATGGCTCCAAGTTGAGGGAAGTCTGTTTCACACAAGACTGCACATCTTAGCACACACCTTTTATAAACAAGCAATATATTGTTTATTATTTAATTGTTTGAATTATATGTATATTTATATGCAAGTCATTTCTGCTATTTTATTACAAGAGCACTACTTTGGAACATACTTGTCTAGAAATTATGTTTGGAGTTCTGAATATTACTGCCATACAGCCATACACACGCTGTGATACAGCAAGACCTGGACAGGCTAGAGATTTGGGCAGAGAGGAACTTGATGAAATTCAACAAAGATAAGTGTAGGGTCCTGCACCTGGGGAGAAATAACCCCCTGCACCAGTACAGGTTAGGGGCTGACCTGCTGGAGAGCAGCTCTGAGGAAAAAGACCTGGAAGTCCTGGTGGACAACAGGATGACCATGAGCCAGCGATGTGCCCTTGTGGCCAAGGTCAATGGCATCCTAGAGAGCATCAGTGTGGCCAGCAGGTCAAGGGAGGTTATCCTCCCCCTCCACTCTGCCCTGGTGAGGCCCCATCTGCAGTACTGTGTCCAGTTCTGGGGTCCCCAGTTTAAGAAGGACAGGCAACTGCTGGAGAGGGTACAGCAAACAGCTACAAAGATGATTAGGGGACTAGAACATCTTTCTTATGAGGAAAGGCTGAGGGACTTGGGTCTTTCTAGTCTGGAGGGGGGATCTGATCAATGCCTACAAATACTTAAAGGGTGGGTGTCAAGAGGACTGGACCAGTCTTTTTTCAGTGGTGCCCAGTGACAGGATGAGACGGAATGGGTACAAACTTGAACATAAGAAGTTCCACCTAAACATGAGGAGGAATTTCTTTACTTTGAGGGTGGCAGAGCACTGCAGCAGGCTTCCTATAAAGGTGGTGGAGTCTCCATCTCTGGAGACATTCAAAACCCATCTGGACATGTTCCTGTGTAACATGGTCTAAATGGACCTACTTTGGCAGGAGTGTTGGACTAGATGATCTCCAGAGGTCCCTTCCGACCTGCTATCATTCTGTGATTTTGTGATTCTGTGAATATTTAATTGTGATTCACTGAAAAGAAAAATCTTGCAGACACAGTATAATTACTTCTGGAATAAATGTTTTGGATGTTTATGTGAATCATAAGGCCTGTCTACGCAATGCACTGAAGTACACAGCAGCCTTACTCAGCCATATCTGAGCTAAAAGTCGACTAGAGAATAATGTGTCTTTTTTAGGGAAACACAGCTAATACTTCCTCATGTTGCAGTACTGACTCAAGTGGGCACGCCATGGTGGATCCTATAAATTAATATTATGTTAGGTGTTTGAAAGCTACTTTCTGCTGAACTTTGGAAGCTGTGATTCTTGGTCCTTGACGAAATACAGGGTTTGAATAGTACTTCAAATGACTACTATTTGATTTAAGATGGCTAGAATAACTGACCTCCATTTAATCTGAGTTTTATAGCAAATACAGTATTTGCAAGCCACTTTTGCTTCATTGTAATAGAAAAAGGCTGTAGGCCATATTCTCACACATTAACTCAAATTATAGTGATATATGTACTGTAGCTAGAATCTAGAATAGAATTTTGTGTTATTTTATAAAAAATTTAAGCCAGGGAAAACTGAAAATAGTAAGTATTATTTCTTTCTATACTGTCATTTCAATTTCCCAAGTAAACTGTATCTTATTTCAGAGACAATTATTTGGGTGTTGTCATTTACTGTTTCCTTACTCAATAATCATAGCACGCTGAGTACTTGGTGCAGTCACAGCATGATAATACTTATAAATAGAAACAATGATTAATTGTTTTCACTTTTGCTCATTGATTTATGTCTCTGTTTTGTATGCCCAAAAGCACTTTTTCTTGCCAAAGAAGTCACATTAAAGTTTGGTTGATTTCATTGTATATTCTCTTTCCGTTACCAATTTATGCAACTACTTCTCACTTTTTATTACTCTTCACATGTGTTTTGAAAGATACAACATGGACAATTATACAGCATAACAACACCAACCTAACCAGAGTCAAAAGTGCTAATCGAGAGAACCCACACACTGTGTTTTTCAAGTACTCTGCCAGCCTAGACCAGCTTCAGGCTACAATTAACCATGCAGAGCACTGTGAACAAGAGCTTGCTTACCACTGCAAAAAGTCGAGGATTTTAGATAAGCCAGGTAAGTAAAGCAGATAAATCTTACTATGTTGCATAGTGCATTTTATTTTATGGCTACTAAAGGTATTTATTTCTATCAAGGTTATGCTGTTTTGCTACTAGGGTGTTTGAACCACTTCAAATATCTAGTACTCAAATTCCTATAAGTTGCCAAGAAATATTTGAACCAGAAAAACACAAATGTCAGCTTATAATTATCTTCGTTCACAGAATTAAGTGCTCTCAAATTTAATTTCTCTCATACATCTTTTAAATTAACAGACATTATTATTATCAGAGCTCTTATTGGTCTGCCTTCCAGGGATTTTTTAATCTTAATGAAGGAATTACTGAGAAAATATCTGCTTAAAAGAAGACAAATTATTGCATAGATGTCAGCAGAAGTTTATTGCTGAATATTTTGAAAACTTAAGGAGCATATTGTGTGTGCTGGACAAAAAGCATCAATAATATTAAATTTCAGCAGTCCAATATAAGCATTCATTAAAAAAGCAATAGTTAAAGTGTGGATTATTGACAAATGTATAATTATTTTAAGAGAAAAATGGAGATCATCTGATGTACTTAAAGAAAAATGAAGATATGTAGTCTACTTAAATCTCTCGCTGACACAGGGCTGCTAACAGACTTTACAGAGAAAATCCATTATAAGTACTTCAAATAATATGGAAGTAAAAATCTCATTGTTTATCGTCTTTTGAAAAAGTAAGAGAAATTGTTTGACTTATGCACCAGAAAGTCTGAAACTGCTCAAATTGATTTCGTGGCATTCTTTTCTATTAAGCAGAAAGCAGACCTCTGAGCGCAACAGTTTCTGCCTCTAAACTCTTTCCTTACATATTCTTTTTTCTTGATTATGTCATGGACATGACTGGACTTCTTAAACTAGAACTCTTGGCAGAATATCTGCTTGAAAACATCCCCACAGCATAAAAGATGAACTTAACTGTTTAACACATCCCACTAAGCCTCCCTTTTACCTATGGACTCCAAATTAAAGTTATGGTTGATGTTCAAAAGCCTGGCTTACACCACGCAAAGGCTTTTAAGATTGTGGTCTCTAGGTATTTCATATCTTTTGGTTATTAACTGTCACATAAATTAAGTGACCGGGGCAAGCAGGACTTTCTGCTATTTAGTTTTTAGTTGGTTTTTTTTGTGATCTAATGAGATTGCACAGGAATGCTGGTAAATATTTTTAGACTTTGAACACAACAAAATGTAAGCCCTGGGATTTTTTCTATGAGGCTGTGAGAACAAGTTTTTCAAATATCCTCCAAGCTATCATCTTTTTCTTTCTACAAATATAAATGCAGAACCTACTGATATCATGGAAAGGGAAAATTCTAGAATCTTTTGAAAATGTTAAGGTCATGGAACCCCATTAAATACTTTTTTCTTCTACCTCATGGCTATCAGAGAGCTGGTAAAAAGAAGAGGAATTAAATTAGGGGTCCTCTCTTGTTTTTATGTGTTTTTTTCTTCAAGATATATCTTTCCATTGAAAACTATGGAGAGAAAATAGAACATATTACTTGTTCTCTCTGAGGAGTAGAAATTTCAGACTTAAAACTGTTACTGAAAAATCTAGTTCTATGCTTTTAAGAGCTTTGGAAATTTATTTCTCACCTATTTTTATGTGAAACATAAAATTTCCAGATTGCTCCGACAAGTATGCATTCTAACTTCTAGTGTCTCAGTGTGATGTAGTATCATAAACTTCTGAAGTTTTGTTGGAAATTTTCTGTCAGGAAGTTGCAATTATGTGTGAATTACAGTTAAATTATATAGGATGCTCAGTCTATTTAGATGAGCTCAGAGAGTTAAATAAAAATTCTGTTTGAAATAAAAAATGCTACAAAAATTTGAGGGAAGTTTAGGAAGGTAAAGTGAGGGTATTTGAAATTTGGGACTTGCTGACTCAGTTGTTGTTTCATTTATTCAGCATCTGAGGATAGTCTTCAACAAGTTTTTTGGATGTTTCTTTGAATGACCTTATAGTCAGAATTACGAAGCAAAAACCAAAAAGAAATCAATCACTCATAGGTAACAGCTGAAGCATTCCTCACATTGAAATAAAATTCAAATAATACTGAAACATGCTTGTTCTGTTTCATTTCAGAACATGAAATTATAGAATCATAGAATGATTTGGGTTGGAAGGCACCTTAAAGATGATTGAGTTCCAATGCCCCTGACATGCGCAGGAACACCTCCCACTAGAATAGGTTGCTCAAAGCCCCATCCAGCATGGTCTTGAAGACTTCCAGGGATGGGGCATCCACAAATTCTCTGAACAATCAGTTCCAGTTCCTCACCACCCTCACACAAAAGAATTTCTTCCTAATATGTCATCTAAATCTCCCCTCTTTCAGTTTAAAATCATTAACCCTCATCCTATCGCTCCACTCCCTCATAAACAGTACCTCCCCATCTCTCCTGTAGGCCCCATTCAGGCACTGGCAGGCTGCTATAACATCTGCCTGGAGCCTCCTCTTCTCCAGACTGAACAACGCCAGCTCTCTCAGCCTGTCTTCATAGGAGAGGTGCTCCTGCCCTCTGATCATCTTTGTAGCCCTCTTCTGGGTCCATTCCAACAGGTCCACATCCTTCTTGTGTCAAGGACTCCAGAGCTACAAACAGTACTCCGGGGGGGGGTCTCATGAGAGCAAAGTAGAGGGACAGAATGTCCTACCTTGACCTACTGGCCACGCTTCATTTGATGCGGCCCAGGATGTATTTTGCTTTCTGGGCTGAGAGCGCACATTGCCAACTCATGCTGACCTTCTCATCCACCAGCACCCCCAAGTCCTTCTTCTCAAGGCTGCTCTCAATCCATTCTCTGCTCCACCTGTATTTGTGCTTGGGATTGCCTCAACCCACATGCAGGACCTTGCACTTGGCCTGGTTGAACTTCACGAGGTTTGCATGGGCCCACGTCTCAAGCCTGTCCAGGTCCGTCTGGATGGCATTGCTTCCTTTCAGCGTGTCAACTGCGCCACACAGCTTGATGTCATTGGCGAACTTGCTGAGGGTGCACTCTATCTCACTGTCCACGTCTCCAATAAAGACATTAAACAGCACCAGTCCCAGTACTGACCCCTGGGGAATGCCACTAGTCACTGGTTTCCATTTCGACATTGAGCCGTTGACCACAACGCTCTGAGTGCAGCCATCTAGCCAGTTCCTTATCCACTGGGTGGTCCCTCTGTCAAATACATGCCTTTCCTATTTAGAGACCAGGATGTCATGTGAGACAGTGTCAAAAGCTTTGCATAAGTCCATGTAAATAATGTCTCTCTCCCCTTATCTACCAATGCTGTAGGACCATCATAGAAAGCCAATAGATTTGTCAGGCACGACTTGACCTTGGTGGAGCCATATTGTCTGTCACCAATCACCTCCTTATTTTCCATGTGCCTTAGCAGAGATTCCATGAGGATCTGCTCCATGATTTTGCTGGGCACAGAGGTTAGACTGACCACCACGTAGTTCCCCAGGTTTTCTTTTTTAAAATGGGGTTACGTTTCCCCTTTTTCCATGCATATAGGTACATTATCAATTTTCCTGCACATTTTAATCCATCCCATTTCTACTATCTATAATCTCTACTAGCTATACCTGATAAATGCAAAATTTGATGATGATCACATGAAATATTTTTTGGAACATGCAGACCACATAGTAATTCTTAACTGATTGTATTTTGAGAATACATTATATTCAAAGAGCCTTGATAGTATTTACAAATGATGTCATTAAAGACCTGTTCATACATTTATGTGATCATTATGAAGAAATATCTAGCCATTTTAATTAGTATCTTTATTTTGCATAGGCAATATTTTCTGCCAAAGAAGGGATAACTATCTGGGCTAATTAGTATGAAGTTGCAGCATTTCACTAAATACTCTCTCATCACCCTGCTGTATGAACAAATAACAAGAGACTAGCTTTTAAACATACCCAAATGTCACCAGCAAAAGACTGGGAATATTAATTCCTGGCTACAATATAAAGCTAAGACATGATGTTGAAAAAGCAGAAATATTTTTCTTTTTACAGTCTTAGTTGTTACAGGCTTTTTAAAGTGTTGTCTGATAAATTATTTATAAACGTTCACTTGGTTTTCTTCCTCCTGTGATGGCTTGCAAACACAAACACTGATATTGGACCTTGATGCCATTATGCATGTTTGACTTTTCCAGAAAGTGTTTGCACTGGTTTTTGGCCTGCTGAGCCGACAGTTGTGTGGTAATCAATGCAGTCAATATGTACACAATCTGAGAGATTCTCAGTGCAACAGAGGTCTTACCTAACAGTGAGGTTTAATAAGCAGTGACAATTATAAATAAAGCTGAGACTAGGATAAATTCCAGCTTCTTCATGGAAATCACACTGAAATGTAATAATCTTGGGAAATCCCCCTTCTGCTCACCAAATACATCACCTTGCTTATAGGACCACCATTAACATGATTTCTTCTTTCTCTGAGTGTATAAATTCTGGATCTGCTCCCTGTGACCTAAAAGCTGTCTTTGGGCATTTCTGATTAACACTCTATAGTACTCCTGGTAGCAGGATGAGATAATTTCTGCATAGCTTTTCTATAACTCTTCTCGTTCTATTGCTGGTAGTTCCATGATCTGAAATGGATCTTTATTTGGGAATATAAACTACCTTGATTTTTAGGATGATGCTATCTCCTTTTTCATGAAACATTTTAAAATTAATTATATAAATGGGCTGCTTAAGATAAATGATTTTAATATCATGGCTGGCTGAATTCTGGACTGTGAGTTCTCTTTTCCAATAGTGCAGAAAAAAACTGTGACTATCATTTAATACCTTTATAATGAAGTATTAAAATGAATCATTACTTGTCAAGTAAAGGTAATAATATTTTTTTCCAATTGTTGTTTAAAGTTTTTAGGTGTGAGGGGTAATTTTCTTCTGCTTAACCTTTTTGGAATGTTGTTTAGACAAGAAAAACTGGGAGAAGCAGGAGACAAGACTGAGCACTGATTTTCTCTAACCTAACTTTTAGATGGGATGCCACTGAGCTGGTGGATTGGAAGAACCAATGAAACACAGACTTACTGGGGAGGTTCCTTGCCTGCCATACAAAAATGTGCTTGCGGATTAGAAGGAAGCTGCATTGATTCCCAGCATTACTGCAATTGTGATGCAGACAGAGATGAATGGTGACTTTTTATTCTTGCTTATTCACAATATTTTTACTGTTGCATATTCACAATATTTTTCCGATAAAGTAAATAAAGAATATATATACAGGTCTTCACACATTTGGAACATCAAGGTTGTTTTAAATTTAAATTACCAAAGTGTCACCTACTTCTTTGATATAGAACACATTTTCTCATAAAATTATAACTATATAAATTAATTATACTTGTATACACTAATACTAATATACTATACTAATAACAGCATACATATATATATTAATATATACACATGTTAATTCTTTCACTCTGAATTCTGAGGATGGTTAGATTTTATACAGAAACTTTCTAGTTTTGTGGTATGTTGCATGTTAGGTATTAAGACATTAACTCTGGTCTTTAGTACAACTTAAGTTATTAGTTTAAGAATACTAAAAGTAATTAAAGCTAAAATAAAAGGTATTGGAAAAAAGTCAGTTAATTTTTAGCATAATTTTTGACTACACTTTTAAGTTTAGACTTTCTACCCCTTTTTGTCATTCACAACTTAGATAATTATATTTGGACACCCTTCCTATCAGTGAAATAAAGCAAAGTGAAGTACTCGTATGGAATCTAGTTTTAAGGGGATAGAAGGATTTCTAAATTGTAGACCTTCCACTTGTACTTGAAATCATTGATGTCATTTATGATCCTGTTCAAATAAGTAACATAACAGATGATGTAAGAATAATAACATTTTTGCAATTGTTACAAATATAAGGAAGGTACTTAGGAACTTCTTCATGTGTACAAAATGAAGAAATGTGTTATTTTCTCCTCTGTCTAGATATCCACTCTTCCTTTAAAGGAACAACTAGTGAATTTGGTTGGAAAATGCTTATTCTCTCATCATGACCAGGGAAATCAGCAGATACAGAAAAGAAAATACAATGAAGAGTTAGTAAAAGAAAAATTCTTCACAAGCTTCAAAAATATCTGTAGGAAAAAAATTTGCATCTGCTGTAGAAGTCAGAATGATATCTGCTGTACTCATTCCAATAAAGAGACTAAACACGTACACAAAACACTGGGAATTTCCCTATTACTGTGCTGTACAAAAATACAGTTTTTGATTTGCAACAGCGATATGTGTTAAAAGACGAATGCATTTTGAAACAAGATTTTGAGTAGTTTCTAGTGTATGTAACATCCTTTTGCTCAGTTTTGTCATTCAATACATGCTTACATTCAAACACTAATTTATAGTGGTAACATACTTGTAAATTAAGTAGATAGAGTATGACATGCCAGTTTTCACTATAACCACTTTGAGTAAATTACATATGTTGATTAGGTGTATTACATTGAAAATATAATTACTTCTGGTTTATATTTCTGAATGTATCCACTCTTGAAAGTATACTTTTCTTTTTAAGTGGCTACTTATCCCAGTAACTCCAATGTTACGGAGGCTATGTTTACACGTTTTTTTGGTAGTTGTGCTTAATGTTAAATTTGGCTCCCTGGAGACTACCTATCTGAATCAGTTGTTTCAATACCATTCATAGAGCAGAAAAAGTAGGTAGAAGCTATGCTTATTTGAGATGATTTCTGAGCACAGAAAACCACATTTAAACACAGTGAGCTTTTAAAATATGGTTTTGATGTTCTATTTTTATAGTGAAATCTATTTTATTTCATAGATTGGACATAGATTTAGCTCTAAAACTCCTTGTTTGACAAATCAAAATCTTTAAATCTCTAAAAGTCTAAAACAAAACAGAGATTTTTGTTAAAAAATCTGTTCCTAATGACCTACAAAAATGCAAATCCTTTTTGCAGATGTCGTAAGTTAGTTTCTACTGTTTCCCTTAATTTGCAGCATAGTTTTACTAAAGCTTCCACTGTTTCGAGAGGTTTTTTTCAGATCTAAATAAGAAATCTGCAATGTTTCACCTCATCAATAAGTAATATTTTTTTTAATTTTTTTGCATTCCTCATTTAAGTAAAAAAGTTTCTGGAAAAAAAACCAAAACATTTGTGTACGCTGTGCTCCAAAACAGACAAAAAGAAATTGTATACAGGGGAAAGATGGTGATGTTAGTAAAGGGAAGAGGGGGGGCAGAAAAGGCCCACTATTTTCATTCAGCACAAGGATGGTATCTCTTCCTGTTGTCTCAATCCCAGTGCATGCTGTACTGAGAGAAGAGGTTAGTAAACCCAACCATGTTCCCAGAGAAATGTGACTTACAGGATGAGATGTCTGTCTTGCAATTAATCCCTGAGCAGTGCGAGTTCCAGATTCTGTCCCTTCTCTGAGTTTGTACTGTTGTGTCTGAGCCATTTGCTTTATCTGTTAAAGGGAAGATTCAACTATAAATGGATTGATATGAATGGACCAATTGAGTTTTTCAGAATGGTCCCGAGTGATTGAAAGTTTCCGTGGTTTCATGGGAAGCAATTTTAGGGTCAAAACTGGTCTTATGAAATTTAGAAATTCAGTTGTGACACTCAGTTAACAAAGATTTTTAAACGAGGAATTTGGTCTAAGTTTACAAGTGCTAGGTGTGTGCTCTGTGTGCTAGGTTGCATATTTCTTTTTCTGTGAGTTACTTATTTGCAGCATATACTGATGTTCCTGTGTACTCCACATGATTTTCTATTTTTCTATTTTTTTTAAACGTTTGTCAAGAAGTAAAAAAAAAAAAAAGCTAGACATTTTGAAGTTATACTAAACCATTCAATATTCCATAGTGAAGCTACAGACCATTATAGTTTGAATATGTCCTCAGTAACATCAAATTACTGACCAGGAAAATACATTAACTTAGGCAGCCAGTTAGTACCCATTTATGTCAAAAAGAGTTTTCTTATGCTTATGCAGACAAGCTTAATCATAAAACTGCCCATTTCCCACAAAATTATTTCAGTCCTGACAGCTGATCACAATATCAATACCAAAGCATATGTTTGTATTTACGGTTGCTTGTTATTATCCATAGTTACACAGCACTTTTTCAAAGAATTTAGTTCTTTCCTTTTCCCCAGATATGTGTCAATGATAATAAAATGTTTTCAGAAGGCTTTCGTTTTACCTTTTCAGGACTAATGATACTGGATTCCTCTCCTACAAAGAGCATCTGCCGGTAACTGAAATTGTCATCACAGATACCAACAGACCAAATTCTGAAGCAGCTTACAAACTGGGGCCTTTGCTTTGCCGTGGTGACAGTAAGTAACAACTGCAGAGTTTGCTAAGCATCAGTGGGATTTGTCTGCAATAATTTTTAAATTTTGTCTGCTGAACAGAGTAAGATACACTTTTCTAAAAATTTCATCCAGTTCTTTTAGTAATTAGAAAGGAAAAGGAAAAAATGCCATGGTCCAGTGCAAACCAGGGTAGAATTGTAAAGATATATTTTTGATGATACGTATCAATAGTGAAGAAAGAAATAGTATAGTTTTCAAACAGATATTTTGAGTACAAAATCCAGTGGTTTTATGGAATTTGAATTAAGTTATGAATAAAACTTTATGTGAAGGGGAATTCATAACTGTTTTCCATGTTGTGGGAGAGATAAACCCTTCACTAGTTATGCATACCTCTATCATCAAACCTTAAGCATTTTAACTCCTCTGAGTATTTGTACAACTAAGAAAATTATACTAAAGGAGATTAATCCACTATATGCAGTAGCTATGAGCAAAATTTCAACTCCACATAAGAATTCAAAATTTAGGAAGTTATACAGTAATTCAAAACATAAAGCTTGTACATCTAGAATATATATGTAGTAACCAGAAAAATATCATGTTTGAGAAAAATAATTTAAAGGTAATGAGATAGCTGGAGCAAAACTGATACCTTATAGAAGATTTGTGATCACATTTCTGATTTCATTAATTTCAATCCTCATTGGCAAACAGAACAGACCCAAGTTTATGTTCAGTAGTAAAGTATTGCACAAAATTCTATGGTTGCTGCTGTTTGTAATCAAAAGTCAGGAAAAGCAATGCTATATATCATCCTAAAAATCTTAACTAAGGAGTTGAATGGGCAGGATTTTGTCTACAGTTGAGTAAGAGAATAAAATATTTAATAAGCTTAATTTATTTACATCAAATGCTACTCTATGAGTTTTCATGAACTGCACTATTGTTTCAAATAATTATACGTTACTATTTTTATTGTTATCTGATTTTCCTCTTTCATCGTATGATGTTGTGTTTGTTTTTCAAATTTCTTCAGCCTTTATGAACCAGAGGAAATAAATACCAGTAAAGAAGTATTATCTGAACCTTTAGGCTCACTCAGGAGACTGCACAGATAAATAAATATAAATTAGCATTTATTTATTTTTATGTCATTTCTGTTTTCATTCCCGTTACTTGCCAGGGTAATCATGCCTGAAAGATTTGTTTACAGATGTGTGTTAAAACAGTGCATTCTAACTTTCTTAATAAAATTTATAAGACATGAAAAAAAGCCCTGTTGGGTACTTCCTTTTCACTTGTCTGACATCTGATTGTGAGCTGATCATTTATCCTACATATGAAAAAACTAATTCCCTTCATGGGGTTATGATGCAGGGTTATGGTATAATTCAGAATGGAAAGAGTAGAAAAGTGGAAAGTAGTAGACCTAATGAGGTCTACTGCTAACAGCAGGATCAGCTGTGAGGTCAGACCAGGTCTCTCAGGGCTTTGTCAAATTGGGGCATGAAGCCCCCAAGGACGGAGCCCCCACCGCTCCTCTGGGCAGCCTACTCCACTCTTTGGCTGTCTTTGTTGAGGATATGTTTTTACTTTGATCAAGCCTAAAACTCTGTTGTTTCAACTTATACTCTTTGTCTTTGATGCAACTTACTCTGGTGTAAAGAACCTGGCTCCATCTTCTTGATGATTTCTCTTCAGGTTTTCGGGACTGCTGTCAGATCCTGCACAAATCTGTCCCCTCCTCCAGGCTGAACTATCCCTGTTCTCTCAGCCTGACGGGCAGGAAAAGTGCTCCAGACCTGAACATTCTGGTGGCCACCCCCATACTCACTCTTGTTTATCAATGGTTTTCCTATACTGTAGGGCCTAAACATGGAAGTAGTATGTAGATGTTGTCTTACAAATGTTAAGCAGAGGGGTCTAACCACCCCCATCAATTGACCGACCATGCTTATACAGCCTATAACGCAGCAGGCTTCTGTTGTGGCTAGGGAAAATAAAACCAACGACATGACAGCAATGAAACAGAACTATTTACAGGTTGCGTAGTACTAATTAGTGGGGAAAATTTCAATTTCACTACTCACCAAGTTCCAAGCTATTATTAATTACATAACCTGACCCCAGTTATGGCAAATCTTAAAACATGGAAACCAACTATCTTCCCTGGGTGAATCATTAATTGTATAATAATATATAATAAAGTACATATTAAGTATCATATAATATGTTATATATTATATATCATATATTTTCTTTCATGCATCACATATAATATATTAATGATACGATACCATTATCATACTATGTTATTCTGTATATTTTAAAATATAATGATATATAATATATTGTGTATTGTATGACATGATATTAATAACTTTTCTCATCTACAACCTAATTATATATATTACAATAAATATTCTACTCTATTCTATTATTTTAGTTATTATAATGGAAATGAGTGAGTATATGACATAAGATTTTTTTTTAAATGGTCTTTATGTATCAGCAGCAATTTTTATAATGAAAATTTTCTTTAAAGTTCAGTTTTCCAGAAAATGTAAAAAACCATGAGTTGTAGTAGTTTCTGAGCTCTACATGTTAAATTTCACACTAGACAAAAATGATAAAGCAAGTCTAAACTCTCTTGTCGGATCAGCAACAACATATTGGTAGCATTTTGAAGCTGCAGGAAGGAAGTAGGCCATTATTAAGATTTTTTTCTAATCTGACATTGCAGACACCTGTGAGGGTCTAATTAAATTCACTTCTAATTACATTTATTTTCTTCTGCACCTTTGGATAGGTGGAGAACACAAAAAAGATCTAGTAGCAACTAGCCATTTCTCAGAAATACTGTCAAACAAGGAAAATTAGATATTTTTGAATTCACAGTTGTGTTTTGTACTCTCCAGAGAGATTATTGCTTGTTTCTGCTTCATTCTCTAAAATTAAATTATAGAATTCTATTTCAAGGGGGATATCTTTTTATTTAAGATGTTTTTAATTCCTTCTGACAAACATAAGTTCTTCAGAATAACTCACTGATACACCATATAAAAATGTGGGGAAAATGTTTACTTGTATTTGTGATACACGTAGTACTTTGTTAAATGATTCAAAACCAAAAGATCATAAACTCTCATTGCATCAGTAATCTATTCCTTGTCAGACATCTGCTTAGAGAGAAAAATAATAAAGCAAAATAAAGTTATCCCATAAACAATTCATGGAACTGAATTGTCATAAGCCATGCACTCCCCTGACTAAATTTCCAAGTTGGAGTTAGTTCTTTAGGTACTTCTAAGAACTGATGCATCATAACTCAAATGTAGCACTCCTATTTTCACTCTTCTATTTAACACTTCATTACAGTACTCGGTTTCATTTTAGGTTTAATGGATTGACTG
>JAOXNO010000020.1:47983560-47998329 GCA_028565335.1 Limnodromus scolopaceus | reverse complement strand
GAAAGAGATCCAGGAGGGCATCTTCCCTGGTCAGCTCACTTGCCAGCTGTGTGAGGAAGTTATCCTCCACACATTCCAGGAACCTTCTGGATTGTTCCCTCTCTGTTGTGTTGTATTCCCATTAGATATCCGGGAGTTTACAGACCCTCACAAGAACAACGGCAAGTGACTGCAAGATTTCTCCCAACTGCTCGTAGAAAGCTTCATCCACCTCACTGGTTCCATCTATGATGAAACTCTGATACTGCTGACATTTTTTATTAATCATGCCTAAAGTCCTTATTAAACAGAGCAGTAAATTCACAGTAAAAATCTCCATAAACATGTGAGTAAATGCATGTGCATACACGCACACAGAGAAATGAGCTATGTAGTCAGAGCTAAGATGTTTTAGAATTTACCATTTTCTTTGTGTTATGTCAAATACCTAAAAGTCCAGAGTTCAGAAACACCACCCTCCTTGATGTTAGGAAAATATCCCACTCATTCACCCATTTCACAAAATATTTAAGACTTCAAAGGGTTTGTTCAAGGCGGGGTAAGGGAGGGAATCACCGGAGGGAGGTGGGGGGGAATTAGAGCTTGCACTTTCTTCCAGAACAGTAAGAGGTAGACAACCAGGCTGCTGATGGGAAGAGAAAATGTTATAGTATCTCTCACCCAGACACAGTGCTGTAAGAGGTTCCTTGTGGCTTGTTTTCTTTCTTTTTCCTTTTTTTTTTCCCTAGTGACATCCAGGACTTGAGCAATAATTTGATAGCAAAATAAAGTTTTATTTCACAGACACACACAAAATCACTACATTGAACACCATATTTTAGCCACCACCTAATATGTGTCTTGAAAAAACACTAATCAATTAATTTTTTTTTACCAACTAATATGTCCTTTACCAATTAACATGAGGTGTAATTCTCCCAGTCCAGTAACTGAATTTTAGGAAGCATCGGAACTCATACCTTCAGATCAGGTGAGGTAGTGGGCATCTGCAGAAGAGAAACAACTACTCAAAATCCTTGCAAGCTGTTTATAAGGCCAATGATAATTGAACTGAAAGCAGCCATCATTAAATCTTCTGGACTCAAAAAATAAAGGTTGCAAAAATATCTGTCACTACATAATATAAATTCAGTGACAGATGTCAGCTTATAAATTATTTAAGTAATTAACAAACTTTCAGCACACTTCACCAATAACAGAATTGTGTGGCTTGAGCTGTGAGGAGCCTAAGAATATCTCATCCTTAAGTGTATGCCTTGAAATAAGCCATTAACTTTTATATTCCATTTCTACAATAAGGAGAAAATACTGAAGCTTTGATGAGCTTTCTTTGAAGGCCTTTGAAGATGGAAACCTTTATGTGAATGGACAGAAACATAATAAAATGAGATTCTATCTTTTATTTAGCCAATAATGTTATGGTAAGTCACATTAATTATCTGTATTTATTTTAATACATTTATTTGAGGACATGGTCCTTTTTCTTTCAGTCAGAAATAATCGCCTTTTCCTGTTCTTCTATGCATAAAAATACAGTGACACATGAAAAAAGAGGAGAAAAACAAACCTTGGTGTTGTATAGATTTGATGGCACGTCTTCTTTTATCATCAAGTTCGAGCCTAAAACGTTTCATCTAACTAGATGGGTTATAGTTGAAATAGAAAAGATAGGCGTCATATAGATAAACACAAGCCATGTATTATAACAACACATCTACATTCTTACAAAATGTCTCTGGCTAATTGATTAGCTCAAAAGGAACATCATGAACATCATGTGTATGTATTTTAAGTGTAATCTTTGGTTCCTTCTTAGTAGCTTCAACTGCTTCATTAATCCTATTTGTTGTTATTTTTAATTACCACGGAGTTACTCTTCTAGCCATTAATAATTGTTAGGCTTGCCATATTTTATTTTTTAGATGACAGGATAAAAAATTGACTGTGTTCTAATACCTCTAAATCTATTGGACATATATATACTCCTTATCTAGATAAAATAATATTGTTTATTTATTAACATGCATGTTCTATATGAAGTAACAAATCTAAAAGTAAATGTATACTGGTTTGGTGTCTGGGTTGCTGTTTTATTGGGTTTTTTTTTGGTGCCTCCCCTCCCAGGTAAACAAAGAGTGGGTTGTTACTTTTAGCTTAATTACATACCGGTTGTGAAAAAAGTATTTTGAAAGGGTGCTACAGGATGTTAATATTTAATTTTAAAACTATAGACACTCTTAGTAAGAAAGCATTCAGAATTTTTCAGTAGTTACAGTCCCAAGATACAACTTTTCTCTTTTCTAATTGAAAATATTAGTAAATATTCCTTATATGGTATAACTTTTTTTCCCCAGTATATTCAGTGGCACTAGAAATAGAGGTTTATACCATCTCAAAAAGAGTAACCACTCATACATGGTCCCCTCCCCATGGAAATTAAAAAATTTTACCTGTAAATTAATTTGATAATTACAGATAATACAGTAAGTAGTGTTGATTCAGAATAACTCTGCCAGAAAATTCATGCCTTCTTATAGTAATGTCACCGACTCTAGATGGTTCTGATGAGTTTTCTTATTTATAAATAAGAAGTAAAGCTTATTGGTCTATGCTCAAAGCTTTGTTGAGATTGCTGTAAAATCTGATTCATTCTACATGGGAAGTTACCTACCCTCTTTACTCAACTTGCCTCTTCATATTTTCATTATAAAGTAGTCATAAGTATCCTAAGGAATTAGACTTATAGCCAGACTATCTTTCTCAGCTAAACAAAGGCAGCTGCTTTTGCAAGTGCTCTTAGTCAATAGAAAATTAAAAGGGCCACAAAGATGATCAGAGGGCTGGAGCACTTATGCTATTAAAACAGGCTGAGAGGGTTGGGGTTGTTCAGCCTGGAGAAGAGGAGGCTCCTGGGACACCTTATAGCAGCCTTCCAGTACCCAAAGGGAGACTATAGGAGAGCAGGGGAGGGATTCTTTATAAGGTAGTGGAGTGATAGGATGAGTAGTAATATTTTTAAACTGAGAGAGGGGAAATTTAGATGAGATATTGGAAGAAATTCTTTCGTGTGAGGGTGGTGAGGCAGGGGAACTGATTGCCCAGAGAAGTTGTGGATGCCCCATCCCTGGAAGTGTTCAAGACCAGGCTGGATGGGGCTTAGAGCAACCTGTTCTAGTGGGAGGTGTCCCTGCTCAGGGCAAAGGGGTTGGCACTCGATGATCTGTAAGGTCCCTTCCAACTCTAACCATTCTATGATTCTGTGTAGATACAGTCAGGAAGTCTTTTCGTTGTTACTGTGTTTTTACTGCAAAACATGCAGGCCCTCTTTCTTGCACAGCAAAAACTCCCCATAAAATTGTTATTTAAAAGGATTGTTTACTGTTGTGATCTCTAAATCAACAACTCATATTTGAATTTTTGGTGTTATGTAGCTATGAGTTTACCTCTTTGGAGTTCACGTTCATAATATGGGCATGCCTGATTCAACGTAATTTTTCCTTAATTCATGTCATAAATGTAAAAGTGTTATGTTTCAAGTGTCTTACCGACAAATCCTACTAAAAAAATAGCAGTTAAGTAAGGAATAGGATTTCTAAAATGTGTCATATATTCCTTTACACTACACATTTATGAGGCTAATTTAATTTACAGAAGATAGTGTGATGGATACATGATGGATACCAGACCACATAATGGGAATAAAAGAGCAAAATTCATAGAAAAGGAGAAGAAAATAAACCAGAAATTTTCTTTGTTAATAAAACTGTTTTTCTAAAAGTCCTAAAAATTTGTTTTTATGATGGTCTTCTATATCTATTTTTCAATTCATATGAAGTGTTTAGTTTGGATCATGTTATCAAGCACATGTCCTTTCAATTATTTCTTTTGTAAAAACAAGCTGACAGTAATTTTAGTTTCTAGCTGATATGTAGCTGTCTGTTTGCCTCAAAAAAGTATTTCAATCTGTATATTAAGCACAGCATGAAATATCTGCTCTGTACCTTCTGTTTGCACAATAATAGCAATACTTAGCAGTCCCCTGAAACAATGAGATCTTTGAGTGTCTAGAGTTGCCTTGACGGTCGTCTTTTATGATTATAAGTAAATCTATTTAGTTAGAATCTAATTAGGAAATTATTTGTAGGTGCTTGTTATTCAGTACTCTAGAATGGTTAAGTGCTACATTTGAGTAATGAAATGTTTTTTTAAATGAGTCAAATAAAGCATATTATGGTAGTCATGCTGCCCTTGTGCAGTACCTTCTTACCTGCTGTGGTACTTACTCGTGATTAACAGCCATTTCTCCATCACCAGATTCACTTTAGGATTCTGTAATATACTGTAATATCCTTAAAAACTAAACATGTTTGCAGTAAACATGTCTTACTGCTTCACACTAGCCTTTTTATTTCATCAAGGAATTTCTCTATTTTTTGCTCCAGTATTATGCTCATAATCATGTAACTAGTGGAGAATCTAGAATTGCAATTACATATAAGGTTGCTGCAATAGAGGTTGCTTTTCCATTAGGTGGTTGTTGTACCATCAGTTAGGTAGTAATAGGTCAGATCTGTGAGAATGCCCCTGCACTGTCAGCTAGCACAGCTGTCCTATTTCCATCTTGTTGAACTGTGTCTTGCCGAAATGTGTACATTTCAGTGCCTCTGGGCTGAATTCCTGGGAAAATAACATCACCTATTTTTTGTGCACATGATCCATTCTAACTGATCAAACATAGAGCTCCTCACAGTTCTAATCCCAGCTGGAAACTGGGGTGAAGCTTGCATACTGTTGTTTCTACAGGAGGCAATACTGCAAGCCACCTACAGCAGCCACATATCAACATACCTAGCCTGGTGACGTTTTCTTATTACATGCTAAACAAAAAGAAAAAGAAAGTCAAGGCTGGCAACTTCTGCTCCAGCCCCAGAAAAGAGGCATGTGACCTGACAGGCTGTCAGCTCTGGCTTGCAATGACCTGGTCTGCCCCGGGTGCTAAGGGGGAAGGTGCAAAGGAGGAGCAGGAAATGATGGCTTCTCCTCCTGTTAGTGGAGAGAAAAACAGCAATATGACCTTTGGTACACTCTTTGGAGGCATTTCTAGAGAAAATGAAAAAAATTAGGAACTAGGTAGCTCAGCTGGTCACACCTCTGTCCCTGTAATTGACAACCCACAGTGGCAGAACAATGATGCAATACAGCCTACCCAGAACGTGTAACACAGTACATTTGATTGAAAGTTATAATACTTTTACCATCCTCGAATCTCCAGCCTGGGTCATTATTGTTTGAGAAATCTCTGTGTTATGCTGCCTATTCGTTAGGTTAGGTCAACAGACTTACAACATGCTATCTACTTAGCTCCTGCTGAGAACTGAGACATCTCACTCAAAACTGCTTGTTCTTGCTCCAGAAGAAAGATGTCGAAGAGTACCTGGCTGTATTCCAGAGACAGAAATATGAGGCAAGAAACTAATACCTCATAAAGCTTTAAGAACATGCTCCCAGAAATCAGTCATCCTCCCTCAGACAGGATAAACAAGCTTTACAAAAGCATTTATGTTGATTCAGAGAGCAGGTACGTGTTCAGCATTCTGAACAAAATTCCTAAACATTCAGTTCACAGAATCACAGAATATTTATTGGTTGAGATTGAAAGGGATCTCTAAAGGTCACCTGGTCCAACGGCCCTGCTTAAGCAGGGCCTCCTAAAGCTGGTTGCCTGGGACCATGTCCAGAAAACTTTGAATGTCTCCAAAGACAGAGACTCCACAAACTCTTTGGGCAACCTCTGTCAGTCCTCAGTCACCTCACAGTAAAAAATTGTTTCCTGATGTTCAGGAAGGACATCCTATGTACCAGTTTGTGCTCACTGCCTCTTATCCTGTCACTGGGCAGCACTGCAAAGAGCCTTCTTTACACTGTCCCTTCAGCATTTATATATATATCAATGCATTTACCTCCCTGAGTCTTATCTTCTCCAGGCTGAGCAGTCCCAGCTTTCATCATGGGGGAGATCTCCAGCCCCTTAACTATCTTTGTGGCCCTTTCCTGGACTCGCTAGTGCTAAGGAGAGAGGGAAAGATCACTTCCCGCAACCTGCTGGAAATGCATTGCCTAATGCAGCCAAAATACCGCTGCCCTTCCCCCGCGGCAAGTACACTTTGCTTGCTCATGTTCTACTTGGTGTCCACCGGGACTTCTAGGTCATTTTCAGCAAAACTGCTTTCCAGCTGAGTGGTCCCGGCATGTATTAGTGCATGGGGTTATTCCTCCCCATGAATGGAGTTTGTATCCATAAACTGATCATGTAAAAAGATATTTTGATAATCGCACCATTAATTTTATAAACATCATTAATCAAACAAATTTCTTCAAAAGTCTTAAAATGTACCTGTATTTCTCCTTATTGTTGTTTGAGGCACTACCAAATTTGGTGGGATTTTTTTTTCTCAAAATAGCAAAATTTAGTTTATTGTATAAATATCTAAGTAGGCTGTATAAAAAGATGGCATTTCAGCAAAAGCAATCAAAAGACAAACAGTAATCATTAGATTTCAGAGGTATTTTTGCTATTGTTTTCCATATGTCTGTGTGAGACTGAATGGTAGAGTGAAGAGCAATGTTCTGCTTATTATTTTGACTGTAATCAGATCTCCAACTTTTTATTTTCTTCAATGTGGGAGCTTCTCAGTGTTAGAAGTGATCTGGCTGCATGAGATGTAGGGAACAAGATTAGTCCAAAGGCCATTACCTTTTTTCTTTATGTCAGGCTCTGCCTTACCAATAGCTATTAAAATAGAGCTATGGCAATGGCAAACTGAGTGTACCACAGAGTTTTGCTTTTTTTTTTTTTACAGTGTAATTTATAAAAATGGTCATCTTGCTCTAAATTCTTGATTGAGTTAGTTTGTGAGTACGTTGCATATATCAAATTTTATGGCATTGTTTCAACATAATATAAAATTAGGTTACAATAAAAGGAATAGTTGGTTAAAATCTAAGACAAAGCCCTGTTGAAAATATCAGAGCAATATGAAATAATAGACTGTCAAATATCTACAAGTCTTTAGGATATACATAAACATAAGATAAAGAACAAAAGACTTCGAAATAGATATTTAATATTCTAGCAAGTTTCAAGATTCCATTTCATTTTTTTAAAATAATATTTATTCTAAACTGACAGTCATATCATTTCCATAAAAAACTTCCACAACAGAAGCACAAACTATCTTGCACAATGTAAACAGCTTGAAGTGCAGTTGACACACATACAGAGCTAAGGAGATTAGTGTATCTGATGATTTAAGAATTTTAACAGTCCATTTCCCTAGATCACATATTTCTTATTTAATACATCATTCTTTACAGATTTTTATTGGAGTTTTTTGTTTTATTGCCTGTAGTCTTATAGAAAATTCAAACTGTCTACATTATTTTCATCTTAGTGGTGCCAAGAGATTCCAACTTAGACAATGAACATGTTGCAGTGATGGAAAAATATGCACACATGAAGACATACGGTATAAGATGGTTACTGTCTAGAACACATGGTAGACACATTCAGAGTAAATTAATTGACCCAAACATAAGAAAAACTGGCAAGGATAGAGACTGGTCCCATTACTCCATCTCTTCTCTGTAATTACAGCTCAATTTGCCTCCACACAAAACATTTTTTATTTAATTTGGCTTATACTGGCATCATCTCCTCTAATCCAATAGGCAGGAAATGCTATCCACTTGCACCTCCTCTAATGCAGTATTTTCAGATAGAAAGTGAAAATAAAAACCCTAACATTATTTTTTTATCTGCTTCTAATGGAAATACTGAAAAAGTTTTTCAAAATATAGAACTAAAAGACTGTCCTTAGCCACAGTTCTTTAAACACTAGAAAAGAATATTTAAAAAATATTATTGTGTGCTGTCCATATTTATTTGTCTCTATTTCTCACTTTCTCAGAATGTTGGCAGTGATTTGTCAATGAATTGAATTCTTTGATGACAATGTAGACCCATAGGAGCATTGAAAGCAATTTATTAAAACTGAGGGCAATAATGAGAAAAATTCATATGGAATGATTACAAGCTGGTGCTCACTCTCATCAGGCTATACCATTCAAAATTTGGGAGAACAAGAGTAACTTGTATCTGTACCTTGGGAATTTATCATGATGCTTCCCTTGTAATTCAGGATTTGTTCCCCTAAAATGCACTGGAATAAGAATTCTGGGATATATAGATTTTATGCCTGACCTTCTATGGGAAAGAGAGATTAAAAACATCAAGACAGCGTCAATGGCAAAACTGTTGTTGCTAGCACAATAATAACAGCTGTTCCTGATTTTTTAATGCAGATCATACACTTTCTGATCTGTGAATATTTAAAAGAAAATATTAAAATTATCATCTCTGAATTACATGTGAGTTTGTACGTTACATAAAAAGGGATCTGTTAACCAAGCCATTCTGGATAATTTATTTTATGCGTAAGAAGTTTACATTTTCAAGTACAACACTGGTGAGTTAGCTCCCCTACATTCTGTAATAACAGTTTTCTTTTCCTAACATAGTTCACAAGCACCTGCTGCCCTAAGGAGCTGACCTTGCCTGTGGCATGTTCTGAGACCCGCTGGTGATTCTTATTACAAGTAGTCCCTGATGAAAAGCACTGGTGAAGGGTAACTAAAATCTTAACAAGTGTCACCCTAAGCAAATCAAGACAGGACAGCAAGCTCAGGTTAGTGCAGGGGATTGTAAGAACCATCAGTACTAACATCAGAGGCAGACTGGAAAAAAAATTAACAGTCTCCTAGGTTTATCTAAAAAAGGTCAAAAGTTCACAACTTTAAGAAAAACTTGCAAATGACAGAAAGAATAAAGCTATCTCTATTTAGGATTTAATAATTAATGTTTCTTCAAGACCTCAGTAATACAAACTCATATTTTTTTTTAATTATAAATATATATAGTGTAAAACAGCTTGGGTCCTATCGTGTCTTGGTTTCTTGCCCTCGCTGTGGGTTTTTTTTTGCCTCACTTTCACTACATCAAAGGCAAAATATTTTCTGTTTCCTCACTTAAAATCATTTTGTGACTAGAGAAGGCATGATGATTTAGTAACTTTCTATCATGGAAAAAAAAAACCAAAACATCCTTGCCTCTCACCCCACAAAAAAAGAGAGCTTTATTTTGAAAAATGCATTCTTTCCCTGCAGCGCTCAGTGTGAGTCCTAATGGAATTTCAAATTTCTTAATACATCTTTTCATCTTATGCAGCTGAAGACTGAAAAACACCTTTTCAGGTTAAGTTAGAAAGAGCCCATATGTAAAAACAGAAAGTGATTATTTCGTGAAGTAGTACCTACAAATGCCATTGTAGCACATAAACACATAAACAAAAATATTGTAGTTACATGGCTATAATATTCACTTTTCATTTAGCATTGGTTTATTGTAGTAAGAGCTACAAAAACACACCCAGTAAAACTACGGCAGCATGGTTTGTAGGGATCCTGTTGCTAGCAGTGATGCATGTGCTGCTACTGTTCTCCGAAAAAAATGGCACCAAAAATGTGTTTTTCTCAGTACTGTTTCCCAGTTTTCAAATATACAGGAGCAAAAGCCAAAGAAGCATGTCATGGTACAAGTCAAGAGGGAGATGATCAAGGGAGCAGTTCAGCTGACTGCTTCACTTGCTTGCAGTCAGAACCTTTTTCCTGTTATCAGAAACAGTGTTCACTGCCCCAGAGCAGACTTTGGAAGTAAGAATAGAGTTCACTGGGCTTCCTGCAGGGAAGAAAAAATAATCTAAAAATAAAACTAGGCTTTCAAACACTGCTGCTTCCCAGTGGAGGCTTGTCTTTCAATATTACATGCAACATAGTGGTCTCTAAAAATTTCCTCTTCTACTAATTTTCTCTGGTTATACTTGCAAAATCTGGGGGATTTTGAAGGCTCATCCTTCACTATGTTGAAACATAGAGTTTAAAAAATAGAGTAAGACTTGCAATCTTCATTGCTGATGTAAATTTTGGAGAGAAGGGTTGAGATTTTGTTTTAGCGAAATGAGAATGTGATGATACAAATAAATAATCCTACATACAGACTAAGGCTAATGAGCTTCAGAATAAAACCTCTGTGACAGAGAACAAGCAAGCACCGGAGAAGATGTGTTTGCAAGTCAGTAATGTATACCTGTCTCTGGACTGTCTACATTTACTACAGGGAAAAAAAGAAACCAAGAAAAAAACCAAAAAAAAAAAAAAAACCAAAGAAACCCCCAAACATTAAAAAATGGCACCAGGGGTTGGGATGCTATATCTTAATGCTAAGTTCACATTATGAACACATAGCGATAGTTGCAAATATGTAAGTATTTTATTCAAAATTAAGTAGATACTAGCTTATTTCCAGTTATTTAGTGTACGGCTTACAAATTCTCAGGCAGTAGGAAAAGAAAATAAAAAATACCCTGCTGTGCTGTCATGGGTGAGAAGAAAACAGGTTTATGATACTTTGTACCTTAAGGAGAGATACTAATATTAAAAATCTCTTTCTCAGCTAAACTTAATAGTAAACAAATGGCTCTTGCCAGCAGCAATGTCCCTATTCCTTGGCTCTATACTTCAGATGCATTACCAGGCTCATCCCAGTCTTATGCGCAAAAAAATAAAGAAATCCAGAATTAATTTTAAACAAGGAATCAGTCACCCTAGAAAATACATTTAAAAGTTCTTCTATCTATTTTGCTGCTGCAAATTTGAAAATATACAAAACATATCTGTCTATAGAGCATACATTTTGTTACTTCTATCTTACTTGCAAGAGGAGATATTGTGAAATATTAAACGAGAATCAATTTTTCTTTTTGTCAGTGAGGATTTGGTGACTTAAATGGGTACTAGAAAGAATATATTTTTCTCTATTATATGTTGTCCCTTTAGAAAAGACATAGAAAGACAAATGGAGAAGAAAATGTGAGTCTGAGGGAGTAAATAAAACTTGCTAGGAATAAGAAAGAAATGCACATTGGCACCCAATCCCTCCAGTCAGCAGTTATTTCCTGTTCCGTTCCCAGAGATATTTTCTGGAGCAAACTAAGAAGAGCCTATCTGTGGCCAAGGTAATTGCTTTTAATTATCTTGTAAATAAATGGAGATGCATAGGATAAAATCAGCTCTGAGTAACAGAAAGTGATCTCAGGTAGATGGTACAATCAGCACTACTGGAGTTTGTCTTTCCTTCTTCCCTAACCTTCCTCAGATACTTTATAGTAGTTTTCAGTATGCCAGTTAAGCTAATACTATGAACTTATAGTAAAATACTGTATTCCCCAGATACCTTAAAAACAAAATATGAGGCTCTGCAAAGGGAACCCAATCACGGTGGGAAGGATAATTCATTGCCTATGGAGGTGTCACCAGGGTTGTCTGTAAACCCAGCATTAAAATATCCTCAGTCCAGAAAAAAGACGGGTCATTGTTGTTGGCGACTCCATCCTGTAGGGATCAGAAGGCCCAATATACAGATCTGACCCACCTCTCAGGAAGGTCTGCTGCCTCCCTGGCATCCAGGTTAAAGACATAAAAAGAAAAATTTCGTCCCTGGTAGACCACTCAGATTATTACCCCTTGCTCATTTTTCAGGCAGGCAGAGACAAGCTGTTAACCAGAAACCCAAGAGCAATTAAAAGAGAATGCTGGGCCTTGGGACAAGTGGTCGAGGGGTCAGGAGCACAGGTAGTATTCTCCTCTGTCATACCAGTCACAGGGAACCACAAGGAAAGTAACAAGAAGAGCAAGCAGATGAATGTCTGGCTCCAAGCCTGGAGTCAGAGGCACAACTTTGGGTTTTTTGAGCACAGGAAGGTTAACATGACACCAGGCCTACTGGAGACAGATGGGTACACCAGCCTCAAAAGGGGAAGAGGGTCTTTGCACAGGAGTTGGCAGACCTCATCAGATGGTCTTTAAACTAAGTTTGAAGGGGGGAAGGGAGGGAATTCACCAGCAGAGACCCAAGGGTCATCAATGGATTAGGAACTATGGCTGTGCCTGGGAATGCCTTCCTACACCAAAAAGGTGGTGGGACCAGTAGCCCGGCTGAAGTGCTTTTACACTAATGTACACAGTGTGGGCAACAAACAGGAGGACCTGGAAGCCATTGCACAGCAGGAAAGCTATGATGTAGTCGCCATCACAAAAACATGACATGATGACTTGTGTGACTGGAGTGCTGCAATGGATGGCTACAAACTCTTCAGAAGGGATAGGCAAGGAAGGAGAGAAGGAGGTATGGCTCTGTGTGTTAGGGAAGGTTATGAATGTCAAGAGCTAATTGAGGGTAATAGTAGAATCCAGTGCCTATGGGTAAGAATCAGGGGAGGGCCAGCAACGCTGATATCGTGGTGGGAGTCTGTTACAGACCGCCCAACCAGAATGTAGAGGTTGATGAAATATTCTATAAGCAGCTGGGAGAGGTCTCAAGATCACTTACCCTTGTCTTGGTGGGAGACTTCAACCTAGCAGACATCAGCTGGGCACACAATACAGCTGAAGGGGAACAGTCTAGGAGGTTCCTGGAGTATGTCAGGGAGAACCTCCTGACACAACTGGTAAGGGAGCCCACTAGGGAAGGAGCCCTGCTCAATCTGCTGTTTGTAAAAAGAGGACTTGTGGGGGATGTGATGGTTGGAGGCCGTCTTGGGCACAGTGACCATGAAATGATAGAGTTCTCAATTCTAAGGGAAGCATGGAGGGGAGCCAGAATGATTGCCATCATGGACTGCTGGAGGGCAGACTTCGGTCCTTTCAAGAGCCTACTTGACCGAGTGTCTTGGGAGGCAGCCCTGAAGGGCAAAGGAGTCCAGGAAGGCTGGATGTTTTTCAAGGAGGAAGTCTTAAAAGTGCAGGAGCAGGCCATCCCTGTTCGCTGTAAAGCAAGATGTTGGGGCAAAATACCAGCCTGGCTGAGCAAAGAGATATTGTCACAACTCAAGGAAAAAAGGAGAGTTTATGGTCTTTGGAAAAATGGGCAGACCACTCAGGAAGATTACAAAGGTGTTGTAATGCTATGTAGGGAAAAGATTAGAAAGGCCAAAGGCTAGCTAGAACTTAACCTGACCTTTAGCAAGTCCTTTGATTCAGTCTTCCACAGCATCCTCCTGGAGAAACTGGCTACCCGTGGCTTGGATGGGAGTACTCTCCACTGGGTTAAAAACTGGCTGGAGGGCCAGGCCCAGAGAGTGGTGGTAAATGGAGTCAAAACCAGTTGGTAGCTGGTCATGAGTGGTTCAATCCCCCAGGGCTTGATATTGGGGCTGGTTCTCTTTAACATCTTTATCGATGATCTGGACGAGGGGGATCAAGTGCACCCTCAGTAATTTTGCAGATGACACCAAGTTAGGTGGAAGTGTTGACCTGCTGGAGGGTAGAAAGGCTTTGCAGAGGGATCTGGACAGGCTGGATCAACGGTCTGAGACCAGCGGCATGAGGTTCAATAAGGCCAAGAATCAGGTCTTGCACTTGGGTCACAACAACCCCATGCAGCACTGCAGGCTTGGGGTAGAGTGGCTGGAGAGCTGCCTGGCAGAAAAGGATGTGGGAGTGTTGGTCTACTGTCGGCTGAACATGAGCAAGCAGTGTGCCCAGGTGGCTAAGAAAGCCAACAGTATCTTGGCCTATATCAGGAACAGTGTGGTGAGTAGGATTTGAGAGGTGATCATCCTGGTGAGGCCCCACCTCGATTACTGTGTCCAGTTTTGGGCTCCTTACCACAGAAAAGACATTGAGGTGCTGGAGCGGATCCAGAGAAGGGCAACGAAGCTGGTGAGGGGTCTGGAGCACAAGTCTTATGAGGAGAGGCTAAGGGAGCTGGGGTTGTTCAGCCTAGAGAAAAGGAGGCTGAGGGGAGACCTTATCGCTCTCTACAACTATCTGAAAGGAGGTTCTAGGGAGGAGGGTATTGGTCTCTTCTCCCAAGTAACAGGAGACAGGACAAAAGGAAATGGCCTCAAGTTGCACCAGGGGAGGTTCAGATTGGATATTAGGAAAGCTTGCTTCACTGAAAGGGTTATTAAACATTGGAATGGGCTGCCCGGGGTTGAGGCACCATCCCTGGAGGTATTCAAAAGACGGGTTGACATAGTGCTTAGTGTCATGGTTTAGTGATGGGTTTTTCTATCAAAGTCAGGTTGATGGTTGGACTGGATGATCTTAAGGGTCCCTTCCAACCTAGATGATTCTATGATTCGGTGATATATTATTCAGTAAATTGTATGATAATTCTATGTAGTGTATTCTAATAATAATATATTCCAGTGTAATATATTATGATATTATAGTACATAGTTTTACACTATTTAGATTAAAGCACCAAGCAGCTATTTCTATTGACATTATAAAAAGAACAAGTAACAATTTATACTGCAGGAAAATATGCAGGTCAAATGGATTTCTGATCCAAACACCCTATCTGCTGGGATTAACTAGATCATTTGCTTAAATCATAGACCTATTATTCACTAGCTGCTACAAAATGGTTCAAAAAATGGAAATGTGTTTGAATCCTTTTCATTTCTTGTGGTCAATGAGCTGGTATATGATTTCCCTGGAAAAATATAGACCACGGTGTTAGACATTTGTAAAAATATTCAAGTTATTTAAAAGAGTACTAGACTAACATTAGACACACTTTTCATTACCTTTATAATAGATGAAAAAGGACTAGACCCTGCTGAAATATCTGGTTACAGAAGAGGTTGT
>JAOXNO010000020.1:47922065-47934355 GCA_028565335.1 Limnodromus scolopaceus | reverse complement strand
GTTTTGACACAAGTAACAATTAAATGTTCATAATGATTTTTTAAAAATTAGATGTGTTTTAAGGCATGTTAACTTCATCCTATTCAGCTGCATACTGGCAAAAAGACGAAGAAAAGAAGACACTTCCTTTCAATCTTTCACTAGCTGTAAGTAAAAATATTATGGTTTTCTGTTTTGCAGAATAATCTCTCGAGAACCTGCTTCTGTTTTAATGAATAAGAAAAGGAAAAAAGTGGAAAATTACTTATATAAATAAAGGTTAATAACAGTTTGATGAGCTCTTAAGCTCAGACTAAAGAAAAAACTTTGTATAAACTTTGCATAAGTATAGAAATGGACATCAATAGAAGTTTGGATAACAAGAATCAAGTGCACCATTTTGAGGGTCAGTGATGTTTCAAGAGTTACATTTCATACCCTTTACTAAGTAATTTGGTGTGTTCTCCTGAGATTTATAGCTTTTTTTTTAAAAAAAAAAGAATAAATAAATTCTGCAGCATACAGCTGGAGACACTACAAGGCTAGTTACATTCTCTTGCCTAATGTAATGGGCCTTGAAATTAAAACATACATACATTTTACAGCATAAGAAATAATCCTATTTCTAGATATTATAACTCACAGTTCACAACATTTTCATGCAGAAACCAAGGCTTCCTTGAAAAATGTTACTTCTATTTAAAGTCTTATTCAGATATTTAATGTATATTAAATATAATAAGTCCATTGAATTTGCTGGGTAATGAAGGGTCACCAGTTAAAGGTTTTTAACTAATGGCTATGTATTTTTGTATAATAGGTACATATCTACAATAATATCTATATATAACTGCATATTTAGCAACAGTTGAAAGCACAATGATATTAAATCTAACCTAGAACTTTTTAGCATTTCTCTTGACAATTTTCTTCTATGGGATTACTCATTCTGAACTGCTACACCTACAAAGATAATAGTGAGAGCACTCCTAGTCCTGATAGTCATGTAACTTAAAAGGCTTCAAATGCTAGCTGTAGCTAGATGAATTACAGAATACCTGAATTTGTTTAGTAAACTATAGATGTTAATGCATATGAAAGTTTGGTCTAGTATAGGCAGCCATCAATGGAACAGGGTTAATACATTGGTTTTGACAATTTTCCAGCCATACTCTTATCTACATATGAATAATTGTGAAGAGTGTTTATGAAAGTAAAATTTTAAGTGCCTTAAGACCTTAATAGAAGCATAGAATAACACAAAGTATAGTTGTTGTGTGTATTTTTTTCTATTATAAGCAACATGATTGTCTCCTATTAAGAAGAACCATGTGCCAGCAATGTGCCCTTGTAGCCGAGAAGGGCAATGGTCTCCTGGGGTGTATTAAAAAGAGCATGGCCAGCAGGTCAAGGGAGATCATCCGCCCGCTCTACTCTAGCCTGGTGAGGATGCATCTGGAGTACTGTGTCTGGTGCTGGGCTCCCCAGTTCAAGAAAGACAAGGAACTGTTGGAGAGTACAGTGCAGGGTTACAAAGTTATCAGCGGTCGGGAGCATCTCTCTTCTAGGCAAAAGCTGAGTGACCTTAGTCTGCTTAGCCTGGAGAAGACTGAGAGTGGATCTCATCAATGCTTACAAATACTTAAAGGGTGGGTGTCAGGAGGATGGGGCCGGTCTTTTTCCAGTTGTGCTCACCAGCAGGACAAGGGGCAACGGGCACAGCCTGGAATACAGAAAATTCCATCTGAACATGAGGAAAAACTTCTTTGAGGGTAACAGAGCACTGGAACAGGCTACCCAGAGAGGTTGTGGAGTTTCCTTCTCTGTAGATATTCAAAACTGGACATGTTTCTGTGCAACCTGCTATAGGTGAACCTGCTTTGACAGGGAAGTTGGACTAGATGATCCTTAGAGGTCCCTTCCAACTCCAACCGTTCTGTGATTATTTTTTAAATTTCTGGTTCATATCATATAGAAAGGAAGTGTTTCCACTGGGATGAATTCATCTTTGTAACATTTGTTGTGGGCACCAGCTCGTTTAGTCCATTGGATGACCACCAGTCTTCTTCCATAATTTGGTTCCAAAATTACAAGCAAAACTACAAGGATAGGAATTTCACTTATTGTTTTTAAGTTGTAACATAAGAAAACCCAGGGAGAAAAACAGCAGACACTAGGAACAACATATAACGACAGTCTGATAGTACTAAAATATTGTTTGCTGACCAAAAAACAAGAAAAGTAAACTAAACTACAGCTACAGTTCAAACGGAGCTAAAATACTCTGAGTTATTGTACCTTGTTACAGCTATTTATAAGATAACAAAAATGAACAGAATCTCTAACAAATTTCTAATACTATGGTCACACTGCCACTGAATGCCTTTGATAAAGTTACTGCATCTGAAGTAAATTTTAGTACAAGTTTTCATCTGTTCCTTCATGGAAAGTGAAAGTTAGAGTGTAAATCTCTACTTGAATCTTGAAATCAAAATGATTTCACAGGAACAAAAACACGAGTCAAATGTATTTTTAAGGTACCATATCTGATTTAGTATTTTAAGTAGACCTATTACTTCCTTCATTTTCTTCTTTTAGATAATAAGAAGTAATATTTTTAGTGCTTTGTTTTATTTATCTTCAAAAAAGTATATTTTGAGCAGAAAGATATCATAAGCTCCTTATCACTTGTATGAGTTAAATCACATAATTTTAATTTTAATTTCATGTTTTGTCTGATCTATGAAGGCAGTGAATAGCAAAGGCAGTCCAAAGGCAATGAAATGAAACCTTTCATGTACTCGTGCAGCAACTGACAGCAAAAGTGCTCCATTAATTTCAAGTGCCATTACAGTGAAAAGCAAGAGAACACACTGGGAAATAGACATAAACAGTACTTCGAGAGAGAAAGAGGAGCTAGCAGTAAGCCCTATATTTAGGCTGCTAACAGCCGTAAATGATAAAGTTAGAATTTTCCATAGAAATAAGTATTGTAATTCTCTTCTTTGGGGGAATATTAAGTTTTGTTTATCTGGTCTTCAAGCTGTATATTTGGGAGATATATTCAGGCTAAACCAGTGCATGTTCAGTGATTTCAAAAGAAAATAAATTTGCCACATTTCTAATAAGGCTTCGATTTATCAACTTGCAATGCTAAGAATCCAATGTGTCCCTTTCTATTCCAGCACAGAAGTAGCTGGCAGTTATTACAATGGGAATGTGAGATATGTATCAATGAAGTGTTGTCAGTGGTCACAGCTGATTACCAAAGTGATATTACTTGTGGGAGACATAACTATAAGATACATAAAATAGGTCAGGTACCAAGCCTGCAACTACATTTGGTGTTGGAATAGAGAAGAGCTATAGCCCTTGACCCTGTGATCAATGCACGTTGCATGCATCTTAAAGACCAATGTTAGAGTAAAAAATGAGCAGAAAACAGGGGGCAAGAAAGCTGTACTCTTTCAGAAAATTTAAACTGGTGATCAGATTGAACACCAGCTGTTAAGGATATGCACTGTGGTGTAAGCTTCTTCCCTGGTATTTTTATGGTTAAATCCAGATTTTATCCGTATTTAAATTGCATTTTCAAACCCCATAAATTCATAAATGAGACATTTGATGGTTGCTAGGCTGAAGTACACGTTCTAACACATGGTCTCAAAATTCGAAATCCCCTAAAATGTACAACTCAGAATCCATAACAAATAAGAGTTTATGTATTCATAAAATGTGAAGGACAAAAATGCAGATAGGTGATTGCCAGAGACATGTACTACAGCAAAATGGATAGATTTTCAGTAATTGGGACCAAAAGCTGTTAGCATGGAAGATAAAGTAGGTCTTTATCCAATGTCTACTTTTATTTTGTAGACATATGTTGCAAGTGTATTGTTTCTAATAAAATATTGCATGCATTGTAGTACCCATATAATTATTTAATGTTTTCTTGTCTTTCTGTTCTTTATAGTATAATTAAAATACTATTTAATTCTTTACCGTTAGTTGTATTGGTAATAAACCACAAGTTTTGGTACCACCAAGTAAAATCCCTTATTGTCAAAAACTGGTGGAGGAGAGAGTGTGAATCCATTCTGAAAACAGAAGTTAAAATGTCATGTAATTATACAAGGTCACTGAATAAATTACTGGACTGGGAAAGCTTTACTGTACATATCGATCCATGACACTTTTTTTAAAACAAAGTTTTACATTCTTAGCAGTAAGTCACAGGACTATGTTCCTTCAAACAGTGGGTTGACTCTTCTACCTGGTGGCTGATGAGTTTTTAGTGAGTTGTCATCAAATGCAAACAAAGAACATATATTGCTTGTAAGTGATCATTGGTCTTGGATTCCAATGCTTCGTGGCATTTCTGAGTTTGATCAGACCTGTCTGTTCTGGTTCCAGTGGGCATAAGGTTAATTCTCCCCAGGATCTAGCAGGGACATGGTATTCCATACCATGTGACGCCATGCCCAGCCTGCAGCTGGGAGCTGGCTGGTGGCAAGGGGCGGAAAGTCGCAGCTTGGGGTTGGGGCATGCAGGGTCTGGTACAGTTGTGTTTGTACATTCCTCTATCAGTGTTATTGTTTTCCGGTTCCATTTGCTGTTTGCTTAAACTGCCTTTGTCTCAACCCACGAGTTTTGCCTTTTTCTTCTTATTGTTCCCTACGGCTGTGGACGGCAGCAAGAGAAGGTTGAGTGGTTCTTTATTGCCATCTGAGTCTAAACCACGACACTGTCATTGCCTGCTGACTTGTCAGGGATGATGTTTCTTGACCTTTGTGCAACTAATGAGTGAGCTGAGTGTATTTGCAGTGCTGGTACCCCATATAAGGGAAATTTCTAGTTAATGAAACTGACACTAATTGGCACCCAGATGATGCCTCAGCAAAAGCAGCAAGGACTGACTGTACTGGGAAAATTGACACATCATACACCAAAAGGCTTATTTTATTACTTTTTTTTTTAAATATGATAAAAATACTTTAATTTGGTGAGAGAACTTCTGTTGCTTCTGCATATGTTTTCTCTATAGTGTGAAAGAGTCTTCTTTTAACTGGGAGACCATCTCAGTGAAGGTCAAACAAGCCAGCACATTTCACCTTTTAAAGACTGATTCTGACATGGTGAAATATGTTTTATTGCCATAATTTGCATCTTATATGAAAGAAGGAGATGAATTGTTACCATGCTTTGCTTCACTTACACACCCAGCAAGTAATCAATTAGTAAGATAATAAGAAGGCAATGGAGTGGAATAAAGTGATAAGGGATATTCATCTATTTTATTTTTAAGTTTTGAAGATATCCTATAGAAATTAAAATGTGTAAATGGGCAATGGAGCAGAAAAAGGGACATATAAAGCCTGTTGGCTCAAAGTCAAATAACAAGAAAACCAGATAATTCTTACTAAGACAACAATATAATTTTCCTTTTAGATCTTATGACAACATCTGAGCAAACTAAGATTGCTGCTGTCCCAGTAATACAGAAAACAGAAGCTATAAAGTAACTTAAAAAATTATATCACTGTGATTAACTCCAATTCTTGGATTAGATTTAATACCTGTATTTTTATCAGTGCTGGCTCATGCAAGCTGACTAAGTTTCAGGAGATTGCAGGCACAACCCCCAAAAAGGGCTGCATGCGCAAAGAAGCAGGCAAAGAAAAGTCTTGGACAGTGACATAACAGCTAGTACTGTTCAAACAGCCTATTATATAATGGAGTGTTGTAGCAGTTAAAAAAATTGACGTTCCAGTCAAAGTGCAGCAGGCATGATCTACTGTCTATATGTTGAGAGAAACAATCATCTAAAGATTTAACCTACATAAATGTGATTTCCTTCAGTACTTTTTTCATATGCCAAAGAGTCCATCTATTTAGTTTGCTAGCTTTATTTTTTTCATTTTGAAGGTTAAGTCTTCAAATCCATCTGGCATTAATTTTGTACTTAATAATAAAAGAGCTAGGTGGTAGCACAGGCAGTCCTGATCAGGTCAGCAAAACCCCTAAAGTTGATAAGAATTTGCCATAGTTGTGGGGGCTTTTTTCTGTTATCTGTAACTGTGTCAGGATCTTAGCCTGTACTTGTGAGCAAGATCTCATAAGAGTCAAGACAGTGTTCTTTGATAAAACAGGCAATGGGAATGTTGAAAAGGTCATTGCTGGCATATCTGAGAAGACAAACAAACGTCTGAATAGTAGCAATCTTAACTACCTGACCTTTCAGATAAATTTGTCATAGCTGGGTGCTTTATCAGCTTTCTGAAACTATAGGTTTTACTGGAAGCATGACAAAACCCAAGTATTTATCTAACTATTACTGTATTTTATTTTGATAATAATAAGCTGTGCTTGTCACTGTTATATTTTTTCAAGTATTACTAGTACTACTACTAAATAGGTATAGTAGGCAAAAAACCACAGCAAATTTGTGTTTACATTTACGTAACATTCCATGGTTTTGAAGACATTTCCTAACTTAATTATAAACAAAACCTAAGTCTACAAACTGTGTATAGAGAAGAAACAGAGAAAGAAAAGAATTAGTGTGAATAGAATCTAAAAGAGACTACCAGAATTCCACTTGGATAAAATACTGGTCTACTTTGCTTTGAATATATTTGAAACATGGAGTGTGAGAGTAACACAAATCTAAATTTTCATATGTCCTCCTAATGAATGGTTTCTTTTTATCGTTGTTTCATATTAAGTTTTTAATCCTTATGTGTCCTATTAATTCTGTGTCTTCTGAATACTTTAACAAAAATGCTCTGTGGCATTACATTAAATGCTTTCAGAAAATCCAAATATGTGACAGCAACACAGTTGCCATTTTCAATCAGGACTGTTAAACCATTTAAAGGACAGTATTTGTGACATGCGTCTTCATTTTGTGTAAAAGTAGTTTCAGTGAAACACATTAAAAATGGGAACTTAAATCAGTGTACAGTCTTGATGGGGCAGAATTAATTTTCTTTGTATTAGCCCATAAAGTGCTGTTTTGGATTTGTGACTAAAACAGTATTGATAACACAACCAATATTTCAGCTATTGGTAAACAGTGTTTGCACTACACTGAATAGTCAATTTTTCACACTGCCCCTCAATGAGTAGGCTGGGGGTGGGCAAAAAGTTGTGAAAGGGAGAACAAAAGGGGTATAACGTGTCATAACATCATGTTCAGCAATAAAAACTGAGGGGATGTTTTTCCAAAGTAGCCTTTGCGTGCAGACTGGGTGGGCATCAGTCTGCTGGCACAATGTGGTGAGTGATTGTCTTTGCATCACTCACTTGTTTTGGGACTATTTTCCCTTTTTTCTTCACTTACCAGTCTTTATCTCAAACCATGCTTTTTTTCTCATGTTTGTCTTTCTAACCCTCTCCCCGATTCTGCTAGGAGAAGGTAGGAGTGACTGGGTGGGAACTTAGCTGCTGGTCCGAGACTCTGCTGTGGTGGCAGTATCTTAAGTTCAGTGTATGTTTGTGTAATTTCATCAGCCTATGAACATAAAAGAAGGTCCCACCACTTGAAATATTGATGAAGATGAATATTGCACTATTTTCCTAATATGCTTCTAACAGGTCTATGTTATCACTCACTCTGATGCTCAGTTGTTGCCTATTTGTGGCTAGCAGTTCAAAAGAGTATGTTAGCCTTAGTTACAGATGCCTTTTGGGAAGTTCTGGGTGCTTTCTAAGGTGGGAACTGGCTGTGTCTCTTCAGTGTCTGTGCTCAGTCTGAAGCAACTAGACCTTCACTTGCAGTGCATCAGTGCACTGGTTCTCCATTCTCAATGTGCAGAAAGCCAGCAGGCTGCAAGACCTCATTCCTGATCATCTTATCACATCTACCTCACCTGGAGTATAACAAGTAAGTTCAGAATTGGATATTTCTTATTTACCACATTGTGTCCTAATATTCAAATAATAACACAGTAAGATAGCATGTTAGCATGTCTTTTGTGTAGTGGAGAGCTTGATCCCAGCAGATCTGATTAAGTGCTTCCACAAACCCTAATTACTTTCTGGATACAAGAGACTACCTCTCTATAAATAAAATCATGATCATTCCAAGCACTTAAAAAAGATGTAAACTCATGAGTGAGCTGAAGTTTCTGTTTCGCTAGCATACACATAATGAATATAGAATGTAGAACATATAACTGGTTCATATGCAATATTATTTGCCCTAAAATTATTCTTTAAAGCAAAGATGACTTCAAAACCTGAAAATCAATGTGTCATCAGCTAAAGATCTTATTTGGATATAATCATAGTACATAGATTTTTTTTCTGAAAACTCTGTTCAGGAATTTCGGGAGGTGAATGCAGACCGGAAAGGTTAAAAGCATCCCTACTATTTGAATGACCAATTTAAGATTATAAATTTCTTTAAATTTGCTGAGCAAAACACTTGAAACAGCACATGCCAATGTCACACCACTTTTTACACTATTACAATATTCATTATGTTAGTACATTTCTGACTTTAAACTATATAGGAAAGCTCATCTGAAATGAAAATTAGTTCTTCTAGTGAGGTGCAGTACAACACACAACACACTGAAATCAAGCATTCTTAAAAGTGTTAGGTTATTGCTGCCTAGTAGCAATTTATGATTAATTCTTTTCCTCCTTTACTCTTATAAGTGCTTTTATTTCCTGCACTAAGCTCTAAACTACCTGAGCCCTAATCTGCCAGCATTGAATAGTTATGTACACTATATTATAGTAATAAAATAATTGATTGCTGTTCTGGAAAAAAAAGGTCCAGACTTGATGTTTGGTTATCATTAGGGAAAAGAATGATCAGCAGAAGACTGAAAATGGGTATGTTAGAAGTAGTGACACAAGACGGATAGTAGACGCATGAAAGATCAAATGTCATTGTTGCCAGTGGAAAAAAAAATTAGTCTTTAATTTATCTAGAACACATACTCTGCTTGATAGGTTCTGCTGAAGACCTTCATAGGCTGACTTTAACAATAAGAGGTTCATGAACTAGATAGAAGTTGAAACAAAGATGTCATACAGTTTCAGTTGCTAATCAAAAATAAACTTTATAGGCTTCTTATTCCCTATGCCCTTATGAAGTAACCCTACATAGTAGGTTTCTTATAATTTTACACCCTGACCAGTCACAAAAGAAAGGGGAAGGGATGACATGCCTTAACTAACACCTCAGTAGAAGAATAAAAAAAAAAATAGGGTAAATACTATCACCAGAGGCTGAAAAGATATCTGTAGGGGCAGCTGAAACTGAGAGTGGATTTTTGGATAAGAATTGATAAGAATTTTTAAAATAAAAGTAGATGGGATTAAAAAAATGAAAGATATTAACAAGTAGTATATTCTTTGATCTGGTGAGGGTTTTTACACTGGGAGGAGCTGGTTCATTATGATCCCAGTAAGAAAGGTATTTAAATTCATTAAGTTTTCATTTAAAATGTTTTTTATTACTGCTAACACTGTAAGAGAATAGCATATATTATTTTACAGATCTTTACATGATGGGACCTCTGAGCAGCGTAACATCAAACAGATGCTGACCCACATGCAGCATGCCGTGCAGCCCCTGTCCATAGCACAGATTTTTCCCTTTCGGTTGTTGAAGTTATTATTTCAGTTACTACAAGATTTTCTTTACAAGTGAACAAGTCTGTTCATAATTTCTACAATTAAAGGGAAAAGTATGTTCTCACAAGACCTTCTTCCAGCACTTTTAGATAAGGGCGTTATCTCACCAGTGGCATTATCACCAGTACTAAGTGAGGGCGGCCTGCAGGTTCCTCTGTTGCTGTAAGGCGGCTTGAGGTTTTCCAGCAGCCAAGGGAATTGTGAGCACAGCACAGCCTGAAGGCCACACTGGATGTGCAGACCTACGCAGCACAACAGTGGCCTGGGCATACTCAGGTTAACTGTGTTGTGGGTCCCTAACTTCTTCATGTGCAAATGTCTTCTGCTCAGGATCACTACATGAATCATTCGTATCTCTTGCTGATACAACTTTTGGATAAAATTTGAATAGATAAAAAGAGTTCTGGAAAATCATAAATGACACTGAAATTACACACTCAACAGGAAAGGAGAAAGAATTCTTTAAAATTCCTAAGTGTGGCTTTCAGCCTGACAGTATTTCCTTTTAAAAGTAATCTTAGTTATTGGAGCAAATTGTCTTTTTTCTGTTTTGCATATTTTACTGTTTTTACATTTGTTTTTTCAGTTCTGAGTTTCTATTTTGCTGGAACGCACTTTCCTCAAATGTAAGCTCTTATCAGGAGTGGAGAAGGTTTATTATATGTTCAACTACTCTACAATGTCATTAAGAAAAGTTACTGATGTAACACAGTGAGAGGCTATGCAAGCTTCCTAACATTGTCGCACCCAACACTGGCTCTGAGCAATCACTATCTTTATAGACATGGAAGAGTTTTCATTGTTTCTCTGTGCTGCGAATGCAAGTTGCCCCTTGTTAGGTTTCCTGTTACACAGACAGTTGTACGTGGACTAGATTACCAAGGCCATTGACTCAATTCTCATATTGAAAGTACCAATTGTAATGTCTGCAAAAAATTTGGGTTTGAAGCTTTATTGGTAACTATTTCATATATTGTATAATTGGACTGTAACCTACCTCTCTGTACAAGTGAAGTACTTATCAGCAAAGAATTTGCTTGTTATAAGTCACATTAGTTAAATAGCTTGGAAATTGTATTTTCTTTTGGATGGTCATTACTTGTTTAATTTACCTCTGTTTCAGTATAAGTTATAGGCCTATCAATTCTAGTTGAAACATGTTATGAAACATATGAAGAAAATAATCTAAAAACTATGTTCTCCTTTAGCTAATAATTCTGTAATTTTACTAGTAACTCACTGGTCAGCAAGTAATAAAAATATTAAGGTATAGGACATATATTAAAAATTCATGAAGAATATCTTCAGAAATAACAAAAACATTTCTATAAATCTAAATTTTGTCACTAGCTTAATTTTAACCTTCCAATTAAACTAATTAAGACAACACAATAACAAAACAAGGTGAAAAAAGGCAAGCATTGCTGTGTTAAACATTTAATGAGAGAGACCATTCTAACATTAAACTGCTTGAAGACTTAATTAAATCCTTAGAGGCATCAGAAGACAATAACAGAAGAAAAAAAAGGCTGAAACGGATTTCAGTAAGACATCTTATAAATAATTTGTGAGTTTTATAGGTTTTTTCAATTTTGGTATTTTATATTAAGAAATATTATATATTAAGGAAAATATGAAGTTAAATGCACAAAACTGGGGCAAGCTGCACAGCTACATTTTTGATGCACCCAATACCACCGCTATCTGGTAAAAGAAGTGCAACTCTCTGATTCTGTTCTCAACAGCAGACAGAATATTGTCCCGTAAAGTTTGTTGAGCTTGACAAAGGCAATGGCCATTCCCTGTATTACTGAGTATCTGCCTTTCCAGCTGCTCCACACTCCTGTATTTTTTGTCCATCAGAGACTGTGCCCAGCACCCGTACTTCTTCGTCTTGTGTCTCTGTATTGAGTTTGCATGGTATTGGTAGCAGGGGGAGGAGATTGTCTACAGGGATGGTTTCTGTCAGAAGCTGCTAGAAGCTTCCCCCATGTCTGATAGAGTTAATGCCGGCTAGCTCCAAGACAGACCAATTGCTGGCCAAAGCTGAGCCAGCCAACAATGGTTGTAGCGCTTCTGTGATAACATATTTAAGAAAGGATAAAACCTGCTGTGCAACAACAGCTGTGAGACTATGTGAGAGAAACAGCCCTGCAGACACCAAGGTCAGTGAAGAAGGAGGAGGAGGTGTTTCAGGCACTGGAGCAGAGATATCCCTGCAGCCTGTGGTGAAGACCATGGTGAGACAAGTTGTCCCCTGCAGCCCATGGAGATTCACAGTGGATCAGATATCTACCTACAGCCCATGGAGCACCCCACTCTAGAGCAGGTGGGTGCGCCCGAAGAAGGATGTGACCCTGTGGAGAACCTTCACTGGAGCAGGCTGCTGGCAGGACCTATGGCCCATGGAGAGGAGCCCACACTGCAGTAGGTTTTCTGGAAGGATTTGCGACCCCATGGGGGACCCACGCTGGAACAGTGTGTTCCTGAAGGACTGAATGAATATGAATGTGTGGAGATAAATGAGAGTAATAGTAGAGTTGAGTGCCTGTGGGTAAGAACCAAGGGGAGGGCCAGTAAGGTTGATATTGTGGTGGGAGTCTATTACAGACCACCCAACCAGGATGCAGAGGTTGACGAAATGTTCTATAAGCAGCTAG
>JAOXNO010000020.1:47903766-47920868 GCA_028565335.1 Limnodromus scolopaceus | reverse complement strand
TCCATTGGTTGGACTAGATGATCTTAAAAGGTCCCTTCCAACCTAGGTGATTCTGTGATTCTGTGATTCTGTGACTGCACCCCATGGAAGTGACCCATGCTGGATCAGTTCTTGAAGAACTGCAGCCTGAGGGAAGGACCCATGTTGGAGAAGTTCATGGAGGACTGTCTCCCATAGGTGGGACCCCACAGTGGAACAGGGGAAGAGCGTGAGGAGAAAGTAGCGGCAGAAGACAACGTGTGATGAACTGACTACAACCCCTGTTCACCATCCCCACATGCTGCTTGAGGGGACGAGGTAGAAAAGTTGAGAATCAAGTTCAATCTGGGAAGTAAGGAGGGTGGAAGGAAGAGGTTTTTAGATTTTTTCTTATTTCTCATTAACTTACTCTCTTATTAATTTGCTATAAATTAAATTAATTTTTCCAAACCAAATCTGTTTTCCTATGATGGTAATTGGTGAGTCATCTCTCCCTCTAAGGATCTTGACCCGCAAGCCTTTTGTCATATTTTCTCTCACCTGTCCACTTGAGGAAGGGAAGTGGTAGAGTGGTTTATTAAGCATATGATGCCTTGCCAAGGTCAACTCAGTGCAAAAGTGAAGGCCATTTAGCTTTGAAATTCAAACGCTCAAGGCCTAGGTAAAGTAAACTTTTTAAATTGTCCTGCAATCATATTTCCTCTTGTGATGAAGGTTAGAAGACCAAAATGGACATCAAGATCCTTTATGGTTGTTAGAGAGTCTACCTTATCTTCAATAACTGAGATATGTGATTCTGGAAAGAAATAGTCCCATAGGTTATGAAAAATTTCAAAATGGTACATTGTACAATGCACTAACTTTTAGAAATAGAGGCCTCAATGAATTACATGTAGATTATAAAATTATTTCTGGGAATCTCAAATTACTCATTCAACAAAATCTTTCCTCTGGACACCACCACAGGGCTACAAGTCACTCTAGGGCTTGACTAAACAAGGAACAATATTTTAATTTTAGATGCCTCTCTTCCTACCACGGAGGAATTTGTCTTCCTGCTTTTTACTTTCTGTATAAGATTCAACAGAGAAAATAAACTCTGTTCACAATAAATCAAACAAATGTGAAATGTCAAATAACTCATGTTTTTGTTAATCATAAAATACCATTAGCTGTCATTACACTGACCCAGAAGACAAATACATTGAAAACTAATGGTAATAAAGTCAATTGAAATTGTAAGATTATACTTAATATTATGTAAGCCAGCTGCTTTAATATTTAGAAATCTTTCGAAGTCAACCAGAAGAAATAGTAGGATTATTTTCACTCTGAATGAGAAATTATGTCCAAACCTGTCAACTAATCTGAGCTAAACCAGTTTTTTTGAGAAACATTCAAACACCACAGTATAAGGGCAAAGCCTTTTCACTACAGCTGTAGTAATTTTTTATGCTTGTATACCAATACAAAGTAGCACTTAAGAATATTCTTTTATATGTTATTGTTCTCTGCACACTCACTGTTATGGTGCCAATGGGAAGGAACACATGGAGGAAGGCCAGCTAAGATCTGCCACACCCTTCAGCTCTTTGAGGTCACTTTTGATCTTTGAATTTTGAAATGTTGGGCTGAGCACACATACACCTCCCAGCTCATCTGTTAATTAGCCAGGCACTGTAGATCTACTTCTTTTCCACTCACAGAACAACTTCTTGTCACAAAACACTTTCAGGGTTGCTGACTTGCACACAAGATTGCTTTATCCTGCAGGCATGAGGAAGCTCTCCATCTTCTTGAATCTACTGGAATAAAAGGGGTTTGTGTCTTTTCAAACAACTGCTGGTGTTCAAGAGAATAGCATAATTTCCTCCTTGTGGGCCAGCAATGGGTCCATCTTGAAGCTGGCTGGCATTGGCTCTATCGGGCATTGGGTAGGCTAACAGTTTCTGACAGAAACCACCCCTGCAGGCACCACCACCCCCCACATTGCGGAAACCTTGTTATGTAAAACACAACATGCCCTACTATATATTTGTAATGTAATTAAATCAGCTGAGAGAAAGGAGGGTATGCTTGCAAAGTTGCTAGCCATGGTGATAAAGGTTCTGCTTATCACTTCGGAGACCTCTGAAATATTACACAAATCAATAACTTGATGCTTTGCAGCCCGTGCCTAGAGCAGAGGGAATTGTATTCCATACTTCTAGGTATTAGGAGGATAATTTGACAAAGGTTTTTGAGATACTTGGCAAGTGTCATGAACCTGTAACAGAGAAAAGACTACAAGCAAATTTAAATAAAATAAAATAAAACAAAATAAAATAAATTAAAATAAAATAAATAAAACTAAATTTAAAAATGCCTATATAGGTACCTTGATTTCGCTGTTTCCCTCTCTTTGCTGTACTACAGGAGAATGGTGTATGTCTACTTTGCTGTTTCTAGAAGATGACAATTCTCAAAGATGGGAGTCTTATATAGGGCAGAATATTGCTATTTTAAGAGCGTTTCTAGGCCAGGGACAAAATTTGGGTTTACATACCTTTTCTCCACAGATGCTTTCCATTTATCAACTGTGAATAATCACTTAAAATAACAAGAAAAAAACCGACATGACATCTTCAACATGCCAGCAGTTAATTTGTTCAGGCATTTACCTGATCACAAATAAGAAAATTAGTTTAATAATAAAAACCTCAAGATTAGTGAGAGGGAAGAATTCTAAAGAATTAGAATTCTCATTAGAATAAATGAGAATTAAATTATTGTCCCAAACTAACACAATTTATAATATAAGTTAATGCTAGTATTACTTTAATGCTACATTAAACCAAAACCAGTTTGATGTGACCTTATTCTTTTCCCTTATCGATCAGTCAGCTTTATTATGGGGTACTATGAAAAGTTAGTGCTAGACCAAACTGCTTTAGAGCAGTTAAGGTATGTGACAGAACACCTAAGATGTAATACTTCTATTCAATATCTTTTGACATGTTTTTTTTAATTTATGGTCTTGTTACATACAGTATCTGAAGCACATCATCAGACTCCTCCAAACCCAACATAATTAACAGGAACTTCCAAAAGTAAGGTGTATTATAACATAAACCCAAAATGTATAAATAATATTACTACCATGGAGCACAATCGTAATTATATTCCAGAGACTGGAAATGATAACTGAAAAGTTAGAAAATGCAAGGACTAGTCTTTAATTTGGACACCTTGTGTACATCCCTTAGCCTGTAAACTATAAATTTCATGATCACTTATAATTTTTTGTTTGGCCCTCTGTTTCATTGATAATTAGACTAATATGTACTCACTAAATGAGTGTATAGTTACTGCCTCATTTTATCTCAAACGTTATTGATCACATGCTTTAGGACATAGTACATACTCTTCAAACTGTAATATAAACATTGCGTTATCAATTTTCCAGGAGTTTTTCAGTGATAATAATCAGTACAACTTACTCAACATCCATAACATTAGTATATTTGACTATTTTTCTCTTTCCTTAGGAAGCTTATGGGGGCAGAAAAAGCAGATATAGATGACTGGTTTACAGAAAAACTTAGATCAAAGAATCCCATAATTCAAATGTCCCATTCAAATGGACTAAGTTCTGTTTTTCCTTTCCTTCCTTTATAAAGCTGTAGCATTACTGTTCAGATCTGACCAGTAAGAAATGCGTGTTTCTATTAAAATAATTATTTTGTATATCAGTTCATCAAGAACTCTCATTCCTGGCTGTTTAGGCCAAAGCGTTACAGAATAGTTACCATTTGTATGGCTTACACTGCCAATTAGCTACAATCATTAAATTTCAGGATTAATATTTTAAATAAATGTATGGAGAGAAAGGAAGTTTGTCTCCATTTCAGAGTCATTCACTCAGGGTTCCTAAAGACTGATAAAGGCGATAATCAATCAGTTTTTTATTGGTTCAGACTTGAAGAAGACAAAGAGATTAGGAACATTCAATGAAAGCTTAACTTCTGCTGTATGGATGCAGGAATATCAAACTGGGCCAAGGGTTTGACATTTTGGGACTGGGTAAATACTTCTTAAACCATCTTTTGCTTCTTGTTTCTCAGTCTGTTTACAGTTTAGGGGTAGAAAAAGTGAAACAACCACCAAAATCCAAACTCAAATGAACAGAAAATGCCCTCTTTAAAATGTCTTATAGGCACAGGCACTATCGTATATTCCTCACGGTTCACCCTGAATCAATTTAAATTTTAGCCTCTTGCATCTGTGCTTTGAGTTACGCCTCGCAGAGCTGTTAATCTCAGATAATTCATGCCATGATTAACAAATGATTTCCCTGTTTTTACTTAAGTCTCAACTTGCCTATTTTTTATTTCTTTCCATTTTTAATACTTTAATACTTGACTCATTTAACAGAGCTCCATTTATCTACCCCTGTTTTTCTCTCAAAGGTAGGTAAGCACTGTCTTCTTTGTGTTCCATGAGTTGGTTTTGTTATTTATACTCAGAATACTAAAGTAATTGAACTATTTGAACTATTTAGAAGAGAAATATCAATGCATTACTATTGATAAAGGTAGATATATATTAGACATGTTGATACTTATTGAAGCTTTAAAACAGAAAGAGATGTTAGCAATGTCTTCAAAGAAACAGTATTCATGTCCATATTACCTGAATGAAGAAAAAGTTAATCAAAAAGAAATGTCTTCGAGACATGATCATGTTTGAAGAAAATCATCTCTATTGTTTAACAAGATACAATAAATCTAATTTTACATTCAACTGTCCACAAATCATTATTTTGCACTAATAAGTAAAGATTATATAAAATGAATTATTTTGTAGTGGCAAAATAGAGGGAAAGGAAATATAAAACCATTTAAAAGGGAAAATGATTCTGACATTCTTTTTTAAAACTAAGCTGTGAAACGCAGTATCAAAGATCACTACTGAAAGCAAAACCAAAATAAAACAGAGGGCTTCTATCAAGGTGGCTTTGCTGCATTTGCACAAAATATTTCTTCAAGGCATTCAGGTCCTTACAAAAAGACCAAACAAGTTCTTTGCACCTTTTTTGGGAACAACTTTCCTGAGGTGTCATGCATACAAAAGCTGGAAGCAGAGGCAGGTAGCCTGCAGGGCAATTATCCGAGCAGGCAGGGATCAGGTTAGGAAGCTAAAGCCCAGAGTTAAGACCCATGAGGGTTTCTCACCATGTTAAACTTACCAGGTTAAAACTCACCAGGGCAACAAGAAAAGCTTCTATAGGTATGTCAGTGACGAAAGGAAGACTAGGAAAACTGTGGGCCCTCTTCAAAAGGAAACAAGAAACCTGGTCACCCAGGTCATGGACAAGGCTGAGGTACTCAGTGAAATTTTGGCTCAGTCTTCACCAGCAAGGGCTCTAGCCACACCGCTCAACTTTCAGAAGGCAAAGGCAGGGATTGGGATAATGAGGAACAGCCCACTCTAGGAGAAGACCATGTTTGAGACCATCTAAGGAACCTGAAGGTGCACAAGTCCGTGGGACCTGATGAGATTAATCCGTGGGTCCTGAGGGAATAGGTGGATAAAGTTGCTGAGCCACGATCCATCATATTTGAGAACTTGTGGCATTCTGGTGAAGTTCCCACTGACTGGAAAAGGGAAAACATAATACCCCTTTTTAAAAAAGGGAAAAAAGGAAGACTTGGGGAACTACAGGCTTATTATTCTCACCTCTGTGACCAGTAAGGTCATGGAGCAGATCCTCCTGGAAACCATGCTAAGGCACATAGAGAATAAGGATGTGATTGATGATAGCCAACAGGGCTTCTCTGAAGGCAAATCGTGTCTGACAAATTTCATGGCCTTCTACAATGGGGTTACTGCATTGGTGGATAAGGGAATAGCAACTGACATCATCTGCCTCGACTTGCACAAAGCATTTGACACTATCCTGCACAGCATTCCTGTCTCTAAATTGGAGAGACATCAATTTGTCAGGTGGACCAATTGGTAGGTAAGGAATTGTCTTGACAGCCACACTCAAAAGGTTGTATGTCAATGGCTCAATGTCCAAGTGGAGATCAGTGACAAATGGTATTCCTCAGGGGTCGATACTGGGACTGGTGCTGTTCAACATCTCTGTCAGCAACATGGACAGTGGAAATGAGTACACCCTCAGTGAGTTTGTCAAAACCACCAAGCTGTGCGGAGCAGTCAATATGCTGGAAGGAAGGCATGCCATTTAGAAGGACCTGGACAGGCTTTAGAGGTAGGCCCATACATATCTCCTGAAGTTCAACAAGGCCAAGTGAAAGGTTCTTCATGTGCATTGGGGCAATCCCAAGCACAAATACAAGTTAGTCAGAGAATGGATTCAGAGCATCGTCGAGGAGAAGGAGTTGGGGATGTTCGTGGATGAGAAGCTCAACACGAGCTGGCAACATGTACTCACAGCCCAACCACATCCTGGGCTGCATCAAAAGAAGTGTGGCCAGCAGGACAAGGAAGGTGATTCTGCCCCTCTACTCAGCTCTGATGAGACCTCACCTGGAGTACTGCATCCAGCTCTGGTGTCCCCAGCATAAGAAGGACGTGGACGTGTTGGAGTAGGTCCAGAGGAGGCCCATGAAGATGATCAGAAGGCTGCATCACCTCTCCTATGAAGACAGGCTGAGACAGTTGATGTTGTTCATCCTGGAAAAGAGAAAGCTCCAGGGAGACCTTACGGTAGCTTTCCAATACCTAAAGGCAGCCTACAGTAAAGATGGGAGGGACTTTTTCAGGGAGTGTAGTGATAGGATGGGGGGTAATGGTTTTAAACTGAAAGAAGTTAGATTTAGATTAGAGATTAGGAAGAAATTCTTTAGTGTGAGAGTGGTGAGACACTGGAACAGGTTCCCCAGGGAAATTGTGGATTCCCTATCCCTTTGAAGTGTTCAAGGCCAGGCTGAATGTGGCTTTGAGCAACCTGGTGTGTTGGAAAGTGTCCCTGCCCATGGGAAGGGGGTTGGAACTTGGTGATCTTTAAGGTCCCTTCCAACTCTAACCATTTGATGTTTCTATGACTCCTGAAATTAACATACAGGGTCCCTACATTTGTGATTTTATCAGGCAGTCATGGCTATTATTCATTAAGTCAGGGTAGCCTGCCTGTTGATCACAATTAACTAGAGAGCTAAGTGTCCAAGAATATTTGTGGTTTCCATAAAATGGCTGAAAGCACTGAAACATTACCTGTCTTCACTGTTCCAGAGCCACAGAGTCTAAAATTTGAGGATTTCTGAAGATCTTCTTCCAACAAGAAAGACAGGGCTATATCAGGAAAAGAAATAATTAAAAGTGACAGTGCATTTGAAGCAGAAAGAAACTGTCAAATCCCAGTGACTAGGCAGAGTAAATCATAGCCTGAAATTTGTTCAATGTAAAATGCCAGTTGTTTATTGAATGGTACCTGATTAAAAACAGTTTCTTTGAACAAAACAGAAATGAAAAAACAGAAATGGCCAATTAAGCCAATGATTTTTTTCTGCAGACATAATTTTCACAATTCCGTGTTCTGCCAATGATTTTCAGTCATCAAGTGAGGAAAAAACCCACATGGATGCCACATTTTTCTCTACTTCTGTAAGTTTGGAGCCTTTCTGATTACAGAAGTAGTAGCAGAGAAAATCAAAATAATAAAATGACAACACAACCTCCCAGACAGTTATTTCTTTGCCTGCTAGGGCATGATGTTAAATTTATTACAGACAATATACCATATCACATAAATTGACTGTAATTAACACATATGGTAAATAAATGCCTTTATACATCGTACTCATTGCCCTTACTGAAAGAGCGATACAAATTGTACAGGCTGAAAGACACACAAACCTGCTACAAGAAAATAATTTCATTAAGATCTTGTACTTCAGTTGCATTCCACCCCTGCTGAGCAGGGAGCAAAATGAATTACTTCCCCTGCAGCTTTCTACCAGAGTGGCATATTGTGGGCAATTTTTCAGCTCTGGTTTCTTGTTGTATTGAAGTGGTGGAAGCCAAACCCTGCCCTCTGCTAAATCATCCCAACAGCCCATGCATTTTTATAATTTGTGTGTGCTTTTTTAAGATGATCTAGGAAAAGTATTTTGTTAGCATAATTTTATTATGCATTATCTAACGCCACAGAGACAAGGTAAATCATGTTGCTCTTTTGCTGTGAAAGAACTGAGACCCCAGCGCCACCTCTTCAGGAAAACTTCTATGTAGATCGAAATAATAAAACTAAAAAATTTGACAAGCTCAAAACTCAGCAGCCAGTATTTCCCCCACTCATCTAACTTTTCCAATAGTTACTTATTATTTTAACAAAGCATATCTTTCAGTTTTGTTTTCTTAAATTTTTACAATCTCAGAGTACCATTAGGTGATGTAGTTAATGTGGGAGCCTGAAGGCAAGAATTTAGACCTTGTTACACTTCCCTTTCCTTCACCATTCTTCCAGCCGCTGTTGCCTGTGCACTGACTTCATTACCATGAACTGGCATATTTTATTACTATTGGAAGCATTTCTGGTTTCTCCCTGACACAGTACCTTAAAGGGTACTTTGGACAAACATCCATCCCATTTCACATTTGCTAAATTACTACATAATACAAGTATATGTTTGGTTGTGGTTTCTTTTTTTTTAAATCTTGAGCTTCTGTCAGTTTCCTCAGGTGCCAATTTATTCCTCTACCTCATCACAAGAAAGCAATTTACTGGTGATCCTATCTGATATATTATTATCTACTTCCTCAGGGACTCAGAAACAAGTGGTTAAAACAAGCCTCTACAAGTTTCTCCATCCTGTTTCATCTACATCCTCCAAGGCAGCAGCAATCATATAGGCTGGTTTATTCCCGCATTTACAAACTCGGTGTCCCCTGTGGCTTTACCGCACAGCTAATTCAAGTTATCTGTGATTCTCACTGATTGGAGCACTAGAAGACTCTGCAGGAAAGAAACCAAGATCTGGACAGAAGGAAAAAGTCAAAAGACAGAATGCATGGAAAAAGCATTCAGAAGGAATTTAAACAAGATCTTTAATGCCACGAGAGCAATTACATTGTTCACCAAAAGCCTAGCTAGCCAGGGTAATCCACTCCACAACACGGAGTACTTAATTTATTTAAAAGTAGTCATGTTAGTATATGCGTAGTAAGTTATTCTGTAACATCAGCCAGTCCAAACAGCCTGATCTAAATTCCCAAGAATGAATGGGACACAAGCTAGAAGCAGTATTTGAGTCCATAAAGTCCATTAAGTCTACATCTATAGCCCACATCTCATTTCCAGTTATATCTCCAGAGAGGTACATAATGAGAACACCTAATTTTCTCTTTAAGGACAAAATTTCCTCAACTCACAGCTAGCGATTTGCCAGTACCTCAATAAAAATGAAGTCTTAAGGATATACCTGGGTTCATTTAATTGATTCCTTGTAACACTTATTCAGGAAGGCTCCATAGTTCTCCCTCAGCATCTTCTGTCTTTTTCCAGTTACCTCACTGATCAAAGGTTATTATATATAATCTCCTCTCCCATTGACTTCCTAGACCCACACCTTCTCCTTTCCTTGACTTTCTAGATGTTTCATGCATAGTTTTTCTGCATTTACCTTAGGTCTTCTTTCGGCTTTACTAACTCTCTTATACTATACTGTCAGACAATAACCATAAAACATACATCACAAGTTCAGGCAATATGTGAAAGACTATTTCAGCTGTGTCCAAAGCAAAGATATTTGCTTTCATCTGCAAAGTCTGCACAAAATTGCCAGTCATTATGAGACAGGGTTCCATTTTGAGTAGGGATAGAGAAAAAGCTGTTACAAGTTTAAGGCTGTAGTAAAATTACAGCACATCAAAGCTAACCTGAAATGAGCACTACAGAAAGGAAAGTCTTTCCTGCAGTGATGGGATGCTTCCAGACAGATACACTAAAATGTTAGAAGATCTTTTCCTAACTCTATCCTAACAGTAGGTTTATAAAATGGAATGATTATCCTAACTTTATCATAGAATAGTTTGGGACGGAAAGGACCTTTAAAGACCATCCAGTCCACACTCCTCCTGCAAGAAGCAGGGACGCCTTCAACTAGATCAGATTACTCAGAGCCCCATCCAACCTGACCTTGCATGTTTCCAGGGATGGCGTGTCTACCACCTCTCCGGGCAACTTGTTCCAGTGTTTCACCACTCTCATCATAAAAATTTATTTCTTATGCCTATACTAAACCTTCCCTATTTTAGTTTAAAACAATTACCCCACCTGTCATCCTATAACAACAGGCCCTGCAAAAGAATTTTTCCACATCTTTCCTGTAGGCGCCCTTTAATTAATGAAAGACTGCAATGAGGTCTCCCTGGGGCCTTCTTTTCTGCAGGATGAACAACCCCAACTCTCTCAGCCTGCTCTCATAGCAGAAGTGTTCCATCCTTCTGATGATTTTTCTGGCCTTCCTTTGGACCTGCTCCAGCAGCAGGCCTGTCCTTCTTATACTGGGGGCTCCAGAGCAGGATGCAGTACTCTAGGTGGGCTCTCACCAGAGCAGATTAGAGGGGCAGAATCACCTTACTCCACCTGCTGGCCACCCTTCTTTTGATGCAGCCCAGGATATAGTTCGCCTTCTGGACTGCAAGCACACATTGTTAGCTCATGTCCAGATTTTCATCCATCAGTACCCCCAAGTCATCAGGGATATTCTTCATCCCCCAGCCTGTATTGATATTGGGGGTTACCCCACCTGGGTGTAGGACCTTGCACTTGGCCTTGTTGAACCTCATGAGGTTCACATGGGCCCACTTCTCAAGCCTGCCCATGTCTTTCTGGATGGTATCCCATTCCTTAGGTCTGTCAACCCCATAACTCAGCCTAGTGTCATCTGAAAGCTTGCTGAGCGTGTCTATGTCATTGTTGAAGATATTGGACAGTACTGGTGCCAATACAGAGCCCTGAGGGACAACACTTCTTGTCTCCATCCAGATGTTGAGCAGTTGACTACCCTCTGGGTATGACCATCCATTTCCTCATTCCATCACTCCATCGTAGAGTTCCAGAAGGTTGGTCAGGCAGGACTTGCCCTCGGTGAAGCCATGCTGGCTGTCTCGAATCACGGCCCTATCCTCCATGTGCCTTAATATAGTTTCTGGGAGGATCTGTTCCATGATCTTCCCAGGCACAGAGGAGAGGCTGACAGGTAGTTCCCAGAGTCCTCCTTTCTACCCTTTTAAAAAATGGGGACAATGTTTTCCTTTTTCCCAGTCACTGGGGACTTCATCCAACTGCTATGAATTTTCTAATATCATGGAGAGTGGCTTGTCAACTACATCAGCCAATTCCCTCAGGATTCCAGAATGGATCTCGTCAGGTCCCATAGTCTTCTGCATATTCAGCTTCCTCAGGTGGTCACAAACATGATCTTCTCTTACAGTGGGAAGGACTTCGGTCCCCAAGTCCCTGCTTTGCAGTCCATCCAGTCAAGAGGTGTGGGAAGCGAGGTTGCCAGTGAAGACTGAGGCAAAAAAGTTGATGAATACCTCAGCCGTCTTCTCATCTGTTGTTACCAGTTTGCTAGTCTTTTTCATCACGTACGGAAAGGTACTTTCTTTGACCTTCCTTTTCTGGCTGACCTATGTGGAGAAAACCTTTTATTATTCTTGCATTCCTTGCCAAGTTCAGCTCCAACTGCACCTTGGCCTTCCTGACAACATTCCTACACAACCGGGCAGCTTCCCTATACTCCCAGGATACCTGTCCCTGCTTCCTCTGCCTGTGCATTTCTTTCTTGTTCTTTAGTTTGACCAACAGGTCTCAATTCAGCCATACCAGTCTCTTGCCCTCCTTTCCTGATTTCTTATACCTGGTGATTGAGAGCTCTTGAACTGCATGGAAATCATCCCTAAAGATCTGCCAGCTCTGTTCTCCCTGTCTCTGAGGGCAGTTTCCCAGGGGATTCTATGACTAACTCCTTGAAGAGCTGGAAGTCTGCTCTTCTAAAATTCCTGACTTTACTTTTTCCCTGACCCATATTCCTCAGGACTGTGACCTCTACCAGTGCATGATTACCGCAGCCCAGGCTGCCACTAATCTTGACATCACCAATTAGCTTACTTGTTAATCAGGTCCAGTGTTGCATTCCCTCTAGTGGAGATGTTTAATTAACTCGTTTAAGCAGTTGTCTTCTATGCACTCCAAGAGTCTTCTGGACTGCCTACAGCTTGCCGTGCTACTATTCCAGCAGGTGTCAGGGTGATTGAAGTCCCTCAGAAGGAATTCCCTAAGAGGAGGGTCTGGCTAGCATATTGGACCTTCTGTTCTCTTCAGAAGGAAGTCACCTACAACTGTTACCTGTCTTTTCTTCCTTGTGGAAGTGGGTCATGATACTGGGAGTAGGTCTCTTTCACCTTGACAGCATCTCTGGTGAAGACGGACTGTCACACACACCATCATCCACTGATGGGTTTTCCAAACCCACTTTCCAAAGGCCTTGTACCTTTATACAGAGGGACCTGAGAAGGTGAGGTTGGCAAGGAGGAGGTTTGCTTGCTGCCCCGAGCGTGGATTTGCCTCCATTTACTCCTCTCCTTTGAGCTACTGCCTTCAGTCTGTCAGGGGGAGGACACAGGATCTCCTTGATCTTGGTTTTTTCCTCATATTTGTTCCCATTTCTGGCTCAGGGAGGGCAGAGCATGTTTCCACCAGCCTTTGGTGGAACTCCTTCTTGGACTCCTTGACACTCCTTAACCTTTCCCCTTCCTCTTGCAGTTCTGTCACCAGGCTGAGTGGATCATCCACCTGATCACACCTCACACTGCTTTTCTTTCTACTGTTGTCCATTACCTGTGAAAGACTCTGGTACTCCCTGCAGCCTGAGACCTGGTTGGCTGCATGTTTTTGTGGGAGTGCTGCCTGGGTTGCCATATCCTTCCTACCAAGTGCAGAGCACGTGGCTTTCCTCCAGGTAGATACCATAGCTGTGGTGCTTCTGAGAGGGTGACAACCACTGATTGAATTCACCTCTTGATCTGGTAGGGTGACTACGCCATTCCTGTGTGTGTTTCCACATGAACTGCTGCGTGAAATGCTGCACCAGGCCCCAGCTGAAGCCCCGTACCCTGTTTGCCCACTCTGTTGGCAGTGACCCTGGTTGCTCGTGCTCCCCAGGCTGCTTTATAGAGGCTGGGAGTGGGTCATGATTGCTTTGGCAATGCTAACACCTCATCAGTGCCTCCCACAAGAGTGAAAAAGAGTAATTACAAAATAATACAACATTTGTTGACGAAGTGTGGTTTTGTGTTATGCAATAAAATAAGACTAACTGACTCTTCCATGATGTTGCTGTAAAGTTTGAGCTGTATTGGGCAGAAGGTTGAATACCTTCTTTAAATTCCAAACCTAAACCAGTGATATTTTACTATTAAAACCCATCAGCTTCCACCTTATGATCTTAAGCCATTTACTGATAAATTATAAGTCACAAGTATGAACAACCAGCTGTCTTCTACATTAACATATGTACATTTTTATAATTAGTCCAAAGGAATCTACTCAGTTTTGGCAAACATCTAAAACCACTGGGTCATTTGTCACATAATAAAAAATCAATGTGCACTGAAAAAGCCAAAAACCTCTCAGAATGCATAGAGTCAGACATTTCTTGAAAGGCAGATGATACCCATGTACAGATTGAGGAGGAGGTACTGGGAGCAGGCGGAGCATATTTTGAGTTTTTTCTTCCTTCATAAATCTATGTAACAGTGAGGTTATGAGAAAGACCAAAGTAAGCTTCTCTGCAGGACAGAACACTACTTATAGGCAACATCCATAAAAGACAAATACTCCATAATATATAACTACAACACTCTCCAACTTACATTAAGTCATAAAATTGCTGTTAGTACAAATATGTCTGAAATTATGAATTGTCTGGAAGTGAGCAACTGCAGAAATTCCAGCATGTGTAATCAAAGCATCGTTGCCAAGCATAAAATAAAGTGGTTGCCAGACAAACCAATGTTATCTACCCCAGCTGATAGATAAATATCTAAGGAAATGGAAAGTTCCTTTCAACTTTAGGATAATAACATGGTTAAATTTAACGAATAAAAAAAAAAATTGATTGCTATTGACCATGTTCTCTTTAAACATTCTATAATATATCTACAGCAAAAAGAACTCAAATTTGTAATGTCACCAACAAAAGAATCTTTTTTTCTATAAATTGGCACAGCACACATTTTTCAATAATAACTTGGAAGACTGAGACCTATTATCCCAAGTTTCCTTATATTGTATTTTATTGTGTGACTGGTCCGGTTGAAGGGGGCAGAACTTTTCCTGCATTGAAGTACTATTTCTTATTAGCAAGAAGAGTCTTTGGGGAAGTTTTTCTCTCTAGAGTAGCATATTAATATATGTATTGTGCTAATACTAAATGTCAAAATCAGTGTTTTACTGGGTTGTAAAAGAGATTTCTTTCATGGTCTTTCCATAGTACAGTATGAAAGAAGGTGATGATGCTACTGTATAGGTAAGGGAAAGACAGACTTGTGTCTTCTCTCCTGAAGGTTTTAGCATGTTAAGTGAGCATGACAAAGGAAGAATCTCAGTAATGCTGAGTTTGGAAGTGTACGGTAAAGAAAAGAATTGTATAGACGCTATTTAAATCCGTAATTTCAAATCTTACTTAAATCACCTCTAATTTAGCAAATTATGTTAAACGGCCAAAACCTAAATGATTACCCAGTATGGAAAATAATCTTGTTACTTATTATTAACAATACAACTACACAGATATTACTTTCCAGATAAAAAGAAAAGAACCTTAATTCTTCATGGAAAAAAAAATAATCTGTATCAAGGGTTTCATGTACTTTTTGTCTTTCTTGGAAAGGTAACAACAGCTTTTTTGTTGATCGTGTGTAGAACATGGGTTGTGCACCCTCTTCAATATTGAGCCAAAGGACATGTGGAAACAAATTTTTGCACTCAGACTATGGAATGATTAGACACCCACTACATGGAGACTGTTCCCACTCAAGGGATGCTTTTTCAAATTTATGGGAAAAAACCCTCCATAATACGTAGTAGTCGTCCTTCAGCATTCTTCTTACAGTTTTTTCTTCCTGTCCTCCTTTTTCTAGGCACACTAAGCATTTACAGAAAGTATTTGTTCCCTTTCAGGACTTCTCTGACAACCTGTCAGTCAAGCCCCCCTGGAATATGCATTAGAAGTATCTTGGGATAATACAAAAACAATAGCAGAAATGATATGAAACAAGTTGTCCATTGTAAAAATAAAAAAAATAAATCAGGACTAGAAGATAAAGCATATCATGTAACAATAGTGGTTAGCCAACAGCTTTGGGATTCAGTGTTATGAATGTGAATATTCGGTAATCCATATGGTTTATACTTAATTCTATATGCGTAGCTTTCTATGATGTCATAGGTCATCAGAGACTGAATCTCAAAATTTTACTCCCGAGCTAGTTTAAGGATAAGTTAGCACACACTAGAAATGAATATTGCATATTGCTGGAGTTTTCACTTTTGTCAGTAACATGCTTAACTAGTAACACATGTTCATTTTCAAAAAAGGCTAGCGGTATAACTTTTAATGCAATACATAGCCTGGATTTGCTACCTTAATTGTTTTCATATTTTATAGTAAATCTCACTGCCTCCAGAAATCAAAACATGTCTGAAAGACTGCCAAATATTTCTCCAGTGTTTCAGCCCTGTTGAGCTTTTATGGCAAAGCTGTAATTGTAAAACTCTGAAAAAAAGATTGTAGAACTTTTATAAAACAGCTGCTGTTTTTTACAAAAGATTCCACCAAGTGCCATGACAGTGGACTTACAAGCTAATGAATTTTATGAAGATACCTTGTTGGTACATGGATAAGTGCTGGGTCCTGCACTTGGGTCACAACAACAACCCCATGCAAGGCTACAGGCTTGCGGAAGGTGGCTGGAAAACTGCTCGGTGGAAAAGGGCCCAGGGGTGTTGGACAACAGGTGCCTGCATGTGGCCAGGAAGGCCAATAACATCCTGGCTTGGATCAGAAATAGTGTGGCCAGCAGGATCAGGGAAGTGATCATCCTGCTGTACTAAGCACTGGTGAGACCGCACCTTGAGTATTGTGTTCAGTTTTGGGCCCCTCACTAAAGGAAAGACATTGAGGTGCTTGAGAGAATCTAAACAAACCAACAATTGAGCTGGTGAAGCGTTTAGAGGACATGAGGAGTGGCTGAGGGAACTGGGGTTGTTTACCTGGAGAATAGAAAGCTGAGGGGAGACCTTATAACTCTCTACAATTGCCTGAAAGGACATTGTAGCGTGGTGAGTGTCTGTCTCTTTTCCCAAGTAACAAGAGATAGGACTAGAGGAAAGAGCTTCAAGTTGCTCCAGGGGAGGTTTAGACTTCATATTAGGAAAAAATTTCTTCACTGAAAAGGTTGTCAAGCATTGGAACCTTCTACCCAGAGAAGTGGTTGTTTCACTGGAAGTATTTAAAAGACATGTAAACTTGCTTAGGGACATGGTTTAGTGGTAGTTTTGGTAGTCTTACATTGACAGTTGGACTTGGTGATCTTAAGCATCTTTTCCAACGTAAAAGATTCTATGATTCTATGAAATGTGTTTGTTAAAAAAGAGGTTTGCCATTTTTTCAGGAAATTAAATTTCATACAGATTCTAGGGACTTCCAAATGCCACTTGTAATATACTGAAATCAGAACAGAGAAGTAGTTCTTGTTATTGCAGGCGTCCTTCTTTATGTAAGTATGTTCACTCAACTGACATTTCTAGAAAAAAAAAATGAATTTGCTGAGCCACCTGTGATTCAAATTATGAATAGGGCTGTCTCATTTTCATTCCTATTGTTTAATTGCTCTTATTTCAATATTCATTGAATCTCAGGTGTGTGACAGGATTAATAGTCATTTTGCCTACATTCTTCATCACCATTTTCTATCAGTGACAATTTTGAAAATACTACCAAACAAGAAACTGAACTGCAGCTCATGTAAGTAATTTAAATATAATTATTTATGAGCCAGGAGTGTGCCCAGGTGGCCAAGAAGGCAAACAGCATCCTGGCCTGTAT
>JAOXNO010000020.1:47783749-47798065 GCA_028565335.1 Limnodromus scolopaceus | reverse complement strand
CAAACCAGCATGTTCTTATTGTTATGTCTCCTGAATGTGTTCCAGGACTTGTATAGGGTTAAACAACTACTTAAGACCCAGAGATCTGCCACAAGGCTGGATAGTCACGGGTGGCATGGCATGTGGGAGAATACGGGCAGGAATCCAGAGAGCTTCTCACCTCCAATGGTTTTGGACTTCACACCTGAACAACTACAGGACTCTGACAGAATATTTGAAAGGAAATTGCTGTGGCTATTCCAGAGAGGCAGAGCTCACTATACTGTGCTGGGCCCTGATCAGTATCTACCAAACACTGCTCAATATTGTGCAGCATCCTCAAGAGAAGGAGAGGGAAACCAGGCTGACAGATACTGCAGCTACTCCAAACCCCGTGGAGGACATTGCAGCAGATACTGCAGCTATTCCAATCCCTGTAACAGACACTGCAGCTACTCCAACCCTGGTGACAGGCAATGTGGTTACTCCAAGCCTGGTGGTAGGCGATATGATTACTCCAACCCGGGTCGCAGGAACTGCAGCTGAATCAGGAATCCAACCCCTGCCCGTATCAGTTGCCCCTATACGGAAGAAGAAATACACCACGAAATCAGTTTGCTTAGTAAGGGATGACAATGAACCGGGGCCTTCATGGGAACAAGAGGAAGAGGCAGAACCAGAGATAATCACTCGATCCCTACCCCTGAGCAAGCTACGGGACACATGAAAAGATTTCAGCCGACTTCCAGGGGAGGACATTGTCACCTGGCTGCTCCAGTGCTGGGATAATGGAGCCAGTAGCTTAGAATTGGAGGGTAGGGAAGCCAGGCAGCTGGGTTCTCTGTCCAGAGAAGGGGGCATTGACAAGGCAATTGGGAAAAAGACACAAGCCCTCAGCCTCTGGAGGCAACTCCTGTCAGGCGTGAGGGAAAGGTACCCCTTCAGTGAAGATGTTGTACATCATCCAAGCAAGTAGACCACCATGGAAAGAGGTATCCAGTACCTGATGGAATTAGCCATGCAGGATACTATTTATCATGACCTGGACAACGCACACTTACCCACAGATCCTGGTGAAATCCACTGATCAAGGTCCATGTGGCGGAAGTTAGTACGGAGCACCCCATCATCATATGCCAACTCATTGGCAGTGATGGAATGGAAAATCGAAGAGGGACCAATGGTGGATGAGGTGGCTGGTTCATTTTGGCAATATGAAGAAAGTCTCTCTTCCCTCCTCATCTCAGCTGTTGAGAAACTGTCCTGGAAGGTCCAGCAACTTGAAGAGGATATAACCTACTCCTCACTTGTACGGGCCAGTATCTCAGCTATTGGTAGCAGGTGTTTCTCCACTTGAGAGAGAATACAGAGGGTACACACCACGAAGCACTATGTGGTTCTGCCTGTATGACTATGGAGAGGACATGAGGAAGTGGAATGGGCAACCTATTTTCATCCTATGGGCATGGGTATAGAATCACAGAATCTTGATGGTTGGGAAGGACGTCTGAGATCACCAAGTCAAACTATACACACAAAAAAGACCCCCACAATCTCAGCCACTAGAGCATGCCCTGAAGTGCCATATCTACACGTTTCTTAAATACCTCCAGGGATGGCGACACAACCATCTCCCTGGGATGGCTGTTCCAGTGCCTGACCACTCTTTCAGTAAAGTAATTCTTCCTAATATCTAATCTAAACCTCCCCTGCCACAACTTCAGACCATTTCCTCTGGTCCTGTCGTTATTCCGTAAGAGACCAACACTCACTTCTCTACAATCTCATTTCAGGTACTTGTAGAGGGCAATGAGGCCTCCCCTCAGCCTCCTCTTCTGTAAACTAAACATGCCCACTTCACTCAGCCTCTTCTTGTATGACTTGTTCTCTAGACCCCTCACCAACTTGGTGGCTCTCCTCTGGACACGCTCCCGCACTTCAATGTCCTTCCTGAAGTGAGGGGCCCAGAACTGAACACAGTACTCGAGGTGAGGCCTGACCAGTGTCGAGTACAGAGGCACAATCACTTCCCTACTGCTGCTGGCCACACTATTTCTGATACAGGCCAGGATGCCATTGGCCTTCTTGGCCAGCTGGGAACACTGATGGCTCATGTTAAACCAGCTGTCCACCAACACCCCTAGGTCCTTTTCTGCTGGGCAGCTCTCCAGCCATTCTTCCTTGCACCTGTAGCATCGCTTGGGGATGCTGTGACCAAAATGCAGGACCCAGCACTTGGCCTTATTAAACCTTATACAATGGGCCTTGGCCCATTGATCCAACCTGTCCAGGTCCCTCTGTAGAGCCTTCCTACCCTCAAGCAAATCAACACTCCCACCTAGTTTGGTGTCATCTGCAAACTTACTAAGTGTGCACTCAATCCCCTCGTCCAGATCATTGATAAAGATATTAAACAAGACTGGCCCCAAAACTGAACCCTGAGGGACACCACTGGTGACTGGCCACCAACTGGATTTCACCCCATTAATTGCAACTCTCTGGGCATGGACAACCAGCCAGTTTTTTACCCAGTGAAGAATACACTTGTCTATGCCGTGATTCGCCATCTTCTCCAGGAGAATGCTGCGGGGGACTTTGATCCTATGGGCACAAGTATAGGAGTTGCAAGGGAGAACAGCAACAAAAGGGGATCCTTCCGGGAAGAGTGGCACCCTGGTTTCCAGTGTGCAGTTCCCCAAACAGAGTAAACGGCCCAAGCTTACTTCTGATCCTCTTGAAAGAACATCTCAAGTCATTTCTGCAAGAAGTGAGTAATGGATACTATGACCCGGATTAGAGGGGTTCTACCTCCAGCCAGGTGGGGGAAAGGGACAACTGGGTTTATTGCACAGTGTGGATTTGACGGCCTTGTACAACAGAACCACAGGAGTATAAAGCTCTAGTGGACACATGTGCTCTAACATCATGAAGCTATAGAGGGGCAGAACCCATTTGTATTTCAGGAGTGACAGGGGGATCCCAAGAAGCTGGAAGTGAGGTGAACCTAAATGGGAATGAGTGGCAAAAGCACCCCATTGTGACTGGCCCAGATGCTCCATGCATCCTTGGTGTAGATTATCTCAGCAGAGGGTATTTTAAGGACTTCAAAGGGTACCAGTGGGCTTTTGGTATAGCTGCCTTGGAGATGGAGGTAGTTAAACAGTTGTCTACCTTGCCTGGTCTCTCTGAAGACCTTTCTGTTGCGGGTTTGTTGGAGGTCACAGAACGAATGTTTTCTTTCCAAGTTCATTCCATTTTTTTCAAACAACAGAAGTTAACGATTTCTCAGATTTTGTATTTCTAGAGATAAGATTATCTCAGTCTTTCAGCTCTTTGTCTCTTCTTGGCAGAAAATAGAAAAATTTGTGGAGTTTTTTCAAGGTGATCATATTAAAAATATTAATTGATACTATATAAACACTAAGAGTCCCAAAATAAAGAGAAAAAAAAAGATTTGCCCTTGTATGCCATCTTACACTGGCCAACAGTTCCTGCATTAATTTTCCTTTCAGTGTTTCATAGACAAACACATAAAAGTCAAGGAAAGTGCAAAGAAATAATTACAATTTCCTAACTAATAGATGCTGCTAAAATTAGCTTTTCTTATTCAATGGTAGAGTTGAATGCATGCAATGAGCTTTCCCAAGTTAGTCAGGAAAGATGACAAAGATAGGAAGGCACCACTGGCAATAATACCCTTCTCTACAAAATGCATCATATTTGTGCTAAGCTAGTGAGACATTAGTAGAAGTTACGGGGCTGTGGGGCAAATGCAATTGATGTTTCTTTTATGAGCATAAATGGGACAAAGTTGCTGCTTAAAGCCAGAATCCTAATGTGCCTAATCCATCATGTAATGGGAAAAAAAAGTAGCACCTTTCAAAAGGGACAGCATGGACTCAGTGAACCCAAGTGGCACTTTCACTTGGACCAACACAAAGATATGCTTTCACTAAATCAAATCTTAGAAGCAAGACTCTACAACTCTTGATGCTAAAACCTAATTTTCTGCAGTTCTAATTGTCACTGAATATTTTTCCCATTTTTTTCTTATTTTATTTAATTTCTGTGGTCTTGATTCTTTTGGGTTTTCTATTATATTTTTTAATTACTTTAAAAGTTCAGTATTGTGGAAATGCTTTGGAAATCAACTTTTGATGTGGCCCAGTTTATTCATTTTAAACATTTTTAAAAGAAGGAATATTAGAAATGCACTAATTTTTCCTTTTTTTGAATGCACTTATATATTTACTTGATTAGATGATTCTGTCGTTTTCTCTATATTTCTCTATACAGTATATCTGTGTTTTATTTTACCACCTTTTTCCGTTTCCTCTGCTAGACTCATATTGTGACCGATCAATAAAGCCCTAAAATAGAATAAGGCTCAGAGGAGGTGGGCAAGGCTGATATTCCTGTGAAGCTCAGGCAATAACGTAGGGTGTGATGGATGACAACTGTTGCAAGGAAGCAGACCTTAATCTCAACACAAAGGGAACCAGAAGCCTCTCTTTTAGATAAAAGGATATCAACTGGTGGTGTAAATGTTTCTCCCTGAGGTCATTAACAGAATGTCAATGTATCCCTAAATTAGCCTGACCCACATGGGGAGAGTGAATGCTCCCTCAGCCCAACACAGAGTATAGAAACTCGACAACCAGCAAAACAATTTTGAAGAGCGCAAGGGACTTGAAATGGCATCAGCCCTCCTGTTTCCTCCTGGGTACTGGGGACATCTAGCATCATGACAAGGAGCATATCTATCTTCAAATAACTAAATTTTGTATTAAACATGACACCTGTCACAAGTGGAATATTTAAAAAACATGGTGAGAGACTATTGGACTCTGACATCAAATGAGTCCAGGTAGCTAATCCATTTTATGGCACAATACTGCATTATCTAACATAAATGGTTGACCACATCTGAAACATCTTCATAGTTATACAATAACACAGAGGAATGTAATTGCTCAGTAGCTATGACTTTTGTCTTGTGGGAAAAAGTTCGCAAAGATTCTGGGCTGTTGGAAAAAAAAAATAAAACAAACAACAAGTGCCATGTAATGTCAAGTTATACACTTTTGTCATTTTCTGTTTGTTGGTTTTACTGATAGCCCCAGATACAGTGAAAATCCTATTGCTTGAGAAGGGTTTCAATTACACATCCCCTAATGAAATGTCATCCTTGTCTGAGTCATATGTCTTTGACATCCTGACTCCTTGTTGACTTAAAGATGTGTTATCAAGACTGAGAATTTGTTCCGCCAGGACATTTTATTTACAATATTACAACTAATAAAATCAGGGAAATGGCAGAGGAGAAATTACCACACACAAACCCTCTCTCTCCCACCCCCACTAGCCCCAGACTAGCACAAAACAAACAAAAAAAAAAAGGAAGAGGAAAAGAATGTTGACTAAATAAATTAAACCATGAGATTTTGTGACAAACCACCCTGTAAATCATCTGTTTTGTTGATGATTTATAAGTAGATGATGATAATTATATCTACTAACAAAAGTTTAAGATTTCTTTTTTTCAAACCTAGAAATTATTTAAAATGAATAGAAAAATCTTATGAAAAGGTGTATAATTGAAATTCCGACACAAAGAATGCTATTCTCAAGCACAATATACTGAAAAGACCAAATGTTCTAATGAGATAAAAAAGTCAGCTGGAAAAATGTTTAGTAAGTGGACCAATAAAAATATTTGTCCAAAAAAAACCCCAGTTCAGTATGCTAGATGAAATGACTTAATGGCAATTCATATAAAGACTATGGAAAAAGGCATGACAAGATGGACAGTACTTTAGCAAAAAAATATAGAGTTCTGTCTTAAATATTTAAATAAACTCTGTTTAAGGAAAAAAATAGTCCCTATTTTCATCATATATTTTCAAAAAGTGTTTTGAATAAAGAGAAAAGAATTTTGAGAATACATAGACTGTATTAGTAAATATGCAATTAAAAACTGAGTAAATGTTGAAACGCTGTGTATGATGTTACTGCACTGAATTTTTATGTTTCACAATAAAAGTTGAGGAGATTTATTTCAAAGAGGCTGTGTAGGTCTAACAGATGAAATACTAAGCCTTGAGTCAGGAAGGTTGCTATTCCCACAATCTTTATGTTGTTTTTCAGGACAGCTGTAGACGGCTTGAGCAGAGGAAGGGAAAGAATTTAGGATGGACTTTTATTCCAATTTTAGATCTGTTTAGTCCTTTAGGGCTTTTACTAACATGCAATGTCTGAAAACTGGTCAAAGGACATATAGTGAGAACCACCAGTAGGGTTGCTGTTGAAAGAGACTGTGCTTCAAAAGTTGGTTTCTTTCACAAAAAAGTCTGCTTTGCATATGTCACTATAGCAAATGTTAATACTTTTGATTTTCAACACAATATATGAAAACTTTAAATCTTTAAACTAAGGATCATTAAAAAATTGTCTTCAGCTATGAACTCTCAGCTGCCATTGGTCAAAATATGAAAGAAACTCTTTCACTGATAGTTATCACTGTTTTTATTCTTTATGTTCAAAATAGGAACTAACTTAGATCTGCTGACTTACTTTGGACATAACTTTAGAATTTACTGCTTTAGGTAGAATGCAAAACACTCAGGAAAAAATCCACCCTGTTTAATCCACAGTTGATATCCTTTCCTTTTTATTTGCTGCATACATTCTCCTACTTTTTTGTTTGATCAGTGATTCTGAATGTTAGATGATAGTGTACTGGCAAATTTTGCTTACTATGATCTCCAGTGTGCCTTTACAAAGTAACATAAAGTGATAACTCAAAAGCGTGAAATAATGTCTTTCCCTATTTTTTGTGTGGGTATACATGCATGTTGAGAAAAAAATTCTGTATACAAAATTTGTTGTTAACTTCATTTTTATTTTTGGTGAGATTTTAATGGTCTAAGTATAGTGGAATACCAGCTGAATTTTTCTGTCTCATGGGAACATACGTTACATTTCTGATGGCAAAGAACATTACTACAGTTTTAGCAAATGTATTCCATGTAGCAAAAAGGAATGCAGTGATCAGCCCATTGTGTTTGATTTGACACTGCTGATTACTTGCATGCTTGCAGGTCTTCTTGCCACATACTCCTGTAAATGTTTCGCAAGTTAATTGTCTTAATGAACATGTATCTGCTGGAAAGCAAACAGTGCTAGAAAATCAACAGACATTTCAGAAGTGGGTTCTATAATTTGTTTGTCCAAGATAAAGTGCTGAGAATTTTATAAAAAGCATTTTGTATTATCTCACAACTTTTCCTGTCACACATACAAATCATGGAGCTCCCTATGCGTAGTAGGACCAGCTGCCTTAGTAACAGTATCTCACCACTTCGCCAACAGGAGAAGTACCAAGTATCTGTGCTTGAGGCACTGGAGTCTCCGTCCAATTTCTATCATTTCATAGCTTTCCCAGGGAAGAGTGTCAGCTTATTTAGCCAGCCTGGGGAAGGATTATGCGTATAGAAAGCTGGCTGAGGTTTCACTTCACATTACGTCCTGTTAAATATGCTCCTTCTTGCAGGAGTGATTAGGTCAATTATTTTCTGCATTGTGCATTTCCAAAGTTTTTAGAGATAGACAGGTGATCCAAGCATCCATATGGAAATAATACTTTTTACTAGTTCTGTAATTTACATACAGTACTCTCATACAGAAAAAAACATTGAATACACTGTGGGCTATAAAGATGCAAATGAAAACGTTCAAGCATTTCTCTGATTCTTGAAACCTGCAAGGGATACTAAGAAACTTTATTTTATTATACTCACAAAAATAGGGTTTTAGTTTTCATTTGTGATTTTGTGGCTTGCTAGCATCACTAGGAAGCATATTTCAGTCATCTGTCATCCCAAGGCAAAAGTAATTTTGAACAGCAAGGACAATTACAGAAGTACAGTTAATCAATTGGAAATCAGCCACTTTTGTCTTCAGAACTGCTTTTTAAGGATAATTAAGACAAATTTCTGGCTCTAAACTATTTACTTGTGTTTTGTTTGGGTTCTGGGTTGTTTGGGTTCTTTTTTCTTTTGTTTTTTTTTTTTTTTTCTTTTGCTCACTACTTATTATTTCCTTGAGGGTAAAAATCTTGATGAATAAAAAACATAAAACATAAGTATGTTTCATTATAAGGTATTTGATAACACTGGAGTTCTAATAGTAAAAAAACCAAACCAAACCAAAACCAAAAAACCCATAACCAAATAACCAAACCCAAACCAAAACTGGTAATCAGTTACGAGGTTTTTCTGTCAGAAGCCAGTGATTAAGTGCTCATTCTATCTGTTTTATTCAATCTGTGTAAAGGTATAGAGGTATTTTGGTATTTCTCTTTTTCAGTCCAAGCTAATGTAGTTGTGCAAACATACGTAGACAGTTCAAAGACTGCAAAATCAGTTCTTCTCCTAAAAGTTAACTTTCCATGAGTGTCCTCACCAGCTTTTGAAATTTTGCAAAGACTACTTCCAGAATCTTTTCAGAAGATTTTTTTTCATTTTTTTTTATGATCAATACCCATAAGAAAGACTCAGACAACCAGAAGGAACTGAATTTTGTAGGACAACAGCTCTGGCAATTTTCATCTAGAGACAGAAAAGAATGAAGGAAAAATTCAACCTTCAAGCAAAGCTTTAAATTTTTTTATTTAAAACCACCCGTAAAGGTCTTAAATATTTTGGACAATATATATTGATAGCAGGGAAAACATTTTGAAATACAAAATCTTTTAGCATAAACCAAACTAAATTTTCTTAATTATTTTTATTACTTTTTAAAATTTATTTTTCCACTGTGTTTTTCCAACCCTTCAGTAAAAGTATTGTATCAAATATTAAATTAATACTAAATCAGAACAGGAATCTAATATGTTGACTTAAAAATAAAAGGGAAAATATACAATTTAAAGCCCAAAGCTATGAATATTTAAGTATTTATTGGAAGAATTAGGGGAATTGACTTTTAGTTTTCTAGATAATCTGAAAACCATAGGTCATTGAAAGAAACATTGAAACTCAGCCATAGTTGAAATAACATCATATCATCCCCTGTGTTTAGAGCTTAAAGCCATTTGGTAAATTTTTTAAACCAATGTTCGTTGCAAAAATCTGTTTGAAAACTGATTGTATTCAAAATAGGGCTTTTAAAAACAAGTAGAAAATGGGGCATGACCTTATCTCACCATGCTAAAATTAAATTGCTCTTAAAGCAATAGAATAAGCAACATTAGAGAGATCTGATCAAAGTAACCAACACTTTCTGCAGTCACTTAACAAGCTGATGTTTACCTTAACTAAAATTCTAACTTTTGAAGGCAATGTTAAGGAGAATTTGTGGCCTAGAAATGGAGATCATTATTCTCTGCTGGTTCGGAAATTTGTTCCTGGCTTCTGCCTTACCTTGCAGCTATCTAAGTTCCACAGGTGTCTTATTTTGTGTCCTCCTGATCCCCTAGGCTTCTGCTTTTGAACATACTCAGAACAAATCATCCCCATTAGGAGCAATCAGTCCATCCTCCAAGCTTTACAGGGTTGCCCAAAAAGCTTATCCACATAAAACCAGCAACAAATGTTATTTTTTTGATAAAATGTAGAGCAAACTGTGAGGTATTTGATAGAAGACGAGCATCATCTCCCTTTTGGCACCTGGAGTACTTTAAAAAAAACCAAACAAACGGAAAAAACCCCTGAATTGTACTGAGCAAAATGTGGCAGATAGGGATTAGAATTCTCCTGCAACCTTATTTGCCCCTCAATTATTGCCTATTCTAGTGAGCTTTATATCTGTACAGGGAACTGTATTCTCTGGATCTCACTTCAAAGTGACTAACATTTTGCATGCACCACACAATGAACCTGCGTATTGAACAGGATATTTTGGGACTTTTGCCTTGAGTCCAGGCATTTAGAAGCAAGAAATTCTAGTCTCCAACTTTTAGTTGATCTTTTAGATCTCTCATTCTGATAGTAGAGTACAGCCTGACATACTAACCTAAATCTTAAAGTAGAAACACTGAATTGACAAAACGTTCAGGCTCAACTGAAGTATACCAGAAGTAATCAATACAATTTAATCAGCAAAATTATTACATTCAGTAATTATCAAACTTACAACTATGATTCTACTCCAACAACTGTCTTTTAATATATTTTATACATACTCATACATGACCATGAAGTACTCATCAAAGCACTGTCATCATTGGGGGAAAAATAGAACAAGAAAAGAAAATAATTAATATAAAGAATTCAAGACCAATTCAAACTTAAGGAAATATGAAATAATCTAATTTACTTATTCCTTATGCAAAGACATATTGTAACAAAAATGAAATGTCTAGCGGAGTGGGATTGTTCTACTTTCTGTATCATTACACAAGTCCTAAAGTATTTGTATAGTTATCTCAAAGGAGAGCTTTCTGGCACAGGTTGCACACAGTAAAATGAGGGGTCTCTCAGGTTGCTGTGCAAAATTGATTAACAAATGAAGAACTTCTGTTATAATATTCATAAACAAATGTTAAGTTGAGGAGAGAATAAACTGTGTGCCAGGATGGGATGGCATGCATTATTAAACAAGAGCATACAGAGTCAGAATATATTTACATACTATCCAACTTTTATGAAACTTACTCTCCTAACTGTTCTTTAGGGTTTCAGAAGGTAGTTAACCGGGAAAACGGTGAATATGTAATACAAAATAATTTAAGGAACATTGAATAAGAGATATACTTTCTACCAGAAAGGATTACAAACATGAGTTGTATCATGCGCCTAAGTGATTACAGTGTGTTCATGCATATAGAGTATCAAGAGCTACCAAAGATTGGATTATATGGACTATTTTGATGTACACACATAAGAGCCAACACTGTGTGTTACATTTTATGGAAAGGACCAAAATGCTTCTCCTATCTGGCTAACTAATTTCATTTCTTTCAGTGACCGTCATCACTATTTAGGGCCCACAATAATTAGACAGGCACCACCTATTGTGTGCAGAGCAGACTTATATCTATTCAGCATTTTTTTTCAACTCCAAAGCCAACTCCTAGAATAATTAATGTGTTGCGTTTATAGATGTCATGCTGAAATGTCTGATCAATAATTAAAGCCGTAATTTCAAAATCCATAAAAAGTACTCTCAATTGCAATTTCACTAAATTAAGGAATTTTCTAGCTACTGAGTGATGGTGGGATATTGCAAACAATTTAGTTATAAAATTCACTGCTGCTTCTTGTAACCAATATAAATTTGTAGAGGAAGAAAGGATGCTGATGTTATTTACTCACTCCATTAGCTTCTACTTTAGAGGTAGCATTTTTCACCAGTAAATATCCCTTGATACTCATTTAAAATTTAAAGGATCCTCTGTAGTTTGGAATTATTCCATTACACATGAAGACTTTGGGTCCTAGCATTTGTATGTCTTGTCACAAATGGCAAAACTCTTTCAAGCCACTTAAGGAACTCTTCTTGAGGGGCAGACAAATGCAAGTCACTGCAATGAGAGGTGAAGTATATGATTTTTGCTACCCCTAGTTACATACCATGCTCAGTGTTGGGCTAGCAGCCACCAAACTGTGCAAAACATTGTTTTTCCTTGAAGGTCAGAGTATTGAACTGGGACACTGTCTCAATCTGAAGTGCAACAAGCAGTACTAGGTAGAAGTTATAAATTATGCCATTAAAGACATTCACCCCTGCTTTGTTTTCAAAAGAAAAATACAGGTCTATTTTATAGTAACTTGAGAAAGGCTTATGGGAAAATAAAAACAGAGGTTATATTAAGTACAAAGAAGACTGTAGTCTCAGTTCTTCATGTTTCACATCATGGAATTGCAAAGACTTCAGCAGAACAATCTCAGCTTTTCATCACAGCAGAAGAAAAATTAAACATTTATGTGGCTAATTAGAACATGAATTATGGGGCATAAGTCATTACTATGTGGTAGAGACAAGAAGCAGCATTTCCTTTGGGAAGCCTCTTTAAACATGCATTCTTTACTGTGGGCTACAATGTCTCAATCACTATTAGGGTCAGGACTTTAAGATATATTATTTTTCCTCAACATCTCAGGTGTTAAGACCCCATATCCTAGTTTGGTTGATGCAGGGCTATATTCTACACTATTTAAAAATAAAAAAACAACGACAAAACAACCAAACACCTCTTACAGTTACCCTTTATGAAGATGCTATATATTTCATGTTTCTCTAGAATTTTATTTCAGAATTGTTTCATTACATGCAATCACATCTTTTCTCATGATTACCCTTTCATGCATAAACAAACTAATTAAGACCAACAAAAAGTCAAAGCCCCACAACCAAAAGTTTTACAGGGCAAATTCTTATTATCCGAGATTTCTGCTAGCGGAAAATAAAGGGATGAAAGTTGCTAAATTTATGAAAACATGCATCAAGTTATTCGTTTATTCCCCAATATGAAGTCTACTTTATTTATTAACTTTTCTTGAAACAATTAAAATATGCATCTTAAAGCAGCTAAGAAACTAAGATTAATTTTTGTTATAAAACAACAACAACAAAACCACCAAAAACCCCCCAAACAAAACCAAACCTAGAAATCCCAAAGGACTATTATCTAAAACCAACAATAGCAAAATAGGTAGGGAAAAAAAAAAAGAAAATCCTCTTAGTTTACTAGAACAGTTATACTTTAGAATATATTGTGTACCCATAACAGTAGTTTAAAAACAGCAAGAAAATTAAATCATAGCTATAATATTTAGGGGCATAACAATGCCTGTTTTTGCTAAGAGATTTTTAATAGGGTTTTGCCATTCACTGTTTAAGAAATTGTGCTATGTGAGAAAACCTCTGCATAAAGTTTTAAACTTCTTTGTGAGGAGTTAAAGCATTTCTCTTGCCAAAGTATATGGTCTTTTTAGTCAAGAGAAGAAAAGACTGAGGGGGGATCTGATTAACACATATAAATACTTAAAGGGTGTGTGTCAAGAGGATGGGGTCAGTCTTTTCTCAGTGGTGCCCAGTGACAGGATAACAGTTCCAGTAAGAGGCACAAACAGGAACATAAGAAGTTCCATCTGAACATGAGGAGGAACTTCTTTACTTTGAGGGTGGCAGAACACTGAAACAGGCTGCCCAGAGAGTTGGTGGAGTCACCATCTCTGGAGACATTCAAAACTCTCCTGGACACATTCCTGTGCAACCTGCTTTAGGTGGACCTGCTCTGGCAGGGGTGGTTGGACTGGATGGTCTCCAGCAGTCCGTTCCAACCCCATATCATTCTGTGATTCCATGAAACAGGAAATCTGAAGGCAACTGCAACTGTAGCTATCTTTCAAACACTCGTCACTGACAACCTGGTACTCCATAGGTACCATAATAACCCCAGTTTCAAGGCTTACTTCAAGGCCGTCCATAATTACAACTGGAATTTTGACCATATTAAAGGAAAATCACACTCTGAGAAGACCTACCTTGCTAGTACATTTTGACCAGTGTTTACACAAGCAGGTCAAAATGTCTCTTCAAGGAATGTTTCCAGAATGAAGGCATTTAGACATGCTGATATCTCATATTTATTTATTTATTTGTTTATTTAAATGTATGACCTGCTGTATGTTTGCATATTAGATGTTAGCTTTACTGAAAACAATAAGTATAGATGAAGAACATAAGCACAATTCAACTGCAGAGAGAAAACATTACATCATGATGATGAACAGACTTTGTCTACAGAGGCTGGATCTAACTATTGCACACTGAATATGACTAACAAATTATACCAGTGAAAGTCTGAAATATCTGCTTCTGATAGCTCTGCCAGTCAGCAACCTATGGAGAAATGTTAAACAACTTATAAGCTGCTTTGGGCTCTAATTTCTTTATGCACTGCTACTACTATCCTAGGGCATTGAAGAGCATTGGCTATTTTTCTAGTCACAACATTTTGAAACAAGAAATTACTTTTTAAATGAATGCTGTATTTCCCAGTTTAAAAAGGATTAACTTTTTCTTCTTGTTCAGATAAATCACAGAGGGTGAAACAAAGACCAAAAAAAATTCCTGTTTTGTTATTGTTCATCAGAAATCACTAAATATTTCAACAGGAAAGAAGACAAAACAAGCAATTACATGTTCAAGGAATATTATTTTGAGCTAGTGGAAGTATGTAGATGTGTGTATGAAATATACACGAATACTGTAGAAATAAATTTACAATAACAAATTATTGGTATCTAAAAAAAAAAAAAGCACAACTATTGGTGTCTCTGGAATAAGGGTTAAATATTTTGTGCCTGTATCATATCTGGGTCATGACCC
>JAOXNO010000020.1:47742791-47754876 GCA_028565335.1 Limnodromus scolopaceus | reverse complement strand
TTTTTTTCATTGGTTGGACTAGATGATCTTAAAAGGTCCCTTCCAACCTAGGTGATTCTGTGATTCTGTGATTTGTTATTAACAAGTTTAACTTAAACATTGCAAACACCACCAAATGAAGTCATACAGAGGACAGAAAACTTAATTGCCTTGCTGACTTGTTGCGTGACTGAATGTGCTGCTTTTGTTATTCCTTCAGTTTTAGGATACTTCTAGGGTTACCTATATTACATGCAGCACATATCTTAGGGGAAAACAGAGTCAGGGCCAGCAATGACACATTGCATCAAGTGTACTTCTGAGAATGGCTGAGGACTGGAGTTGTGAATTTATAAAGAAGTTCACAACTGTTTGTTCTGGCCTGCCAATGTCAATTCGTAGGGATGAGTGAAGGAAAAGGCTTTCAATGAACTCTGAGCTTGCTGAGCATTTGAAGCCCCACCATACTAGCTGCTGAATACATCACACGATATTGAATGTTTTCATTTTAAGGGGGCAATGTGTCTAGTATAACAAGAAATGTTCAGCATAATGTAGTCATATATTGGCTTTCTTACATCATGGCTATCTTGTGTAATAACTGCTATGTAATAAATACGCTTGGAAGTTTTCTGAAACATCTTTTTAGGTTTCTTTTTTTTTAAATATTTGTAAGCATTTCATTACACTGTAGCATTAATTCATATTTCCACTTAAGGAAGACACTAAATCCACAATTAAATTTGTATCCATGTCTCATGTCATACAAACAAATGAAGTGTTGTGTAAAATAAAACCACATATACTTAAGGAGAAATATAAACAGGGAAAGCATTCAACAAAACATACAGGTCATGCAATCACTCAAATGAGTGGTAATTTTTATATATTTATGTTTTAAACTTCTGTCATCAGGGGTCAAAAAATGACTAGCTTTACATCTCAGTGATTCACAAGCTGAAATGTGTATTAAACCAATGACTATTAGCAAGATAGAATTATTAAGGTCAGAATTTTTTTAGAGGATGTGGTACAGGCTATTGTATTAAACAGTAATTGAATTCCTAGAATGTTCCTCACAATTATAACATATTAACATGAATGCAATTGCATTGTTAATGGCTTAATTATTTTTTTTTCCTTGGTTCATTATCTTGTACCTAAGTTTTCTTATATTCTCACATAATTTCTACATATCTTCCATTACTGACTTCTATTGTGGACTATACGACCCTGGAAGCATTAGGTAAGTGAACTTGGAATACATATCTGTGACCTCCATTGCTGGATTTAAACATTCTCTAACTTTACTGGAACACAGAGACAGGAAAACACATAAGTCAGTAAAATGCATGTATACTCTATGCCTTCTTAAATACATCATATAAGTAAGTAAAAAAATGAAGCTGTGCTGATTCAGTTGCACAATAGTTCCTACAATGGAGAAAACAAAAAGTTTCTCTGACACTTAAAAGGTATCTGTATGATTTAGCAAAAATTCCCTTTAGCTGTAGAGCAATTCTATATTCAAGACACCGAACTGTGTTTTCACTGAAAAGCAGTTGAAATGCCAGCTTGGCTTCAAGAACCAAAATTGATTTCCTAGGCGAATGAAGGACTCCACAGTATTTAAGATTCAGAGAGTCTCATGGTCATTTCTGCAATTAAGGTACTGAAGCAATGAAATCAGGTGATATGAGCATTGGACAAGGAATGAAATGTGGATCCTTTTCCAGTTCTATCACTACCTTGTCCTCATAAATCAATTTCCTTTCTGATTTTGTTTTCCTGCCTCTTAATGTTTCTATAGGTTTTGAATTATAATTTACTCATAGGTATATTCCAAGACAGCTAGAAAATATCAGTATCTTGATATATTTACTTAGCAAATTAACTTTTATCCTGCAGAACTCAAAAAGTATACAACCCCAAGTAGAAGCGAAAAAACATTTCACCAGTTTCTTGTTTGGCGTAACTATAGTATCTATAGTCTATTTTTATTGCATGAGTAGGAGAATTTTACCAGAAACATTCACTAACACTATATAAACCAAAGGATACCTTGTCAAAGACAGTTCTGTCTGTTCAATAGGAACCCTGATATTGAGTAGAGTGGGTGTTTTGGTGCTGTATGTGTTTGTCTCTCGCATTTCTTGTTTTTCACTTTGATGACTACAACCAGATCCTCAAATATGTAATATGTGTAGGATGATAAGGAGGAAAACAACCAACTGGAGACTTCCGGGCTGTGAAACAGATTTCCTGATGATTGCTGATGAATGACAGAATAAAAGATAACTGTCAATGAATTCATATCTGTTGTCCCCTGTCTTTTTAAAAGGGCAATAAAAAGCCAGGGGGTAAAAAAAAAAAAAAAAAAGGAAAAACGAGAACAAAAAATGCACTTGTCAGAAAAAGAGAATACAAAGTCGTGGTATGGAGAGACTAATTTTCTACCAATAAGCACCAGCACAAAATGCCTTCCTGCAAGTATTTTTTCCAAGTTCAGCAGTTTTTCAGGTCCCCTTTCCTTTCGCAAGTATTATTTGTTGTCTTTTCTCTATCTCATTCATCATAAGCTGCTGATATGCACTTCATGGGCTATTTCCAAGATAATTATCAAGATTTATTTCCAAGTAACTAGGATTCCTCTGGCCATTTACTCAATTTTCAAACAAGGACCTCTGACCTTTTCACTTCCACATCACTTGTCATTGAAAGATGACTCTTACAGAGCTCCACAAAGCTGTCTTAATAACCTTCTTCAGGAAACTTCCCATCCTTGCAACAATGCCTACAAGAAAAGTAAAGCTCTTGATTTTCCAAGGTTCCCACTTCTGAATTTTACCAGTATTGTCCCATTTTTTCCTGGTACATACATGTCAAACTCAAGATTTAGATTTTGTTCATACAAGAAGAACTGGACAGAAATTGGATCCAGCTCATGAAAATCAGCATGACGACAGCTTTGGTTGCTCAGGATGGTTTCATTGAGCCCAGCTGTGGACATGGATGTATAGAAATAGGTGATAAAGCACCACATAAGGCCATCCAGACCTGGCAGAGTTACAGAAGTGCCATGTTTGTATTGCTCTGTAACTTACAGACATGGCTGGCAATCATAACTAGGACAGTAGTAATCCCCAGACATTTTCTGGCTTGGATTTGCCTTCTAGTTCATCATCCTCAGTCAGTTCTTGTACCTAAAATATATCCTCAGTTTCTTGGCACGACGATAATAAACAGAACAAATTTAACAATATAGTTTTTTGGGGTTTAGATGCACATTTGCTATCTGTTGACCAATTTAAAATAATGTTTTTCATATAATATTTTTTAGAGGGTTAAACACATTACTTGTGTTTTCCACTTCACATTTAAATAAATCTGTGAGGATAGAATGGGTATTAGCTTCTGCAGAGAATAGTAATCATAAAATTCTTTCCATTCATAGGCATATTATGTATACCATTTCCTAAGAATCATGTTTCAGAACATTATCATTTTTTTAAAGAAATCTCATAAGTATCTTTTAAATACCACTTCTTACAATAGTGTGTTCTCAGCATATGCACATAAACTCAAGTCAAGCTTCATATGATGATCAAGGTCATGGCTGAAGACACAGAAAAGGTAGATAAGAGTCTTCATTGTTTTATTAGTGATTGAAAAAATAAGGCTTTAGGATACTGTCAATTTTACTAAGTGATCATATTTGCGTTATAGTAAGGCAAAGTTCTCAAAGGTTAAACCATCTTTTCTTTAAAAATTCCTTTTTAGTTGGTCAATGTAGTGAAAGATAACTGCAGTCTAGTATTTTCTAGAAGAAAATCATTTCTGAAGATGAACCTGAAGGAGGGAGGCAGTCTCTTTTGTCACCTCCATGGGAGCCTAAAGAAGCGTGTCCTGTGAAGAGCCAAACCACATAGGCCTGCCCAGACCTAAGGGCTGTTCTACCAAGACACATGGAGGGGAAATTGTTTTGCTCTCTTGTTTTCAGAACAGGCTGCTCCTGTTCACAGTGAGGCATTCCTTGGTCTTCCAGAGTCTGGGCCTTAAGCCCCAGCTAAGCCTCCATGTGGACAGGGAACTCCGTCAGTGACACCACAGGAGTTTTGGGCTGGGACCCCATGGCGTAGGAACACCTGGGATATCTTGCTGTCATATTACCCAGTCCTGGATTGGGAAACCAGAGTCAGGCAATCCAAAACATGCTAAAAGTCTCAGTTTCTGGTTTCCCAGTCCACTTCAATAATCCTACACCATCTAAAGGCTTTCAGTCCTCTTGTCCTCAAGCTGGGAATAAGCAAATCATCTAATTGTGGCATTAAGTTTTTCATCTGTACAGAATCACAGGTGCGATAAACCTCTCAGTAGTCAATGACATGCACTTGAAATAATCCTTGTTATTCTTAGTCACACTGAAAAAAGGCTTAATAGGAACAATCAGCTTGATTTCTCATGGACATGCTCATGTCTGCAAAACAGAATAGTTACATAACTTATATTTCAATATCACAGGCAGGTAAACTGTAAGAAGAATCAATATCTGGTTTAACTTCCTCTACAGCACAGTCTACCTCCAAGATGTTGAAGTTCTTTTGACCTCTTTTTATCTGTTTCTAGCTGGCAGAAGTTCCCTTACCCTCTGAATATTTCTGAGGAGGTGTAATCAGCCACACTGTTTCTTCTGCCTTCAACTGTTATCTGAAAGATACTAACCCTGGAAGCCAGACTAGAGAAAGATGACAGGCCATTAGTCTTTTACAGTACAAATGAGCAGGCAACAGCCTTATATGCTTTTACGGTGCAAATCACAGAATTCTTTAAGACTGATTCTTTCATCTTGTGCATTTTCCCATTCCCATTTTCTTTTTGTTCCAAGAACTTATAAAGTTTCATATCTCAGCTCTCCTCCCGTATTTGTAGTTAGATATTGGGAGATGAATTGCAGTCAATCAAGTATGCTTTTAAAGTGTTCTTGAAAACTTTTGCCAGGCAAACTTTCTGTGCTATAGTTCACCAACCAAGAGCTTCTCAGATACAAATCATCATTACTGTGAACTCTAGGTCTAAACACACAGCACCTGTGTCTCCCTTGTTAAATCTTAGTGGATATGAGTCACCATGCTATGAGACTTTATCAGTAGTCAGTTTCTGTGGACACCTTACACAGTACAAAAAAATAAGGTCCTTCAGCTGAAGCCTTGCCAATTTATTGATCTTGAAATATTTTCTCTCTATCAAGACTGAGAAACATTTTTTAGAACGCTATCAAAATAAATGGTATTAAGAGTGAACTTCCGATTCTGCCAATAGCATAATACCAGTACATATCTGCTACTAAACTGTTTCCTGAAGATTTTTCAGCAGTTTTCTTTCTTCTGACTGTGCAGGAAGGCAGATAAATTGAAACAAATATCATTTTTATAAACAAATGTATATACTATCATTCCTATAGTTGACTAGATGCTATTTAACTGTTTACCTTTAAATAATTTTTCATGTGTGTTAAGTATTGTGTCACAACCTTTTGTCCTTTTGCTTCATTTGCATGATTTTTGGTCTAATCTAGATTAACATGGAAATACTCAAGTATTAGTCTTTCTGTTACTTGGAAGATTAGAGTTGAATCCAAGAATTGCCACTGTAAAACTTCAAACGAAGGTGGAAATTTACTGTTTATGTGATAAAAGATGTTTCAATTACAAAACAGTAAATGGTGGCTACATCTTTCTTTAAACTAAGCTTCTTCACATCAGAGAAGGTATATTTGGCTGTTATTCTACTTTATCCAGTAAAAAAAATTGAAACTTTTTTGTCTGGTCTGGTCATCTGTGTGTGCTATGAATGCTTGAAAGGCATGGTCAGGCAAAGTGATGCACTCAGCAGCTGTGGACCACTTTTGGAAAACCCAGCCAGGATCTTTTCTGCTTTGTATCCTGAGCAAGAACATCAACTCCAGAGCTATAGAAATTGAGGCTAAATGTGGGTTGCTTCAAGGCAGTATCCGTCAGTTGACTGTACAGCAGGCATAGAAAAGGAAAATTGCCAAAGGCACCTTTTAATTGGTGAGGTTAGGGCATCAATTCTTTGCAATGGCTTTTCTGCTTTCCCCTTTCTACAGCTGCCTCCCTTGGAAACAGCAGTCATGCCTTTGAGTTACTTTTCTATGTGAAATTGACGAGTCTCCCAAATTTGCAGGTTGCCAATGGCAGTTTGAATACAAACACTTAATCTTAGTTGCAAAAAACAGAGGAAACTATAGCACTTTTGGTGGTCAAGAAGTTTCAAAAGTAAATAATTTTGTCTGATAGATGTGACTCCCTGCTCCCAAGTCAAAATTCTCACTGAGAAATCTCTTATATTCAGGGTTTCGAAATTAGTTTATCAATTATAAATAAATGAACACAGATTTTACATAAGCTTGAAACAACGGATAAGAAGCATAGTCTTCTGGATATGAACAGCTGTTTCATTCACTTCAAAGAGGTTTCAGCTGTGTGGTTAGTACTGACAATTTGGCTCCAGAACTTTTCAATAACTGTTGTATCACCCAGCAAAGTACTCAAAGAAGATAAGCAGAAGGATTGTATTGTGGTGATGTGGACATAATATCCTGCATATCTGAGACAGCCTAGAGATGGATTTCATCCCTGAAGTAGAAACTTGGAGCTAATCTCAAAATCTGCATCTGTACTGCATGCATCATTCCATTTTGTGCTTTAGACAAATCTGGATTATGGCTGAAAACAGATACACTGCCATCACTTGCTTTTCAAGTGTGAATTACAGAAACAATTGATGTTTAAGCAGCTTAATTATCAATTATTTGTGTTACATATTGCTCACATAGAAGCAAATATGCAGTTTTACAAAACAAAAATAAATGCTAATATTTAATGAATTTACCTGTGTACAAGAAAATAGGTATGATAGGGAACCTGGAGAGACAGTAACAAAACATTAGCTTGCTGTATGATCCTTTGAAAAACTTCCTAAGGCAGTTTGACTGTAAATACGACAGAGAAAATTTGTACTTTAAAAAAAACGGAAAAGAGATACCACTATACTGAATACTGGTGACCTCCAATATTACTGATAAAAAAGAAAGAAAAATACTGATTAACACATCTGACTGTTGGCTAATTGCTGTTACAGTAACATGTTACCTTCAGCAAGAACTACAACATTAACTTGTGGAAAACTTCACTTTTTTAGCAATTAATGATTCTTGTGTATACGATGTCACCTCAAAAACAGGAGAAAGAACTATATTTACAGAACCTCTTTAAATGTGTTTCATTCAAATTTTTGAAATAATTTAAACAGTCATCTAAACTTTGGATTTTATTTGAGTGCTGTTTTATGAAGCACAGCCAACAACATCTCCACAGATTTTAGTTCATGGATTCATAAAGAAAGTCAGCGTTAAAAAAAAAAGCAATACATCTGTGGGGTTTTGTTCTAACAGAAACAGAAATCCAGGTGTAATTCAGCATAATTGAACTAGACAGTGTGCAGAGGTATTCAAGTTAGCTCAGTTTACTAGAAGTAAATTGGTCACATTAGTGCAGAAATCCATCGGGGATTAATTAGTCATGAGAACCAGGGATGAGTTATGTCACACAGGCATCCTTTTAGTGTTTTTGAGCCACATGCAATTACCACCTCACTGAGAGACAGTCAAGTATATAGAGGCTGTTTTGTCTTCATTTCTTTGAATTTTAATTTTTCCATATTTACTCTGGCATGCAGTCCCTCCTTGCCCCTCTCTCTATCTTTCCACTGAGTCCACCAGCTCTGAAGTACCAGCAGCACATATGGAAGTTATCTCTTTTTCTTTCCTGAAACCCAAACCTCATTCTTCAGCACACAAGTCAGTCACCATTTGCAGATGTGCAACTGGCAGAAAACTGCATCCAAGTGGGTTTGTAAATAGACAAAGATCTCTTTCACATAGTGAGTGCATAGACAGACATCTACAGTCATATGACTACATTTTCCATTCCTCACCTCATCTTGGTAGTCATGTTACAACATTGTTATGCTTTGAGAAAACACAGAACAATTTATTGTTTAGACAATTATCACCCGATGGCCCAGAAAGGGGAATCACAGGAAGCAAAGAAACAAGAGGGTTGACATATAAGTAGGATAAGACTAAATAATTAACAATAATACTAAAGAACCAGTATTAAACCTGATACTGATATAAGGTACACAAGAATTATCCTCAGCCAATTCTATCAGCAGGAAGCTGTGCACTCCCAGCAGTGAACTGCAAATGTCAAACTCTACAAGCAGAATGGCTTCAGGAGGAAAGGAAGGTCTCAGGGCTCCAGCATCCATCCAAGGAGTTCTCTGGACAGCTGCCATCAAGGGAGAGAGCAAACCACACAGCAAACTTTTCTAATTTATATTGAATGTGACGTTCATGTTATGAAATAATCCTGTTGGCCGGCCTGAGTCAAATGCCCAGGCCTCGCTCCTCATCCCTGCACCTGGCAAGGCTCGAAAACACTGAGACCTTGAATCCCACAGAGTCTGTCTGGCTATAAAGTAAATATTTTCATGAATTCAGACATTAGAGTCTTCTAAAAATGCAGTTTTCCCCAACATTACTACAGAAATTAGTCCTGTATCACTCAACCCAAGACAACCATGTAAAGAGTCACTACACACAACACCATAACTGCAACGCTTGGTGATAATGCTCTGGCTTTACAACCCCACATGGTGGGTATGAAGATAAAAGCACTAGCCACTCATGCCTCTTGCAGAGTGACTATTTCTAACAAAAATTGCTTATCAAAATTATAATTATTCTATAAACCTCTTCCATATGGAACAGGCCTTCCTTAGAGAAATCATGGCTATCGTGTAGGCCTACACATCTGTCTTTCATCAGGCTGTTTGTCACAAGCAGACTCCTGAACCACCTACAGATCATCCATCATGATTTTCATAAAAAAATTAACCAGAGATGCTAGTTAAAATATGAAAATTCCTATTTATCATTGTACCTTGATCTTAATAACTACATGATCTGAAATTCACCTAAGAGAATTAAACATTTGCTATAGGTTGTGAATTTGCTCTCAGGAATCTGCCTTTTATGGGCCTTCTAGTAGAATCTCAGCAAAAAATAAATAAATCAACTTAAAAGCTTGTTAGACTTTTTCATTGCTTATACAATTCCCCTGACTGTTTCTCATTCTGGGTGAGTTGTCATCTACCTTTCACATATTTTAAAGATGTCTTGTTGGTTGATTTTCTTATATTCTGTATTCTTCACCACATAAACAGACAATTATCTGATTTTTTTTACCTACTGTATCCTTGCATTGAGTGATCACACTTTTATCTGCAAAAGTTTCTTTACAGTTCAAAAGTAAGATGTATTTTCACAATTAAGAGAGTGGTTGCTCCCAGTGCCATTTCCACATTTCTCATTAAATGGTTTCTGTAGCATCTAGGACTTTGTATGCTGAATAAGAAATTGTACCAAGACATTTTGCTTCTCAATAGGCAATAGAAGTTTATAAAGCCCCCAGAAAAACTTGGTTATATTTCTGACTTTCTGTGATTCTAATGGTCTTTGCAGAACAGTGACATGGCTTCTGCCATGAAGAAGAGGAAGGTGTGCAGCTGGAAAAGTGGGTGCTGCCTTCACAGGAAAATTACTTCCTCTCAAGGTAGTGTTTAAAAGCAAAACCCCAAGCTCCAGCAGTAAAGTAATATGCTAGGCAAGAATCAACTAGGATGCCCGGCTCAAAAGCCAGTCTCTATCACTTTTGAAGTCAGCAGCAGAGGGCCTCAGCATACGTCTAAGTTCCCTGCCACCGTGACCACAGCTGTATCTTCAGTATTTTACTTTGCCTAGTTTAGCTATTCTGCTGCTTGTTGAACATTTTGTTTCTAGGCAGTATGGCTTTTTATTTCATTGTATTGCATATCTTCCATTCTTCCCCACCCAAAAATTAAACAATCTTTTCTGATGTAAAGAACCTCAATGCTAGAAAATAGAGAAATATTCCTATACAGTATTATCAAATACAGAAGTACTCCCATAGCGAACAAAAAGTACTTTATTCATTTCTTGGCCATTTCTATATATACTTATTACTTTCAAACTAGTGCATATTTAATGGATTATTATTGATGAAAATGCTGAAATCCTTATGCCAAGATAATTTACACAGCTCGTTCATGATCTAATATTAAGAAATAAAAATATTTTTCCTTTTGTATTTTTAAAATAGAAGAAACTCTTTCCAAACTGTTTTCCAAAAGAAACAAATGAACAAACAAAAAAACCCAACAAACCAAGAGCTTCATCAGGCTACATGCTCTCTGTTATTCACAATACATGTGTATAATTTTCTGTTCATTTTGTACTTTTTATTTTTCCTGTTTAGTATAAAACTCCTCAATTTGATATTATCTCTTTATTATTCATGCAATGAATCTTTGGGTTTGTGTACCCAGACAAGTGTTTGGCAATGGCTCTACTTCATACAAACACCATTGTTCATGGCAGAATAGAATATTAATTCTTCCTTATTAGTTTTTATTATTTATTAATTTTGTATTGTTCTATTTTAAATGTTTCAATGATTTTGTGAGGTGGCTTAACAAGCAATTTTGCATCACAGACAAGAGAGAACAGATTTTAAAATTAACAACTGAAAGGATTGCTTAAACTCCTCAGACTCTGGAAGTACTAGCTTCTAGTTCCAGATTGGAACAGAGACACCCTACCTTGTTTTATTTCCATGGGGACATTCAAAGAAAGATGTGATTTAATGTGCTTTTGTTAAACAACATTAAATCCCTGTGTAAACACTTTATTTTGGAAGTGAAGATCCTTCAGTTCAACATACTTTAATTATTTCAAAAATTATTGGGAAAAAAAAAATTAATGAAGGCCACCTTAAGTCTAAGTGAAAGAACTCTGTAGAGGGACTTGAAAGATTTTAACTGACTTGAAATGTAAAACAAGATTAGTTATCCTTTGTGCCATCAACATCGTTCCCTGGACACCCAGCCTCATGAGCTAGGGGACAGGGAGGGGAAGCAGAATGAGGTCATCACAATTAAAGAGGAAGTGATCAGTGACCTGCTACTCCACTTATTTGTACACAAGTCTATGGGACCAGATGGGTCACACCCAAGAGTGCTAAAAGGGTTGGCAGACGTGGTCGCCAAGATACTTTCCATTATTTACCTGAAATCATGGCTAACTGGGGAGGTCCCAATGGACTGGAGGGTGGCTAATGTAACACCGATCTACAAGAAAGGCAAAAAAGAGGATGCAGGAAACTATAGACCTGTCGGTCTGACCTCGGTACCAGGGAAGATCATGGAGCAGACTATCTTGAGTGCCATTACACGCCGTACAACAGACGGGATCAGGCCTAGTAAACATGGCTTTATGAAAGGTAGGTCCTGCCAGATGAACCTGATCTCCTTCTATGACAAGATGACCTGATTACTGGATGAGGGAAAGGCTGTGGATATTGTCTACCTAGACTTTCAAAAAGCATTTGACACTGTTTCCCATAGATTTCTTGAGGAAAAACTGGCTACTTATGGCCTGGATGAGCCTACAATCTGCTGGGTCAAGCACCAGTTGGATGGACGGTCCCAAAGAGTCGTGCTCAATGGAGTTAAATCCAGCTGGCGGCCGGTCACAAGCGGTGTTCCCCAGGGCTCACTGTTGGGACCATTGCTGTTTAACATCTTCATTGATGATCTTGATAAGGACATAGAGTGTATCATCAGTAAATTCAAAGATGACACCAAGTTAAGCGGGAGTGTTGATCTGCATGAGGATAGGGAGGCTCTACAGAGAGACTTAGATTGGATCGATGGGCCAACGTTAATGGTATGAGGTTCAACAAGGCCAAGTGCCAACCCCATGCACCACTACAGGCTTGGGGAAATGTGACTGGAAAGCTGCCTGGCAGAAAAGGACCTGGGGGTTCTAATTGACAAGCGGCTGAATATGAGCCAGCAATGTGCCTAGGTGGCCAAGAAAGCCAATAGCATCCTGGCTTGTATTAGAAATAGTGTGACCAGCAGAAGTAGGGAGGTGATTGTC
>JAOXNO010000020.1:47732317-47742691 GCA_028565335.1 Limnodromus scolopaceus | reverse complement strand
ATTTGTATTAGATGCATCCATTTAATGTATTCAGGTTACAAAAGTGTGCACCAGTATAGTATTTGCTCTTCAAAATTCGATTCTGTATGAACTTCATTCTAACTGAATTCTAAACTAATTTAAATTCTAACCCATTTTTAAGATAATTTTTCTGTCCATATATAAGCAGGCTTCTGAAACTTCTTTATTTTTGAGGAAAAAAGAAGTGAAGGGAAAAATCACTGGATTTACCCTGTCAGAACAAACAAAATATTGTCCTCTGAAGAAATACACTGAGATTTAACTTTATTTTTCTTTTTTCTTAAAGTAATAATGATTAAAACCATTATGTTTTGTACACCCAGAAGAGGAAGACAGCAAAACATAACTTCCTCTCGCACAAAGCTTTAGAGACCACCACCACACACTTACCTCCTGTATCTTTCTTGTGGGTCCTAAAGGGGATGCTTTGGGGACTGAGTGGGGGAATCAGTCTATAGATTTTCACCAAGCAGTTCTACTCATTATGGAGGAATTCTGTTACACAGCAGGTCCAGAGAAAAGTAACAGTTGTGCATAGACTAAATTCACTTGATTGTGTGTCACAATCACAAAGTGCTGCAGCACTGCTCTCAAAGATGAGATTTTCATCATCTGAGAAATACAGAAAATATCCTGGATTGCTATAGTGTCTTCCGTCAGTGTCTTTCAGGTCATGTTAATATTTGTTTATATCTGGACTTATTTTCTGCAAGAAGCAAAAAACTGTCTGACCTGCCCATGCTAATGCTCAATCTATGTTGCACAATTAAGACAAGCACTATTTTTCTAATCACAAAATATGAAAACTCTTCATACCTCCATATTCGAGCCCAAGATTTCTAAACGTTTTTGTGTATGCATTACAGAATTCAATTAATCCACTAAAATCTTCTCTTAAAATTCCACATTCAACTGTATTGCACGCTGTATCTGGTTACAATCCATTAACCACTGGCAAGTGAGAAATGAGAGCTTCATTTACAGGATATGACCTTTTACCTGTTACATTCCTTCTGTGCAGCCAAGTCTGTTACGAAACATCATTTAACCACTTTTGCTACTTCCTTGTTAGTCTGATTTCCAGAAGGAAATCCTGCTCTAATTCAGGCAAATTTTCTTGACAGCTGTGAAACTTTAAGCAGTGTAGTAGAGTCTATCCCTGCCAACTGGTCAGTAACTCTGAAAGGAATGGCGTGAGAGGTTGTGATTGAGAACTGGAGTTTAATCAGTAATCGGGAAGGCTTTAGTATATGTTCTGATCTAAATTTGCTTTCACATGGTCAGTATATCTTAAAATGTCCAAGACACGTCTGACTATACTACATGTCAACTCCATTTGCACTAAGGTCTGGTCTCGTCTATGACAAACAAGCAATTAATTGGCAGTATGCAAAGTCTGTTCAAATTTGAAATTTTAAGAGGCAAACTTTGCATCCATTTTAAGTGGCTTAATAAGCTAGAGTTGTTTTGATATTTTATTTTCACTCATAGCACCAGGAACCACATGTCATTTTCAGCATCTTTCATTCCTTAGAAAACAAAAAACCGCTACCCTTCTTCTGCCACGTAAATCACACAGAAAAAGTTTATGAAGTCCTGTAAACTTGGCATCCAGGCATGAAAAGCCATAGCCAAACTTTGGCACTCTGCCATATTCACCTTCATATCAAAAAATACTCTACCCAATCCTTCAATTACTGTGGCAAACTCCAGGTTTGCCACAGATTCAAAACTAGTCCCTAATCTGATATAAAGTTAATATGGCTAGAACTGCAATAGTGATAAAGCATCCAATCAACCAATTTCACTTGGGTATACTTTCTTTTCAGTGAGATTTGACTTCAGTATTTTCTCCTGTAATTTAAAAAACAGTGATTTTAATTGGATTATGTTTCCAACCTCTGCCATCAGTTGACTTTTTAAATTGAGTTGTTCCCTAAGTGTTCATGAATATCACTGTGATCTACTAAAAAAACTACCAGAAAATAAAGTCTCAGAAAAGATGGCATTACTTACTTGTTTGAGCAAAATCTTCACCAAATCAAACCTTAAACAATACTTTAATTCAATTGACCAAACCCAGTTTATTCTGCAAAAAGTACTTCATGTGGTGCTTTCTGAAAACAATTTTTGGACACTGCATCTTCCAATCAAAGGTAAAAATAGTATCTGGAAAATAGGTACCCTATTAGGAACAATCTAAAGTGGTCACCAAAGACAAAGAAAGTTATGAGAGCAATTCCAGTAAAAGCAGTTTTCTGTTACTCTGGAAATTCCCCAAACAAGAAGATTCCATTCCCATTTGAATAAAACATTCTTTATTATTTATTAACAATAGCCAACTACACAACATTTACAACTTACCGAGTGCTTAACGCTGGGACATTAACTTGCTCATTTCTACAGTCATATTTGTATTAGTGGGCAAATCAAAATAAGAGGTAAGAAAGACATTTCAAAGTTAATTAAGTGACGCAGCATGCCATAACAATGAAGTAATGCTGCACTAAGATGTCAAAAGGAGGACTTATAGTGAAATCAAAAGTTTTACTGAAACTTAATCAGTAAAGAAAAAGATCCATTACAGGAGGCCACAAAGAAAATTCTACAACACATCCTTGTGTAAGAACCCGCCAGAAGGACAAGATGCCTCAAAGCTTGCTTGCCACAAGACTTCTGTCACCAGTGTACCAATAGCAAAGAATGTATGTCCTTGGTTCTTAAAACAACTATACCCTCTGCCCTGAAAACTTGCCTGCCTTGCAAGGTCCAGCACTACTTGTGCAGCAGAGGCAAGGGGGGCTCATGCAGCAACCGTGTTGGACAGTGACTGAATGAGCACAGATAACTGTCACGTTGATTGGTCAAACTATGAGTGAACAGTAACTATAAATTACTGTTATACCCCACTGCAATTGGGGACCCCTCACCACCATCGACCCTCATCATTGCAAAGGCCTGAGAATCATGGATCAATGGGACACCGTTGACCCTAGGGGACTGTCGAGCTGTCGTGTGGACCGACAGCAGTGGTGATACACTATTTCTTGCAGCTCTCCAAAATTCTGCTTCTCTTTTTCTCCTTTCCTATGCCTCTGTCTTTTTTTCTATCACTGTTTAGCGTCATTTTTAGGTAACAGTAGTAAAAATATAGTAAACGGCATCTGACCTCGTTTGTGTCTTATTCGTGCCCCCAGAATCATTTTGAACCCCCTTTCCAGACCAAAAATTGGACTGGGACCTAACACATTGGAACCTACACAAAACTGATCCCTACACACAGTGTTCTACTCGTTCCCTGCACAAGAGAATTCAAGTCCTGTGAATTTCACCAAATGTATCACAAAAAGGGGCAAATATGACATGAAGAAATTACAGAAAGACCATATGAGAGGAGAAAAGAGGTTTCATGCAGAAAAGTCCATATAATCAAAGATTTTTAAAAAACCTTCCAAAGGAAGTAACAGCAACAATAAAAGTCTCCTAACCACTTTCTTCCCCACTTAAATATGTATCAGTGACTTGGATATAACTCTGGCACTCGAGTACTCATGACAATTACAAGCTTTAATCTTCCTGGTACTCCTTATTTGTCAGAATTACTTCAAACTATACTTGAACCATACTTCCAATACTTCACCCATAACAAGGTTTTAATTTACTTCTAAGTATGCCTTTGTTTCTTAGAAACCGTTATAAGCACCCAGGCTACATCCATAAAAGAAAGCTTTGTCTTAAGTGGTTTTTTTTTTTTTTTTAAGCTTAGGTTCCCCTTGGCACAAATGGTTCCTCTTTAGTAGAAGTATTCCCAGAAATATTTCTTATTATCTATAAGAATTTATCACATCTTTGAATCTAGACAAGTGTCCTGAAATTACATTTAACAATACTTTGTAACTAAGGCATGTATTTCTAAAAGTATAGTATAATATTTAGTAGCAACAGGGGACATTTCTCTGGAAGCTTTATGTAGCCCATCCAATATTTTTTTTATTCTTTCTATTTTTCTCAATTTCTCATTATACTTTGTGACTTTGTATTTCAGACAGGCAAAGCTGACACTAAATAAAGCTTTGATGACACATACACACACAAATACGTATCATGATAAATACTTATCGGGAGTTAAAAAACAGGCTTATCTTCCAGCCCATTCCATTAAAAATAATGTAGGAACCTGCACTTAATTACTTCTACGTAGCTGTATACTTTGCATATATGAATTTATGGTTGAAAAGAAACCCTGTACCTGACAGAAGCCAAAGTGCTAACACAGAAGCTGTGTGACAGTGGAAAAGTATCTATGTACCTCAGCATAACCACGTTTTCTCTTAGTGGAGAAAACAGAAGTATATTCACTTCCCTCCAATTCACCATTCAGAGCTGCTCGGTGCATTGTGCACTCTGTGCACTGTGCACACTCAGTGCACTATGCCTGAAAATGGCTATATTTTAATGGATAAGGTGTCACAAAGATTATTCTATCTTTTGTTCCTTCTTTGATTAAATTTCGGTTATCATTATTAATATGTCTGCTAGCCTCCGTTTCAATGAAACACTCAAGGGCAGGGTTATCATTGAGAAGGACAGGCTGGACGAGTGGGCCAGCAGCAACGTCATTAAATTCGACAAGGACAAATATAACGTCTGGCAGACGAGGTGAACTAAACTCTGCAATGGGTCATGCCAGGAACTGACTGACTGGGCAACAGCTCTGCTGAAAAGGGGCTGGGAGTCCTGATGGAGAACCAGCAGTACCCGATGGCAGCAACGAAGAGCAACAACATCTTGGATTGAACTGACATGAAGTGAGGCCACACCTGGAGTATTGTGTCCAGTTTTGGGCAACTCAATACAAGAGAGATATCGAGGTGCTGGAGCGAGTGCAGAGGAGGGCAACGAAGCTGGTGAAGGGCCTGGAAAATAGATCTTATGAAGAGCGTTGAGGGAGTTGGGGCTGTTTAGTTTGAGGAGGAGGAGGCTGAGGGGAGACCTCATCACTCTCTACACCTACTTGAAAGGATATTGTAGAGAAGTTGGTGCTTGTCTCTTCTCACAGGTAATTAGTGATAGAACAAGAGGGAATGGCTTCAAGCTCCAACAGGGTAAGTTTAAACTGGACATTAGGAAAGAATTTTTCACAGGAAGAGTGGTCAGACACTGGAAAAGGCTGCCCAGAGAGGTGGTTGAGTCACCATCTCTGGACTTGTTTAGGAGTCGTTTAGATGTGGTGCTGGGGAATATTGTGTAGGGGAGAACTTCGTAGAGTAGGGTTGATGGTTGGACTCAGTGATCCCAGGGGTCTTTTCCAACCTGAACAATTTTATGATTCTATGATTTTCCATCTCTGCTTAGTTCTTACCACTTTGATGCCCAGCAAATATGAGTGTTGGCAAGGCTTGAATTCACTCACCCAGTTCAATAGCAGACATTAACTTACATTTTGTATACCTTCTCTTCTAAGGGAAGCAACTGATACCTGCTGAGATAATGGTGGCACTGAGCTCTGGCACTGTCTGTGGGCCAAAAATACCTATGAACGTAATGTAGAGTTTAAACGGAATAAAAAGACAAAGTAAAATGTTAAAGAGTTGCTCTTCTGCAAGAAGAATGATATATAGAATTCAGTGTGTAAGACTTCATTGAAAGCTTTCAACTCCCCACATGGCATTTGCTAATACTAAAAATATAAATGCAAGGACAGAAATTATAGATAATACTTTGATAAGAAAAAGTTGTGTTCTTTTCCTGTTTGATAAAAACATAACTTTCTTACAAACAATGTTATCTGTTATTTTACGTTATCCATGGACATTGGATCTTGCAAAATGAATTTTTCTCTGAGCATCTCACAGACTTTTTGACACTACAATACAGCATAAATGAGTCAAGGGATTCTATGTGCATGGATGTTATGTCCAGCCATGAGAGTGACAGTGTGCATGCAGGCTGGGATCTACACAGTTCATCTTCATAAATAATAGGATTTACATTATTCATATTTCATTAGTTTCTGTAATTATGTACTAAAAGATTTCTATAATCAAAAGTAATACACAGCAGGGCTATGATTTTTAAAACAGATTAATAATTGTTGCACTCTATCATAAATGTGTGATTGATTTTAGTTTGATATTTTTAAAATAGTAAGGTAAGATAGTAAGAATAAAATAAAATTCAGACTCTTAAAGAGCAGAGCTACACATTTCATAAAAACATGTAAGAAGAGTTTTATAAACATTTATGAAACCAGTGGGAAATCGCATAGCCAAAGACAAAATCCACAAGTTTAGATCAAGGAAAACAGAGTATCTAACACATACATTCCTGGCATGTCAGGGGGTTCTTATACCCAACCCAAATATCTGTGCATTAGTCCTTCCTTGTACAAATTTCTCTCATGGTATAGTTTACCTTTCAAATGTGTGCTATATACTGCTATGTTTGTTGAGATGTTTTTCTGCATAGAAACTGGAAATGTAGCATATATGAGGTATGATTCATAAGTATCTCAAGATGCCTCACTGAAGCACTCCAAGTAGTCAATAGAGATTAGATTTCTCAAAGATAGTACAGTTGCTAGAAGTAGGAGCACAATATCTATTTCTCTTTATTAGACAGAAATTTGTCTAATAAACACATCTTCTATATTACAAAAGCATGATAAAACCAGTTTAAAATGTTTCATTTCAGCACAGTCCAAAAAATTATTAGTTTACTTTAGTTAAAAAAGGGTTTGGATGTGGTTTGGTTTTTATCTAAAATTATTCTAAGTTGTTAGGTTGTCAGGAGGAGCTGTAGTTGGCACTGCTCTTGTCCTCCATTTCCTGCCCATGGTGTTCCCACTGCCAGCAGGAACCGTGGCGCCAAGGACCACTGTAAGAGCAGAAAGTGGTACCAGTGCACAATGCACAGTGGGACATCTTGGTCTATAGGAAAAATGTCAATATAATGAGGTCAGGTTGAATAAATACAGATGGACTTTGAATTGACTTGAAAGGGGCCTAAGTGACTTGACAGATCAATTTTTTTCTATTACGGTTCTATTGGCACACTTAGAAAAGTAACCAAAATTCAAACCAAACGTAATTCAAGAGTTTTTCTGTAAAAGATGTCATGTTTCTCAAAGCTTCATTTATGTATTTCTTTACCCCCAAACGAACCAAATTACCTTCTTGGTTTTGTCGGGGGTTTTTTTAAGATTTTTTAAGACTCCCAGTAAGGCTCCCAAATAAATGTCTAGATCTCACCATTTTGCTAATTCAGCTCTTTTGAAACTGTACCTCTCCGTGGCTAACTTTTCTTTTTAAATTAAGTGGTCTTTTGCAGAAACTGTAGAACAGCTGTACTATCACTACATAGCCTGTGGCAAAAGACTGTTATTCTGTGAAGGCCCTAAAATCTGCAGTAAATCAATGAACACAGTGCCGTAACAAAAATCAACAGATACAATACAGGCAAAAAAAAGTGCAGTAATACAAAGCCTAAGCTAAATAGGAAGCATGAGGATTTCCAACTTTGTCTCCAACAAGCTGTTTCTCTACTTGACCTGTGTGCAAATATGTTTGTAAAGAACCATGCTTCCCCTCAATGATTGTGGTAAGTCAATAAGACAACATACGAAACCAATTTCTATAGAAAGAATTTCCACATAACAAAGGAAAAATATTTAACATTACAGCAGATACCTTGGTTGCTTATCACTCTGCAGCTTCCCAAATGCTAACATGTTGAAGTCTGCTCTGTGAAAAGATCTTTTTAAATTTAAATTTAAATATTCTAAATTACAGGTAGCTAAATCAGAAAATAAAAGAAAAAAATGTTATTTTCTCACATGCTTTATGAAGTAAAGGTTTTTGCATTACATACATGTACATATGTATTTGTAGATATGTATCTGTAGTATCTATATGTGTATATATGTATCTAAGTGTATATACTTATACATATTTAATATGTGTTGCTTTGTGTGGCTCTTCTACACCTAAAAAAAGATTAAATCTTAACATTTGTTTGATTGTTGATGACTAGAGTTATGGGACAAAACCTTGAAAATGGAAAGCAGGGCAAACATTGTCTTGCCAGATGAGCTACCAATATTATTACAAAAGTTCTTAAGAAAAGATTTCCCAGATTTGCATGTTCCTCCTTCACACACACAGTTCCCCCACCCCCTTTTTTGTGATACATTAAATAAATCACAGATTAGCTGTGATTCAGGGCTAAAATACAGGTATTTAAGTGTTTTGTATATCAGACATCAGAGACATATTCACAAGGACAACAGCTGCATCACAGGAACATGAAGAGACCTGTTCCTTTTGGAGAAGAAACTGTAAGGAAGTTTGAGTTACTAGAAGATATCTAAAATGCCACTAAATTTCTGTGCTTCTGTACCAAACCAATTTGTTTATGCTTCAATCTAAAACTAAACAAACTAAAGTAAGTTTATTTATGTTTTTAATGTCAGTCAAATTTATAAAAACTCTACTGATTTGGACACCTTATCTGTATGCTATATGGTAACAGTCCTTAGTTCTCTGCCTACAACATCACCACAGCATCCATTTACCCCAGTGAGATCGTAGAATAGAATTATAGAATCATAGAGTCATTTCAGTTGGAAGAAACCTTTAAGATCATTGAGTCCAATTATCGAGCTAACAGTACCATGTCCACCACTAAGCACTACTTCTACACATCTTTCAAATACCTCCAGGGATGGCAATTCCACCACCTGCCTAGGCAGCCTGTTCCAATGCTTGATAACTATTTCAGTGAAGAAATTTTTCCTAATTTCCAACCTAAACTTCCCCTGGCACAACTTAGAGGCCATTTCTTCTTGTCCTATTGTCTGTTACTGGGGAAAAAAGACTAACCACCGCTTTGCTATAACCTCCTTTCATGTAGTTGTAGAGAGCAATAATGTCTCCCCTCAGCCTCCTTTTCTCAAGTGTAACAACCCCAGTTGCCTCAGCTGTCCTTATAAGATTTGTGCTCTATACCACTGTGGAATTTGGATAATGTCTTTGTTCTCAAAGAGCAATAAAGACTGGCTTTGCTGTCACTTGTGCAAACCAGGGAAGTGAAGACTTGTCTGGCTACCACAGGATGGGTAAATAACAGGGACTCCTGGGGAGCCAGGACGGTCTTGCTTTTCATCAGTAAAGACGGTGAACTCAAGGTAACAGAGACTCTGTGTAGTTCTTTGTTTTCTTGAGAGGCTACCATGCCCGATAACTGATCTTTGCCTCGTTACCCGTGAAATGCATATTAAAGTTGACACCCCTGTATATGCTAGTGAAGATTTTAGAGATCGTGCTAAACTTATGTGACTGTAGCACTCCTCTCCACCCAAATCATACTACACATCACCTAGGGGAGGGAAACTTCATAATTTGGGGACAAAAGAAAGAGAAAATGAATGTTTAATTAGAAGGGAAGAAACTTGATACTTGACGAACCAGTCAACTGTGTTCTCTTCCTTCACCCTGGGCAGGGCTGCCTTTCTGGGTAAATGCTGTGCCTTTCACCCTCTGGTGAATATTAACCCCAGGATGTCATACTATCATTATTTTTGCAAGCAATATTTAATTAATTAGCGCTATTGTAGTTAGTGAATTTATCAATGGCAATCTCAAATCTGTACTGTTGATCTCAATAAAATAAATAATTTTGATTATTTTTTAATCTGTCTCAGTGAAAGTCCTTTGCTGGGACTCTGACAGCAAATCAGTCAAAGTCGTGGAACTCTGACAGACAAATATTGAAACTACAGTCTTTTTAACCCAACATAGACTCACCTAAACTTCTAGATATGTTAAGCTAATAAAGTCACAGTCTGTTTAAATCCTCACCTGTGTTTGCTTTTAGATGACCTGTGTCCAGACTAAATATCGGGGTACTTATTTAGAGTCTATCACAAATCAGTGATAAGCTCTCTGATGATGCTTGCTTTTGCTACAAGGTATCTTATACATGATAGACTATTATCGTATAGCTACTTATCTTTTAAGTAGCATGCTTTTGTAGAGCTAGCAACTTCAATATACAATTTGCATAAATGGCAACATTTTCTAGAAAATAATTTTAAGGCACATGCATAATGTGAAAAACAGAAAGTAATTCTGCATATTCTTCAAAACAGTGTAGATTATTCCTGCCCAGTTGCCAAGTAAAGGAAATAGATTATCAAGCTGAAGAGCTGGTTAATTTTTTATGTTGCATTACTAATCAGCAAATCTATTAGCTTTGTTTTCAAAATAGCATTGTGTTCTGTGTTCCAAAAAATCAGATGAAAGTCAGTGTAATTTATTTAATAAGATTTTTTGTTTTTTAGCATGCAACAGAATT
>JAOXNO010000020.1:47691182-47702447 GCA_028565335.1 Limnodromus scolopaceus | reverse complement strand
AGTTACAAATGGACACTGTCAATTGTAGTTTTACATCCTGTCCCATAACTGAATTCATGATCAGTTTTCAATTCTGAGACCAACACGACAATAATTTTTCCTGAAATCTAATTCAGATTGACCCGCTGAATTCAGTAAGGGTCTTTATATGAAACAGAGAGCTAGTTAAGGAACATTAAAAAAAATATTATCTTTTTTTAAAAAAAAGCTTTCATTCTAAGATTCTGACTTTAGTTTCGTGTTTTATCAGTTTATTCTTTAAAAGTTAAACAATCTGTGGCTGTAGTAGTGCTAACTACGGCGACTGAGATACTCAGTTCTGCTATTTCTTGCTTGTCCTTTCACTAACCCTACAGGAGTTTAATTACTTGTGGTACCACTGCATGAAAGGAAGAGGAGGTTGTTTGTAGCCTAATGATTAAATGCATTTTTGCATTTGTGTAAGACCAGGTTTCTATCTTGTGCTTGGGGTCGCACCTGATCTCTTTCTGACGGGGACACAGCTCGACTTACAGAGCTTTTACATGCATGGGGACAGGAAAACTATTTCCACCTGACCATTTCAGCAGCTACTAAACATGACACATATTAAATGTGTTCTGCATGTGCCCACCCCTGTATGAGCATCACGCATGAGGACCCCTTGCTTTGCAAGTTGTAGTGATGGCAGGAATGAGAATGGTGCCAAGGGACTTTATGAACTTGATGCAGATGTAGATGACAGAGCAGAACTTCAGATTCTTTACATGACCAAAATTTGGGTCATCTAAATAATAAGTTCTGGAGTCTATGTCACATACTGTGGCATGTAAGTGCCACCTAATTTTCACTTAATGTGGCTTCATCCTTACTCTCAAGGCAGAGTGGAAAAGTCAAGCCTATGTAATTCAGTTTATGTTACAGTAATAAATGTTTATATTAAATGGGGTATATCCAATGCAATTAAAAGAAAGGGAAGCACAAGCTTTTCACTTCCAGCTTTGGGAGTATTTTAACTGTAATTCTAATTTTATTGGTAAATTTGCTATACAATACACATTTGTAAGTATTTTTCTCTCCAAAGCATCAAACATTAGCTGGTAAATACCCTACCCCATCTAAAAATAGAAGATCTAATTATAATATCTACATCTTTGATGAGAAAAGGCCATTTTAACTGAGTGCTAATTATGATTAATTTATTCATTGATGCTGCTGTCATTTATATTTCAATGCACCTGCTAAAATGGCAATAAACATTCAAACGTATCTTTTTATTCATTTGCTTAATTTAGCTGAATAAAAAATATTTTTGTAATCAGTAATCATATTTCTTATTTACAGCATTCTTAATGACAAATAATATGACAGTATTTTGTCAGTGCTGAGAAAATCTGAAAAGCATCAAGAGACATAAATTTGTGATGGCTGCTGCCATCTTTTGGTTATGCAAATTATCAGTATGGAAATAGCAAAACCTTTAAAAAAAAAAAACCAATATTTTTTAAAAATGGATTTTAAATGGATGAAATACGGTTTTACCCTATTCTTTCATGCAGTACCGTTTCACTGCATGTATGATCTTACTGCTTAGGTAAAAAGACACAATGACTCATACTCATCTGTGCAACATGTGCAGTCAGTCATTAGTGGTAAGAAAGATTTTATTAAATCGCTCTTTGTTACTCTTTAAGGCCACATCACAACTACATATAGTAAATCCACACAGAATTAATATGGAAATGAGGTCTGGCAGAATACATGCACACTTTTTCCTAAGCACCTCCACAAAAGCTAAGCCATAGTTCTCAGGTTTTGACAGTGACCAAGCCCGAGGCTTGGTTTTCTATGATTTTTACCTTCATAGTACTTCTTATTTTCAAATATTAGGATGGCTGCTGAGTAGTCATAAAAGCAACTGAAACATCAGGAAATGTTTCATGAAGTTTAGCATAATAATTGGGTACATATAAACCACAAATAGAAGTGCATTATACAATGAGAAGAAGTAAAAAGTGTTTCAAACCAGCAACCTCATTATGCAAATGTATCTGAACTACTGAGCAAATAATAAAGACATTTTTTTGCCTCCATTATTTGAATGATTCATTGAACAACTGAATGATTCACTAGCTAAGAATCCTGAATGATTCACTAAGTTAAAAATGGTTGACATTCATAATAAAACTGCTTTATGCAAGGCACTCAATGGAGTTTACAATATCTTCACAGATTCTGTAACACATTCTAAAGTGCATCAGAATTAAATTAACAGTCAATTATTTAAAATTAGTTTACACTACACACACTAGTTTGCACTTTTTCCAGGAGAGATCTTGAAGATATTTAATCTTCAAATACAACCTTTGTGTTGATCCTGAATCGAGTCTGGAGGCCTGCCACACTGTAATATAACCACAATTAGTCATATGAGGGTAGCACTCTAGTTGTTACACTCTGAAATCTGGTAATCTATGAATTCAGAATCAAACCAAGAAAGCAGAATTTTACATGATTGCATTAGACCCACCTTTAAGGATCTGCCAACAGTCACAGCTTTCAAGCAAATGTGGATAGAGATTAAATAAAATAAATTAAATTGAGTAAATAAATCATCAAATAAAAGCAAATTGAGTAGTTTGTGACTGCTTCGTGTGACACAGATGATAAAACAGTAACAATAAAGATAAAATGCATACGGACCTGCAGCTAGCAGAAGCAATGGCAGATAAGGAACTAACAATTTGAGTGTGTCATACCCAGTAGTGTAATCTCAATAATCTCAACACACATAATCAGGTTTTGGCCATGAAGCTGACCAGATCTGGGAGAAATTCTGAACCTTTGCTTTTTTGAATGCCAAATAATTATTTTTTTTTACTATGGGAAACTGAGTAGTACCCATTAGTGCAATTTGAAATCACTCACACACCCTGAAAGAGAAATTGATTTGAAAAGCTTTCTGTTTTCCACCTTTTTTTTCACCTTATCTTTCAGATCCTACAGTACTTTACAGAGTTTTTTCACAAGCACCTAGAAAGTAAATTATCACATTTTCTATAGACCTGTTTGAAATTTGGCCCTTAACGTGCTACAGCAGTGAATTTATCAGAATAAAAGTCTTCTGAATTTATATTTTTAGGCATATTTTGAGTCTTTGCAGAAGGCCATCATGAAAATTAACATAACGAGTACTTAATGAACAACCACAGCTCTTTGACATATTTTAACACAATACTCATTAACATGAGTTGAGACCAATTCATATCATGTAAATATTAACCTTCATAACGAATCCCTGGGCAGTAGATTTTCATCCAAATAATGCTTGTCTGTATACTGGAAACAAAAAATGAACCTATTCATTTGCCAAAATGCAATGGATGAAGGAACTTAAACATTCATAACGGCTACATAAGTTTCTGTTACATACTCATTATTTGTTTTATCAGGGAAAAAGTATTAATGTATAAAATCCAGTGGAATGTTCAAAGTGTTTAAACAATGCATCATTTTCTTCCTTGTAGTAATTATAAAGTTTAATAAGAACCAAGTTCATGACATACTGAAAATATTAAAAGTAAATTGCCCTTTCCTCAGCACATCTCATTTCTAGCATTGTCACACAGATGATTATTGGTTGAAGTTTTCCACTGCAGAAAAGTGAAAAATAACATCTGACAAAAGCTCTGAAGAGGTGTATAATTTAAATTTCCAGAATAAAATTTTTAGAAAGACTAATAGAATGTTCTCTGTTATATTCAGAACAAAACTACCAATACTAACAAGAGACTATACTAAACTTTTCCAGTTGAAATACCAAAAAGTCTTATAAATCACAGTATCAAAGTTTCTGGTGTGGAAAATGCAAGAATAAGGTGGAAAACACTCAAAGACACAACAGATGATTACTAAAGCAATTAAAACAGAAGTTATTCCTTTATTATTTACTGACACACATCTGTATAAGAGCCCTTAAATTTCAGGAACAAGGATTAAACAATGGGGAGGCAATTCTCCATCCTGCACCTCTGGGGAAGGCTATTTGGTATTTAGCTTTCCATCTAAAGGAAGTAAATTAGAAACTTCCCCAATTTCCAGAGAGTATTAAAACAGCTGGTCACAGGGATATCACCAGTTGTGGAAATGCATATAGATAGCAACCTTTCCTCCTGTAGTCAAGGAGACGCAAAGTAATGACTCAAAGGGCCCTGAAATTGGAGGTAAAAAGAGAACAAAGACAGGGCAGGGAATGGCAGGACAGGGAAGGGAAGGGGTTTCTTATAAAACTAATTGAGTTAAAATAGTTTGACTTAGTGAACTTAAGTCATGTGAATTGGAAACACCAAGCCTCAGCACATGCACATAAATATGCATGCTTTGAGCAACAAGATTTTCATATACACATACCCATATAGCATGTGCACACACACAGAGACATATACATAGCTTTTTTCGTCTTGAATTTATGATTAAAAATCATTGATTTTACCGTACTAAGCTATTTATAGTAGTGTTTTGAAGAACAACTTTTTCCTGTACATAGGTAAACAAATAAAACCTTTCCAAAAGTGGAATGGAACAACTGGAAAGTCTCCATTTTATCTTAGTGATAAGAATAATCATAACATCTCTTTTCCCAATATTTTGCTACATGGCATGGCAAGTAATGATTCTATTGATTCTATTTCAGAGATATGTGATAACAGATTTTTATATTTTTAATTTATTTAATTACGTTTATATGTTAAATTTATTATTTGCAATATCTTCCTGCTACCTTAGAACTTTTTTTTTTAAAAAAATCTATTAACTGATAGTCTGGCATAGGTTTTAAATATGCTTCTTGAAACGCTTCAAGAAAGAATAATGGTTCAGAACAGCTGTATCCTGACATCCATTAATGATGATATTGTGATGGTCTGTAAGAATGGATGGATAAACTGTCAGAACTGATAGAGATATCAGAATACTAGTATTTTTTTCTCCCTTTTCTTGCATTTTTCAGTGTCTTTCTTTTCATCTTGGGAAAATAGAGGAAAGAATTAGAGGAGTAATAGCCAGGCTTTTAAGGAGGTTGGGAAAAATCAATTACTACCTCTCACTGTGTAGAATTACTGTACAACAAAGTTCAAATAAAAAAATATATTGCAAAACCAGAAAGAAGCTTTCAAAAAAGTTCTCAGTGCACAGAGATGTGACTTGTTTCCTCTGCCAACAGATAAAAAACACATTATCAGACATAAATTAAGAGATCAAGAAGCCAAAATGTGCAAGGAGATGTTGCTTATTTTCTTCTGCCAACAGATCCAGAACACACTATCAGACACATAATTTAAGAGATCAAGAAGCCAGAATGAATGAACAGAAACGCTAAGTGCTCAGTGTAAGATGACATGGGGTAACATGTAATAGTCAAGTGGAAAATTTGGGCTAAAGAAATTAAAAGGAATCTGACATTAAATATTGCATTCTGAAATAATTCTTACTTAAAATTTTCCAGTTATCTACATTATTCTGGACTACAATACTTGTATTTGACACAACCTTTTTCCTTCAGCAAAATTTTTCATCTATTTCTTATAACACAGACTTATTAAAAGAAATCTGACATTTTCTAAAAACTAGACATCAGAAAGCTCAGGTAAAAGCTGAAAACAAAACTTAAATTAAATAAGCAGATATTTGTATTACTATAGGGGTGCACGTAGGTATGTACAGCAAAATCTACCCAGGGTATTACCAACAAAAAGGGAGTAACTGCAGAGCTAACACTGCCATGTTTTCTAGAGAAGGCTGAGATCACCTGGTGAATTTTGAATTCTTGTAGTTGGGCCTGTAGATGCTACTCTTCTTACACTTTTCTGCTTTAAAAGCCTGGTTAAAATCCCACCAAAATAAATAGAGAGATGGGACAAGCCTTGAATGCCATGATGACCTAAAGTTTGGTAACCTTCTCCAAATCCTGATCCTTCACAGATCTCTGCAGTTGCTTTTAAACAACTTTGTGCAGGCAAAGGATGCAACAAGTATCAAGCATCTTGAGACGTGGGCTCGTGCAAATCGCATGAAGTTTAACCAAGCCAAGTGCAGGGTCCTGCACCTGGGACGTGGCAATCCAGGCACAAATACAGGTTGGGCGGAGAATGGCTAGAAAGTAGCCCTGAGGAGAAGGACTTGGGGGTGTTGGTGGATGAGAAGCTTAACATGAATAGGTAATGTGCACTCACAACCCAGAAAGCCAACCGCATCCTGGGCTGCATCAAGAGAAGTGTGGCCAGCAGGTCACAGCAGGTGATTCTGCCCCTCTACTCTGCGCTCATGAGACCCCACCTGGAGTACAGTGTCCAGCTTTGGAGTCCTCAACACAGGAAGGACATGGATCCATTGGAACGGGTCCAGAGCAGATCCATGAAGATGACCAGAGGGATGGAGCATCTCCCCTGTGAGGACAGGCTGAGAGAGCTGGGGTTGTTCAGCCTGGAGAAGAGAAGGTTCCGGGGAGACCTTTAACGGCCTTTCAATATCTGAAGGGAGCCTATAGGAGAGCTGGAGAGACACCTTTATCGCACCTTGGGTGTCTGTACCTATAAACTTCCCTGTACTTTTGTCATCAGAGATATTCATGCATTTTCATTTTATCCTCTGCATTTCATCAGCCTCAGTCTCGCTTTCCAACTTATTGTCATAGGTTACTAAAGTGGAACAAAGCTCTGTGTGATGCATAACAAAAGAGGAAATCATGCAAGGAAATTTGGCTATATGCACTATGACAGGTCTTAATCCTCCAAGCAGTGCAACTCCTGGAACATCGGAGAATTTACTCAGAGAGACAAGATGAAAGAATTGAGATGATACTGATACTCTCTCTGCTGTTAGCTAGAAGAACAAAGGGTCACTGGCAAAAGACCAAGTGAAGGCATCCTTTCAACAGACCAGCTTGGTGTCAGCAATAGATATGACCTATTACTCAGAAATGCAAAAATACCAATAAAAAGCATTACCCTCTCCAAAAGAAACCTTTATGATTACTGCAGGAACTGGAAAACACCATCTTCTCTCATTTCACCAAAGTTAGGATAGTCATGCCTTTTACATTTTTAGTCTAGTCAAAACTCTGGATGTGACCGCAGAGACAGATAAAGAAATAAAAAATGTAGGAGAGCTGAAGAGTGAGAAAACAATAAAGCACCAGCTGTGGTTAGGATGCTGATTTTCTAGACTATAGAGAGCCTTCCCACTCAGTCATGAGATGAGCCACATTTAACTAATACACATCAGATCAAGCCATTATAATGCATCTTAAAATTTTACACATTAAAAAAAAACACTAACGAAACCAAAACATGGTGAACACATAATGCACAGATATCAGTTTATACAACTGATGAATATCAGGTCAAGTTTAAAAGCAATCATGGAATCCAGAAAACAGAGTAACTGCCAGAGATGTTTTAGGCATGTGATAGCTATGCCGCTTGGAATATTCAGTGGCAAAACAGGGACATTTACACACTACTAGGAACAACAGGAAGGATGACTAATGAAATAATCTTACTATCTTTAGCACACACTAAGTTATTTTATGGTACTGCACATAGTGAAAAGACTGAGGAAGTGGCAAGATTCCTGAAGGGAGGAAAGATCAACTGATCCGTAAGTACATCTCAGCCTGATTGCAGAGTGCCTCTGACAGACTGATTAAAAGCACTGCTATCCAGACACTGTTGCTCAGAAGGATGGTAGCTTGAATATAAACCTTTGAAGATGGGCTAAAAAGGCTGTGGTAATACAAACAAAATACAGGCTAGGGCAGTGGGGGTGTGGAGATGGCAGGAGGCTGAAACCAGATCTGCTTGTCATGCTGATTAAACTTACAGTAATACATATGATTCCAAATCCATAAAAAGGACAATATAGCAAGAACGCATGAATGAATAATATCCATAATAGACATCAAAGTTCATTGTTACTCCACTATCAATGAAATGCACTGTGACACTTCCCCTTCAATGCTGCACAGCAGGTATTGTTTTGGAACCACTATCAAGGGCAGCAGATTCAAGGATCATTGCTTTAATGCATCACAAATTGTATTACAACTTGCAAATGAAAATAAATGATTTCTTTGCTTCCACAGTATCCCACAATAGACTAAGGAAGGCAGAACCAGAGAACATCTAAAGAATATTAATCTTTTTCCCACAGTGCATTTCTAAGATGATGGAGACTATATACATGTATCAATGCCACCAGCTGCATAATGTTATTCCAGTGAACCTTAGTTTCTACTCATGTCTTAGTCACCATTTACAATCAAGGAAAGATCAAGAAAGATTAGTTTAAGAACTCTCTTTCTTCTCCTGCTATGGATGATAACACCGATAGAAAACTCTTCATATGGCAGTTGAAAATACTAATGAAATATAATCTGTGCTGTTTTATATTTAATACGGAAGGTCTCAATTATAGGTAGTAGAGGGTACCTGTTACTGGCAACATTCATTGTATTCTGTGTAAGACACACTGCATAAAATACTATAAATATTTAGCAGCTTGCCTTTCTAATTTTTTTTTCACCATACATACAATGTCATCTCATTTATAGCATGTTCACACATATACAATACTCTTTAAATAATCCTTATAAATTGTGCTTCACTTATATCAAATGTTCCTTATATAACACTGCAGTCAATGAAAATTAGTCTTACAGTATATCCATCCATATTCTGAAAACGTTTCACCTTCAGACAGAGAAGGATATGAAAAAAGCCTTCAGTAGTTACAAAAAAAGAAACCAACACTTTTGCATTGAAACTTTCTATCAAAACTTTTTTGCATTGAACTTTTCCCCATGTATTTAAAAAAAAATCAGTGCACAATTTAAAAAAAAAAACAAGCAAATAAACAAAAACCAGAAATCACTTTCCACTGAAAAACTGAAAATGTTTACAAACAAATCTCCTTTCAGGCCCCTCTAATAACAAGGCTTTTATTCTGGTTAGGACTGTTCTGCAGATTTTAGCTGGAGCTATTTTTACCTTTATTATCCTCAAAACCTTCAAAAATCTGGTCCTTTTGACAATGAGATTCAAGATATACCTATTCTGAGAAATGGACATGGTACAGAGTCATTTAGTAATAGTCACTTATGGTCACTAAATTGAAATCAGCACAGCTGTATCAAGAGTGGTACTATATCCCACTAATAGATTTTATTGTTAGTAAAGCTGACTGTGTATTTGTACTGGTTTCCTGTTCTTAGCCATGTTGCACTTCAGGTTCTAGCCTACAGACCTCTACCAGTAAACTCTTTGAGTAATACAGACAGTCTCCCTGCAATTCCCAGCCAGACATTGACTGAAATCTTACAAAAAGGCAATATAGCTATATGGTTGTAGGAAAATTAGAGAGACGCAGTAGAGAAGAATTAAGAAGTAAAATATTATTACGTGGTGGCAAATTAATATTTAATTGTGTCCATGATATGTTGCTATATTAAAAATAAATTCTATACCAGATAGATTTTATTATTCTATGAGATTAATAAAGCTGTGTGAATCTCAATAATATCTGAATATCATTCCAAACACCACCTTTTTGACAGTACCTCCCTCACACTTTTCCTCTCCTCCAGCATGGGGTCTCCATAGTCTGCAGTTTGTTGAGGAATATCCATCTGCAGCAGCAGGATGGATATTCCATAGGCCGCAGTGTGCAGATCTACTCCATCATGGGGCACCTCCTCTTTTCATGCTCCTGCTCTGACCTTGGTGTTCGCTCTGCTCTTTTCGTTCCCTCCTCTTCACCCCATGACCTTTTTTCTGCCTCTTTTAAAATATCCCCTGGCTACTAACACCTTGCCATGGACATCCAGAATAGATACAATGAATCATTTTTACTACAACGTTGCAAATTATTATTTCTCTGGAACTATCAATCTCGTAGAAAATGTCTGCAATTGTAGCATAACCCCCTCAGAAAGACAGAGCTAAGAAACTAACGTGTTTGAAACTTCAGCAAGACAAAGGCACAAATATTGCTTCAATAAAGACTAAGGAGAAACACATATTAGTTTTACATCTGTATTTCTGCATCTGAAAGTGAGCTATCAAAACCACTGCAGTCTGCAGTGGCCCCACAGCCAAACAACAAAAAACTTCCCCACCAGCACACCCAGAAGGGAGGAGTGGATAATAATGCAGAAGCACGGAGGCTTGCAGATGCAAGGATCAGCAGGGGGAAGAGACTTCCCACAGAGGTTGAGGTGCCCTTGCAGAACTGTTTCACGACTCTGCAGACTAAAGAGGAAAGATTAGACAGATCAGGAGAGATGCTTGAGTTGAATAAGGCAGACTGATTTGCTCCCGTATAATAACCAGTGCAACTAAGAAACTGTGACAGGTGATAGCAGTAGGAAACTCCCTTCTAAAAGGTATGGAGGCACCCACTTGATGACTCTAGAAAGTGGTGTGCTGCTTACCAGGAGCTTGTATCAGGGATGTCACCAAGACACTACCAAGCCTCCTATAGTCTACTATTATCCACTGTTGTTGTTTCATGTGGGCACCAGTGATACCATCAGGACCTGTCTGAGGCATATAAGAATTACAGAACTCTGGGAGCAGTGGTAAAGGACTCTGGAGTAGGTGATTTTTTCATCAACCCTTCCAGTCAAAGTGAAGGGGTCTGAAAGGTCCAGTCGAATCTGGCAAGTCAACAAATGCATATAGGACTGGTGCCACAGCCAGAGGTTCAGCTACTTAGACCATGGTATTCACTTTGAGAAGCCTGATGGGTCCTAGGGGCTGATGGGGTCCATGTGTCAGAGAAGGGGAAGACTATCATCAGTCAGAGACTTGTAAAGCTCATGAAGAAGGCTTTAAACTAGAGCTTCCAGTGGAGAGGAACCTCAATTGACCCCACTCATACCTATTTGATATCAGTGCCAGCAATAGATGCCTAGAGCCTGGAGAAAGATCACAGTTCAGCAGGAGAGCACCTGGAGCACACCACAAAGGAATTACAGCCACTCCAGCCAGTAAATTAGCTTCATTGAGGGCTGAACTTAAATGCCTCTATGCAAATGCAAGTAGCATGGGGAATTAACAGCAGGAGGAGGAGCAGTTAAGAGACATCTTTGTCAGTGACATGGACAGTGGGATTGAGTGCACCCTCAACAAGTTTGTCAAAGACACCAAGCTTGGTGGTGCAGTCGACACACTGGAGGGAAGAGATGCCATCAGAGGAACCTGGAGAGGCTTGAGACACGGGCTCGTGCAA
>JAOXNO010000020.1:47673635-47688438 GCA_028565335.1 Limnodromus scolopaceus | reverse complement strand
TGTGGCAGGGGGGTTGGAATTCAATGATCTTTAAGCTCCTTTCCAACCCAAACGATTCAATGATTCGATACCTGCAAGGGTAAGTCTGAGTATTTATACAGTGACAGAGGAAAAGAGTGCTGAAAGAATTTTAGTGACTGATACACTGTGCAAATCAACAGTAGAAGTGCTTATGGAGAAAGGTTCTAGTTCCTCTAAGATTTTGGTCTGGATTTACAGCCATTCTAAATGCATGATCCCATCTCACGCAGTCAGGACTGCACAGTAGTAGCCTTTGGCTGACACTGACACATTAAGGATCAGCAGCCCTAACATTTTGCAGTTTTAGTTCCAGTGAAATATTTAATTTATTGAATTAAAGCATTGTCTTCTGCTTTGTGGTTACAGTGTGGCACAGAGTGAATGTTAGATGGGACACCAGGAAAGTAAAGAAGAAATGCTGAAGCTAGACATCTCCTTCAGTGCTGAACTGCCGAAATAATGTTGAAAACATATAACTAGTGCTTTTGTTCACAGCTGAGACCAATAAAAGCCTGTGAAGAATTTCTGTAAATTACACTATGCTGTGGGGGGCCAAAGAAATGTTGTTTCTCATTTAAAATAAATAATCCCCCCTACTAACTTATTCCTAATCATGCAAACAACAAAGGAATTAAGTAGGCCATTTCCATACATATAACTGTTTATTTTATGACATGTAATTCACCAGAAATTCAGGGCTAATTGATTTAGAGGAATTTGTGTTTGTAATTTTTTTCAATGTTTTAACAAAATCCAATTCCTTTATTTTATGCAATTCCATTTTTATTGTAGCATTTAAAAATGACAATATTGAGTGCTAAATGTGTGTTCTGTTTGCATTTCAAAGCAAGGAGTTTTGCCTATAAAAGAAGACAAAAGTGTGATCTGTTAGATCCACAGATCATAGTACCGCCAATGACACCGTTTATGGAATAGAAGCAACGTCACAATTTTCTGAAGAACTGTTTTTGTCTTTTACTTTGAAATTTGTATGAGTAGCTCTAAATTCAGAATATTTGTTTTAAATCTAATAATCTGCACACAAAAATGAGAGAGTATTTTAGAGCTGCTTCAAAACTTTCCATAAGAAAAGTGTGTTTGATTGTTGCTTTTCTTTTTTTTCATCGCATATGAATAAAATCATTCAAATTAGATATGTTCTGAAACTGTTCATAGGGCAACTCTTTTTTAGGTTTCATCCTAATACCTAGAACACAATCCTCTTTCTTAGAAACTCATTATTTCCCCTGCCAATTAAGGACATCTGAAAATGTGTTCATCTAATTCTACTTGCTTATCCAATCACTGAAATACTGAGAAAACACAGAATGCAAAAAAAAAATCCTCTCTTTTTTTTTACATTTGATAATCCAATTTTTATCCTCTGCTTTAATGGTGTTTAGGATTGAAGGTGCCTAGACCACCATATGGCTCCTTCCTTCCCTTTCCATTATATGGTGACTCCTCAAGAAAAACAAGGAGAAATCTCAGGTTCTGGGATTTTCATAGAGTAAACATTCGTTATCAGGGTAATTATGGTGTGTATTAGATGGGATCAAGAGTGCGTCATTCAGCTCATTCAATAATGTTGATACTTAAAATGAAACCTTACCACTCACACTTATTCCAATTACGCCACAAATCTCCAGCGGTACATCTCAAAGCTTTAAATATTTCATACAATTCTTAGAAGTGGGCACTAAAAATACTTTACTACTATTTCAGCAATTTTACTGATATGATGTCTAGGCCTATGAATGAAGGCAAGTTACGAATAGCATATACATGGTTCTATAATTCTCATTTTAAATCAATCCTTGTGCAAAGCTTTAACTAACCTGCAGTGATTTCTAATTATACAAGGTCGAGCTGCGCGTATTGTGATGCTTCACTAGCCACTTCACTCAAAGCTAGCTGATACAAGGACGAATCATACCAGAAAAGCAGTAGACCTCCTTAAAAACAATTAGCTGCTTTTAGGAACGCTGGAAGAGTCCATGTTGTCATGCTTCACAGTGAAGCAGGTATCAGCTTCACTGTACATCACATAACTACAGCAACATTAAATACAGGATAAGAAGACTGGTGTAAGTATTTTACAAATATTTTCTCCAAGCTCCAGGTGTCATTTCTGCCTCTCTATTTCTCCCTGCATAGTGGCTATAAAATTATGCATGTTGCTCTACAATATAAAAAATTAAAATCCAGGTAAACTTTAAATAAATTTTGTGCTATACAGTTTCGCAGTTGGACATTACCCTAATCCTGTTCACTGTGCAAATGAATAAATAGTTCTGACAGCACGATACAAGTATGGGGACAAGAAGTCTCTAAACTGGCTTAAGTGCAACAGTTGCTTGTATATGACTGTGATATTATGTAAAGCTATATATTTAACTAAAGCTTTTAGTCTTTGCAGTGACAAACAGGTCTTTCCATGATAACTTAGTTTATTTCATAACCTAAACTATACCATTTAATTCAACTTTTTCTTTTGCATAGGCATTACTTTTCACTTATTAGAGATGAATAATATGCCTGGCAGCCTTAAATAAAAATGAAATAAAGTAGTTTAGGAAACTTAGGAAAGTTTCCTAAAGTTTACTTAGGAAAAAAGATTAAAACCTAGAAGTTTGATTCTACAATGCTAAATGAAGACTTACACAGAACATAACATCTTAAAAAACTGTTTGAATAGAGCATACAGCTTAACAGCAGAATGTATCCTTACACACTTAACCTTAGACAGGTTGGTCTTGAATCCAATTCTGACCAGCAGAGACTTGAACTAAAAGAAGAGAAATTTCATCAGAAGTTGTAAACAAAGAATTCCATTAGTACCTTTAAACACATCTATATAATATATGGTACAGGTTATTGGATAAGATTGCTAACTCTTTGAAGGCATGTTATTCTATTCCTCTATAGGATAGTGTCTAATGTATCTCAGGGGCGATTTTTTGTCTTGTTTTGGATTTTTGTTTGTTTGTTTGTGGGTATTTTAAACAATAAAAAGTATTTTCTGAACAAAAAAGATGTGAAAAGAAAGAAATACCAGTAGAAATTGCAGAGAACTGATAAGTGAGAGAAGACACATAAAAGGGGCAATATACAGAAAACAATACGAGAAAGGGAAAAGGGTGCAAAGACAAAGAGGGACAAAAGTGGAAAAAAAGTAAAAAGTTAGGTGCTAACAGACAACTCCTAATGGCAGGCAGGAATATGATGCGGTTATGACATATTAAAGACCAACGAGGATCATTTCTTATGCAGCTTGTCCATGAATTGCCTGTTTTTCATCCTATTCTTCCAGTACAAGCTTCTTATACAATGAATCCTATTGCTTATGCATCTGGTTCTGGGGAAAAAAAAAAAAAAGTAGCTAAAAAAAAAAAAAAAAGTAGCTAAATGGAGTCAAAAAAGACTTCTGGAGTCTACTGAAATGATGCAATTTGTCCAGAGGTTACCCAGGTCCAATATCTTCCCTTACTTGCTCCATGCCCCAGGTTCTATCCTATCTAACAGACAAATGAATTCAGTTATACAGCCTGAAATTTACAGGACCAGAGGCGAGCTTTTATTCACACAATTTAATGACGATGCAGAAGTACTCCTGGTATATGCACTGGTTCTATGTTGAGAAAATAAAGGAACAATAAATAATAGAAGAATTGAATGAGACATTAAAATAACAAAATGAGGAAAACCAAAGCAATAAAAGAAACATTCATTGAAGTAGGCTTCTATTGCCTGAAAGCCCATGCACATCTTCAGAGACAATGCAATTACGTCACTGAAGAGGTAGAGTTAAATTTTGGAGAATGATGAGAAGTATATTGCTTACTTGGAAAAAACATTTTTTTACCAAAAAAAAAAAAAGTGCCCAGAACAGATTTATGGGCCTTTTCCTCAGCCATCATCATACTGTCACTGCATCACTGCCACAGATGATTCCAAGGGTAGAGCTCACTATCTGGGGACACATATTATTCCCTTGGTTTTCCGTATCTGGTCTCCTAGCTGGTGGGTTTTGAATGTGTTAGAGGAGGTATTGTATCTGTTTTCACTTCAGAAAACTGTTTTTACCTGTAGTGCCTCTTCCAAGGCTATTTCTTTAAATATAACAATTTATACAGTTATTGTCCTTATGACTAAAAGCTTTTTTTATTCTTTAAATAATACTTTTTTTCCCTTTAAATAATACTTTTAGGAAATTATTTTCGACTTGTCAATACTTGCCTCTATGTATGTATAGAAATTCAGTATGTGAGGAAAATCCCGTTGCCAGAGGATGATGTTCACAAAGGAGACAGAGGAGTCCTGCAAAGACTTTATTCGAATAAAGGGAGAGTCCACTGGGGCATTTCCCTGTGGGGTCTCTCAATTTTCCGGAGGACGCAACCTCCTTTTTATCCTAATTCCCCAGCCACATGTAGCCCTCTTCCTTTCCCCATTGTATGAGGTACTTGGAAGGTACAGACTTCTCGATCTGCCTATTACATAAAGGTTTAACTTTTGCAGTTTTATAATTGTCTAACTTCTGCATTTTCAGTTAATTCCCCTCATTTTTGTTATCTCACTCCTGCCGTTTCAATTAACTCTCCTATTGTTTTGGCTACCTCACTCTGGTAATTTCAGTTAACTTCCCTGTTTGTGGAGACATTCTTATTCCTATTTTATCACCTGTTGGTGAAGACACTCTTATCCCTACCTTATCAAGTGTTAGTTGACCCTTTTCTGACAGCTAAACCCCTCAGAAGGTTCCCTCCTGTTGTTTTTTTAACTTCTCTTGCTAGTTTTGAATACATGGCAGCAGCAAAATCCACCGGACAGAGTTTATGGCCCCACCTAGGTCTTTCATTACTTTCCACGAAGAATTATTTGCAAGAAAATGAAACTCTGCCAACTGGCATGTCTTAAGTGAAACTTACAAAGTTCTTTTCCAACACATTCCTTAAAGCAGTCTAAAGCATAAAAATGAATTTGCAGCTTGTAAAAAGCTGACATTTGGTTGCAAAACTGGAGCAGAATGGGATTTACATGAATTACCCACATTACTTTCCTTTACTTTGTTTGAATTATTATTGGTCTTCCCAATATGTTTCCCTGTCACAGTAAGCTGACTGCTACTTTTGATAGGCAAGCACCAGTCTCCTCCACCTTTTGAAAACTTGATCAGATTTACTTTTTCTAACATGCCTTAAGGGAGCTCTCAAACAAGTCTTTGGAGAATTTATGTCCAATCTTTCTCAAATTTCTGTGACTAAACTCCGTAGCACCTCTGACCTTTGTTTGCTTGGCCTTTTTGTCTGTTTTTAAACCAAGGATTTGGATGACAAAAAAAAAAAAGCAGGAAAAAATAAAGATTATGAATAAATTAAAATAAGATAGCTTGTGACATGATAGCAGAAATTTATGAATCTGAAAACCTACTTATTTTATGAAAGTTGTGGTTTAACCTCACTCAGCAGCAACCAACCATGCAGCCGCTCTCTAACCTCCCTCCCCCCCCCAACCCTGAGCAGTGGGGGAGAATCAGAAGAAAAAGGCAAAACTCCTGGGTTGAGACAAAGGCACTTTAACAGAACAGCAAAGGGAACAGGAAAACAATAACACTGACAGAGGAATGTAAAACACGAGTGTACTGTGCCACTGCTCGGAGGACGCCTCAGCCCACTCCCAAGCATCGACTTTCTTCCCCTTACCCCTGGCCATCTCAGGCTACAGACTGGGCATGGTGTCACATGGTATGGAAAACCCGTGTCCCTGCCAGAACTTGGGGTAAATTAACCCTATCCCCGCCAGAACCAGGACAACGAAGGAAAGCTCAGCATACTTAGCAGAGCAGGGAACGAGTGGTTATGGTTCAAATTTCATACCTTTATTACACGACATTTCTAAATGAAGATATTGGAAAGCTGATATGATTAAAATCAGTAGACTTAATTCTGACTAAATACACTCCTCAAGCTTTTAAACATTCAGTTTAAGGTTCAACTGATTACAGCAATTCTGATTGAAATACCATATCAATCCTCCAGTTATTACTAGTTTAATAAACATTCCAACAACTATTAGAAAATAAAACTGAAATCACAAGGCCAAAATGATTGTTAATAACTTGAGATATAACTTTTTAGCATGTCTTCAGTAAGCTTGCAGATTCCATATTCACTTTTAGTTTAGAACATTAACTTCATAATATTAAAGTGTGTTTTTATATTTGAAAGCATGATAAAAACCTACAGACCCTAGTCTGGATTCAGTAAGTCATTTTAATTTTCTCTGTACTAAAAATTGCAGTCACTGTAAATTTCTGTATCTTGGTATATCAGTGCACGCAAGTGAAAATACTAGTTCTGTATCAACTGTAGTTTTGATTTTCAAGAAATGTTATCTGTGAGATTCGTGAATTAGAAAAGAAATTACATGTATATCATTCAAAGTAGAAGGTAATTAATCTATACATTTAAATAATTATAAATATACATGTAATACACCTTATGTTTTTCCCAGTTTTTTTTCTTTAAATACTTTAAAAAATTTCGTTATTTTCTGTTTTCAATGGGTGTTGACATTCTGCTCATTTAAGGAAGTCTTCCTGAAGTATTCAATTCCATATCCATGAAGAAGGCTCCTTGTCTGAATCCACTTTTATACATACTTACATACCTAAACCATCCTGCAAATAAATTCCCAGTGGTACTGATATTTTGTTGAATATGCACTTCCTTGTCAATATATATATAATTCCTTGTGAATCCTTCAATTAAAACTTAGCATACAAATGTATGAAAAGCCTAGTTTTAAAAATTAATGATTACCCCTGTCTTCATATTGATTCACTAAGAATTATTTGGTTTGTCATTTTTCTATAAGCAACAAGATGACAAAAATAATTTTAGAAAAGACTGTTCCTTTTAAAAAGTGATTAATAGTAGTTCCATAGGCTTTAAAATTGATTAGAGAAAATTGATGAAGTCAGGACACCTTCTGGAAACGAGTGCCACATCTATTTCAGCACTTTAGTATATTAACAAGCTCTATTCTTTTCCTCAGTCTTAGAATCACTAATCCACACTGAATTCCACTAGTTTTGGTTTATTTGTGTTGATTATCCTTTCTATTTTTCATTTTGAAGTTAATGATTTTTTTCTTTACTACATATGTGTCTCACTGAGAAGGCCCATACATGGATATCTACAGAGGTATTGTTATTCTTGGAAAGCACCTTTCTTAAATATTCATGGAAGAACTCAAGTCCTTCAAGAACTCATTCCTGAAGGAGAGTGTTACTGGGCAATAGATTTGTCCTTTGCAAATAGATACAAATGCTGATGATGGCTGTATCTAAATTTACTTAACATTACCAGTTCTGAATATTCAAATCTTGAACAATACAGGTCAGTATCTTTACTTCAAATGTTCAAAATGCTTTAAAACTCTGCTTTCCACAAGTGTTTTCCTCAAAAATAACAATAGCTTACTATGTATTATGTCATAGGGAAAGAGACGGCCTGTTTCTATTAATAATAACAAAAATGCTTAGAAAATGTAGGCTGCCTCTATCCGAGTCCTCTTCAGATTTCTAATCAAACATTACCACCCTTTTGAATTATTTGGCTTGTGAGTTAAAGGCATTGTTACTTTGAAGGAAAAACAGACCTTTACTTTTAAAATCCTACATTTCACACTGAAGCTTCATCAAAAAGTAGCATTTTTCAATAATGTAAAGTACTGCAATATTTACATCAGGTTATGTGACCTTAAAATAAGACACAGAGGATTTCACTGAAACTTATATGGGAATTACTTGAATAAATTCCACCACTGTTTCTTATGAACGTCCTGAAGTATTAAAAAGAGAAGACAGAAAAATTAATTTTGCAGAATTCTGTAGTCCCAGGGTAGGGTGTAATTATTCCAACACACGATTCCTCTCTGAAATAAGACAAGAGCAGTGGAAGAAATCAACAGACATTAAAATTAAAGAAAAAAAAAAGTTAGAAAAAGGTAATGAAGAAACTATTACATTATTATTTGCCAAACATTTTGTTTATTACTTAAGAACATTTTTATTCAGAGACATGTGCAGCTTATGACTTTACCAGTTCTTGCTCCCCAATTCATCCTTCCCAGAGTAGCTATAAAGGCTGTGATCAAGCCCTGCTCTTCTGTGCTAATGGAATATTCATCTTCACCCCTCCACAGAACAACCTGTTCCTTCTGTTTAGCAGTGCTATCTCACACAAGACACTCACAGCCTGACAGCATCAAAAGTAAGTGAGCAGCTTTCTCTTCTGCATTGTGGAACATGCTCAAATCCACACTTGTATGGTTTTGCAATGAATTGCAAGAATGACATGTGACAAAGCAAGCACATGCTTATTTCTGTGAAAGATTTTTTGAATTTTATGTTCCAAAAATTATTTGCAAATAAAAAAGAAAATAAATTATTATGTGGTTTAAAGTTGATATATAAGAAAATCTCTTCCAGGACACAGCACTTACAAATTGTTCAGATAGCTCTGAGGCATAGGTCAAAGGCAATACTAAATGCAGGTGCGAGAGACGGAGATTTGTAATGAATGTAAGAATTGGAATCTGCATCCATTTCCCTCATTAAATACTTAATAAGTGGCAGTATAAGGTATAAAAAGTGAAATTGTTTTGTTATGTTCTCTGCTGGACTAGCAGAACGAGGAGTAGATCCTTATAATTACTTCACTCTTTTAATATAAAATGGTGCTATATAGTATTTGGAGCTACTAGGAACTGAAATTTCACAATTTCACAGTTTATTGTCATTAGCTTTGACAGCAATTCTTCAGGAAAAATAATTGTATGGTATCTTACAACTGATTTAGATGTACAACTACAATAGTACCTATGGCACCTAAAACCATCACCCCTTTTTACAATGACCTTTTTTTCAGCATTTTTATATAAATGGCCAATTTAAACGGCAGAAGAAGAAATACTTCTGAGAAGCATTTTTGAGAAATGAAATCAAGATTATACAAAAAAAAAATGTCAGAACTTTTCGCTGGAAGTTCAATACATTTAGCGCTAAGAGGTTCATAAGATTGTAAAAATGTTATTAAAAAATGTCGATGTTTTACAGATAAGTGTATGATGATTTTAAATGTTCTAATTTATACAGTAACTGCCAGTATTAGGCAAAAGTTAAACACAGTTATTGTCAAAACTGTATAAACAGACACATCTGAGATTATACATATTCTTAATAAAGTACTATAGCACTAAATCAGCACTACCAGCTGAAAATATTTTGCTTTTAACTCATCTGAAGCCTAAGTTTATGCAAGTTTACTCGACTACTGTCTATACATAAAGAACCATCAACAATAACACTTAAATTATGTGATTAAACACACACACACACACACAAAAAAAAAAAGAAGCTGTCAAAACAGAGTTGTGAACAATTTGATCTAATCTGAGAAAAATGTTTCTAAATTATAAATGTGTCTAAGTAAGTTTGGGATCAGTCACTGAAAAATAGTGAAAAGATTAAAAATTAAACTTATTCTTCTTAATGAATAATCTTAGGTAACTGTTTTATCTTTTAAATTTTTCAATTATACCATTCTGTAACTTTTACTTTGTTCTGTATTCTTATCTTCTTGGGTGTTCTTTGTGTTCTAACATCATAAAACCTTCATTGAAAAATAAGGCACAATTTTTTCTTACTTTGTGGCTTTTAGTGTACCTTGATATACATGGCATATTTTTCTAGCAACTGTGTGAAATGATGTAAATTTTAAAAGATTCCTTCAAAATTTGGCCAGTGTCTTTCCCCACAGTTCATTGCAAGAAACTGTTCCCTACCAAGATAAGCATAACACAAACCCAAAGCCTATAGATGATTTCCATCAGATACTGTTTAAAAACTTATTTAGAGATATTTGAATACATGTATTGATAACTAGAGCACCATAATGTGCAGAACATGATAATCATCATTATCATCATTCTAAATCCATCTATTATCTGATCTCTTTTTGGCTGCTAGTTATTAAAAAAATAATTAGATCTGCTGGGAATTTTCCAATTAAACAGCTTTCTGTCAGAAAATGCTGATTAATTGAAACCAAAAGCCTGTGCAAAAAATTATAATTTTTCACTACACCAACATTGGGAAAGAAATCTCAATTGTAAAGCAACTGTCCTGCAGACCAAACACTTGCTACTCTGGCATAATTGTTTGTAGCTCAGGTGCTGAAAGTCAAACATAGAAAAGCTTGAAGAAAAGATACATGTATGTAAAATGGGAAAATATGTAAGTTCACACTACCATGAGACATAAATATTTACATTTCTTCTTGTTGTTTTTTTTGAGCTTAGTGGCGACCTTGAAATAGCTTATGCTTCATCACATATTAGGCAGAATCTGTAAACAACATCAGCAATTAGAGGGCAAAACAAGTTAACCAGTAGTGGTAATAAATAAAGAATCAAAACCTACAGTCTTTTGATTGTCTTGAACTGCAACAAGAGCTTGTGTGAGAAGAAACTCCTAAAAGCCAAATAATCCAAATACAGAAAGATCATTTTACCAAAAGCAACATTGATCAATAGGAAAGACTTTCAGTACTTATAATATTATTTCTACAGATCAAAGTCAAGTTCTGTTAAAAAAACCTTTTCATTGACAGGTGGCCCATAGACTCAGTCCTCTTTAAACTGAAGTGCTTTTGTCAGTACAAGAACAAGGCAGGGAAGGAAGTGTGTCTCATGTCAGCAGCTTCAAGTACCTGATGATTAAACAGGTTCCCTGAGACAAGACCTTGTTTTTCCATGCTCTTTCAGCTTTGTAAACACAGGAAGAAGTGGTACAATTAATCTCTCAAATCGATTAACTAATCAATTATTTCCACAGAGTGCAACACCTCCAAAAAACTGCACGTCGCTAAATAGCCATGGACTAGGAACTCAAACCAATGAAGGACAAAGCGTTATGCACATACTCTGAATTTAGTCTTTTTTTTTCTTACGAAATCTTCCACTCAAATATGTCCATCAGTATTTTTAAAATCCTTCAGCTGTCCAAATGTTGAATGATATAAGTTGAGAATGTTCCAGTGTTACTCAGGACAAGACAAATGTGTGTGTCATAAATTCAGTGTGATGAGCCTTAACATGGGTCACTGCCTGACAGGAAAGCAGTACCTGAGACTACTGGAAAGGTACCCCACTGTGTAGATTGATGGATTGGCAGCCTGTGATGAATGTCATCTATAAAAACCCTCAGAAGTAGTCGGGAGTGGGAGGAACAGCGACAACACACATGACAGGGAGGAAGAAGTATACATGGACAGCAGCACCATATAAGAGCAGAACGTTCAAGGAAGAACTGCTGAGTCTTGGAGCAGAGTTACCACCTGTGAGCTTGACACTGAAGCTGCCTGTTTGGAGATTATACTTCATTCAATGAAATAAAAATAAAGGATACTTAGCAAAAATGAAAATAACTAGGGCTGGTGATACAGAGTATTCTGGTTAGTTGGTTGTTTTTAAAGAATTTGTAGAAATATATTTTCAATATAACATTACACTAATCGCAAGGGTTCTTTTTCCACCAGAGAGTCATGCATTCATCTTCATTGGTAACTAGGACAATTATTACAGTTTTGCTTGTGCAATTGACATGTAAAACAGCAGTAATAAAAATTATCTTCTTGGGTTTTTTGAGGGCCAAAATTGGAAAATAATAATTAAAATGTATCATTTTCAATTTATGTTTAAAATTTGTAATGCTGTCATAAATTTAAATACATTATTATCAATTCTTTATATCCTCTGTGTACTTGGAAATAAGAGTTTTGTGGCCTTCATTTCCTGTTGTTTCCTTTTATGATTTTCAATTACCAGTTTAGAAATACAATATAGAGTACATTAAGTAACATCAGTTGCATTTGAAGTTAATCTGTAAAAAAATATGTGTTCTATTCTTGAAGCAACACAGCTGCAAGTAAGCCATTCAAAAAGATTAAGGGGTAGTTTTGAATTCTATTTTATTTCACCTTATGTTTTGAGTATTAAAAAGCAAAACAAGGTAGCAGCTAAAGACAGGCAAATTTATATCTAGAACAACATTTGTTCTTCCTTTGTTCCTCATAGCCTCTTCTTTGAAACTCAAAGACTAACACCAATTCTCCAGGTGTTGCACAGCAACTCATCTGAAATAAATTATTTTCCTTTCCCTTTCATCTTTATATGCACAGCAATATTCTTCTCTCAGTCACTTCGCAGTCAACAGAAATTAGTTAAATTTGTGCAAAACAAAATGTTTTGCATGTAAAATAAGATATAAAAAATAAAAATGAACAAATAATAAATCTTAAAACTTTTAAAATCAGTAACTGTAATAAAGAACTTTATTGAGCCAAATTAGGCAGTCCTAACTCATATTTAGACAGGAAAATTCTCACTATTTTTTCAGTAGAAAAATCAGAGAAATAAAAAGCAGGTTTTCCCTTTCCTTACCAAAAAAAAACCCCAAAAAACCAAAAAAACCACACCAAGAAAAACTCAACAAAAAAACATACCAAATACACACAGATACCTACCCATTTGCTTTATTATAAGGTTTTTCTAAATCCTGAGAAACTTAGATGAGGGCGAACATTTGTAAGTCAGTCATGGAATTTAGCCATTCATACAACAGGGCCAAAGGCAAAAAATTTTAAGTGGTTATATCTCTCAATGTTCATAGTGTCTGTCCCCCTCCTGCACCTACACCTCCATATACCTTGGCAGGACACCAAGGATGTTTGAAGAATTCAGTTTATGTTTGAATCTTGTGAAGTGTAATTGCACCTCTTTACAGAGCACTATTGAGATTTTGCCTTTCACTTTCTTTTCCCTCCTTAACCCCGCTACCTTATGCAGTTGAGGGAGAAAAAGAGCAAGAACAATCTAGCTTCAAAATATGAGCATATGATGCCTGTAACTGGAAGAACAGAAAACAGAAAGATTTTATGATAAAATTGAATATAACTATGGTCACACTGCAGAGCCCTGATAGTAAATCTTGCTGTTAATATTACAGCAGCAGGCCACATGCTGCTTCAGTCTACTGCAATTCTATCCCTCAGCAATGGTTTAATGGTGATTACACAGGGTGTTGGCACAAACTGGTTAATGCTTGCAGAGCTGGAAAGTTAACATCACAACCTGGGAGAAGCAGAGCAAGCTAGAGCTGCTGTGGCATTAAAAGTTACAACACTGCAAGGCTGTTTTGCAATTAGTGGATGGAAAGTGTGATCCTGATATACAGTAAAGGTATGATTTAAAAATGACAAATTGTATTTGTTTTCAATCAAATCCCTTCCTGCCCAAAACTACTGGGGGAAATGCCTTGTAGGAAGGCATTCTGTTTCACTCTCTCTTCCCTTCTGTTTTCTTGAAATATGTCAATTTCAGAAATGTTGGGAAAGGGAAAGGGAAAAAGAAAGGGAAAGGGAAAAGAAGGAAGAAGAGGTGGAGATTAAAGTGAGTTCTCTATCAGCAAGCAGCTTTGAGAAAATTTGCATAAATACTGTTGATGTTTTTCTAAACTGAAAGTCACAAAGTGAACATAACATTATGCTCCCTTCAGAGCCACCCATTACTTTCATATAAAAAAGGTAATTTCTTTTCCCCCGAAGCATGTGATTTTTTTCCTTCCTGACATTATATGCCTGTCCGTTTTGTCCTTCCCTGTGACTCATTCATCTCATTCGCAAAGCGTTTTAACCTGATATACTATCCAGTCACTTGATTCTTCCTGTTTCTCTGTTTCTTTAATCCTTCTTTCAATTCAAGATTCAGATTTAGACTGGATCAAGGAAAATTCTAATTTTGATAAGGATTTTCTCTGATAACACTTTATAGCTTTCAGGTCAAAGTCATAAACTTATATCAGTTGGAACATTGAAGTCAAAAGGCAGAAATGGACCTTGAAAGGTCATTTAGCCAGTGGTCTTGCCACAGAACAAGGACAGCAGTGTCACTCATGACAGCCTACCCTCTTCTAAAAAACCTTCAGCAGTGGAGATTCAATAGCACCCACAGGCAAATTATTGCAATGCTTACCAGTACTTTTTATTACTACATTTTTCCTAATGTCTAACCTTAATCTCCTTTGCTGAAATTTAGCCCAATTACTTCTTGTCTTATCTACACTGGACATGGAGAACTGATTATTTCCTCCTTCTTTGAAGCAGGCTTTTAGAATTTTTAAGGCTGCTACCAGGGGTCTCTTCAGTTGCTTCTGTTGCAACTAAAAATCTTAAATTAATTCACTCTTTCCTTCTATTTTCTAGATTTAGATCTCTAACTGTTATTGATCACCCATGGACCTTCGTCCACAGATCAGTATGTTGCTGATCAACACTGAAGAACAATGTTTTAAAACTTTATTCCACTGATGTTATCCAAAAAACATAATCACCATGTTATTTTATTAAAAACCTCATTCTCTGGTGGAAGTACAAAAGTGTAGCAGGTCTACATGCATGGAATACTTTTTGAAACACATTGGTGATTTGAAAAGAAACATTCTCTTTTCAGTTATAGCTTATCAGAAATCATTTGACAGTAAAAAAAAAAAAAAAAAAAATTATTGCTATTTTTCAAAGCTCCAGAAATGCTAATTTGGTTACCTGAATATAAATTAGTTGACCAATTTATTAGATTTTCCTTGATCATAGACTCATAGAATGGCTAGAGTTGGAAGGGAGCTTAAAGATCATTGAGTTCCAACCCCCCTGCCACG
>JAOXNO010000020.1:47583879-47594583 GCA_028565335.1 Limnodromus scolopaceus | reverse complement strand
GACTAGATGTAAGGAAGAAAATTTTTGCAATGGTGGTGGTGAAACACTGGAATGTGTTGCCCAGAGAGGTGGTAGATACCCCATCCCTGGAAACAGTTAAGGTAAGGTTGTTTGGGGCTCTGAGCAACCGGATCTAGATGAAGATGTCACTGCTCATTGCAGGGAGGGCAGGGGGTGTAGATGACCTTTAAAGGTCCCTTCCAACCATGCTATGATTTTATGAAAACAGGATTCAAAAAGAAACACTTTGTGGGACCTCTGATTATCATGACAATGATAAAAAGACTCCAAAGGCAGGTAAGAAATATTACATTTCTGAGCATTCTGAATGTGTGAACAACGCATGTCTTCTTTATATTCACTAAAGCATTCATCTGCAATGAAATCTTTTCAGACAGTAATTTGAAAGAAGCAAATGAAGGATTTTTTCATTAATTGGCAATATATTGTGAAATTCACTTTGAATTCAGAATAAACCTGTGTCAGACTGGGTTTCATTTAAATGCTGTCTCATAGTGTGATAAATAGTGCGTTTGGATGTACGTTTGGAAGCTTTGAGGAAATATTTTATCTGTATGCTGTTTCAGAAATTTTTTGTCATGATTCAGAATATCACAGACTAGTTACATCCACAGAACTAATGCTTATGACCTGTTCAAGAGTCTTTTTTGGCAGTCATTTTGTCATTTCATAATTAACCTGAATTTTGTCTCCAAATTATAGGTGAAACCAAAATGTTTTGTTTTTTCTTTCTATGTGCCATGAATAATTTTCTTCCACTTTAACATGTGACTTAACATATCATTTTCATTTATTTTGGTGATAACCTTAAAATGCACATTATGAATAATAGCTACTAGCAATGTACACTAGCCATCTCAAATCTGTATTTATCAGTAGTTACCAAAATCAAGTTGTCACCACAATGTTTTCATACTTTCATAAATATAATTTTTTTCTATAATTAAGTCTGTGATGTAGTAACTTTTCACTCTTAAGAACCTGCCTGAAGCTTTATAGCTAAAAACATTTTTTTACAATTTTTCAGCCATGTGAAAATGTGTGTTCAACTTATATTTATATTCATTTGTATTCATTAATGACCATTTATTCAGCTAATTTTTATTCTATTTATTCAAGAGCATGATAAACATTAAAGTTGAGCCTTATTCTCAGTCAGAATCAAACGGATTGAAATAGTTTATTGCATATCAATTATCATTTAATTTTAAGTCATCTAAATTTTGTCAATCTACCCAAAAGAGTCTTGCCAGTCAAGACACCAAACGAATGCAGTAAACATTCACTGTTTTCACTGTGCATTGCTGGATAAATAGCCTTGTCATCTCCATACACTTTTATTTGTATCAGCTTTGAATTTAGCTTGTCAACTCTGTAGGGCAGGTTTCATATCTTTTAAATTGAACAATTCATGTTAACTGTCAGCAGAAAGGTCTGTCTAACAGAATGCACCTCCCTGAAATAAAAAAAAAAAAAAGGAAAAAGATAAAAAATACTGGTAATTCTTCTTAAGAATTAGATGTCTTAATCTTGATTTTGAGCCCAGTAATGTTGAAGTTAAAACTGATCTATAATATCATTAAATAGTCCAAACCAGATCATATTTGTTGATTCCATATGTATTTTTCTTAATTTTACCTGATTCTTCTAGTCACTGGGTTCAAATTTGGTACAGTCATGCAGACATATTGAGAATCAACAATGAAGTTTTATAATCCTGAACCATTACCAGCTTACCCACAGAAATGTAAAACATTTGCTATAAAAAAAAGAAAAACAGATAAATCACAATGAATGTGATAAGACTGGTTATTAAAGTCATAGATTTATCATGGCTTGCAAAGAAAACATTTGTGCAGCACATTTGTGCAGCAGAAAGATACAGGTGAAAGCGGTATGAAATGTTCTTAAATTGCATCCATAACCTGGATCACTATGACAATATGGGGGAATAGTGAGCACTTTTTTCCTGTTTTCTATGTTTGCAGCTCAGTAATGAGGAAATAAAACTGCGGAGTATTATGACTAAAAATAACTTGATATGTAGAAGGTAAAACAGTATCAGCCCTACTTACATTAGAGAGGAAAGTTATCAGAAATAAAATACCTAATATGTTAAAAGATCATCTCAGACAATATTGTGCAATTACAAAATTCATGAATAATAAATACACCATTATTAATGCAAATGTATAACCTTTCAGATTAAATTTGGTGTGGGTTGTGAAGCTTTTTTTTTCCTCTGAAAAGTGAGGAGAACATAAGAGCTGAATGAAAAATTGGAAAATTACCTTCTTGTAATAAGAAGATACGTGTTTTCTTATTATTATTTCTTATATCTTTTCTTTAGAAGTGTATGGTAACAGATTTGGGCAAAATGCTGTGATTTTTTGTTTAGGTTTGGGTGGAGTTTTTTATTAAATACAATATAATATGCTTTGAATAAATTAATTTAGATATTACAAATATTATTCTCTGTAAAATATATTCAAGAGGATTTCATATAGAAAGTACTCATTTTTAAATTGACGGTTGATTGTTAACATATGATCCAGAAATCTTCCAGTCACCAAAGCATCCAGTTTACAATCTAAAGTTTAAAGTACCAGAGCAGTAAACCTTATGATCATGTCTCTACAAACAATATCTTCTCCTGTAATTTATCACTTACTGCATTTCGCAGTTTTATGAAACATGGGGACCATAAGAACAACCAATCCAACAGATGTTCATAATTTCCAACTTTCCCATTAAAATGTGCACACTGATGACTTCAGGGCAGAAAGTGTTTTCCAACTTAACTCTGTTTCGGAATGTAAATTATTAACTGGATGTCATTGCATTCTAGTTTTTCTACTGTGTGCCCCCATAGTTGTTTGGGTTTTTTTATTATTTCAGAATGTTCAAATCCTCTCTTAGCAGTGCAGTACTTTATGTTGGTTTAAAGTTATAAAACTGCAAAGACTTTTTTCTTATGTATTTATTTGTGACATAAAATTGACATTAATGCATCTATAACACTTAATATTTTCATTTATTTCTGTTTGCATAGCATAGGAAATATGCTTTTAGTTTAGTAAGGGTCTCCTACTGTATGTTAAAATAAGCACATCATGGGTTATGTTCTAAAATACTCTATTTAATTTATATATTCACTTTCAACACACACAATGTACTGTAAGATATAGCAATCTCTGCCGTCTTTAATGACACTTAGTGCCATACCTGTTATTGATAAGATCAAAGGTCTGTGAGCAGATACTCTTGGGGAAAGGTGATCTGAGGTGTGATAAAGAATATTCAAAAAATGTAAATGTTGGGCTCTAATTTCATTCTGAAATGAATAATACAATGTATCAGAACTTCAGAAATCTGATCATAAAAAGGTTTGGATCAAATGATTATGTCAGAATATATATGTTACTATGGATACCTGGTTACTAAGGTTACAACCAGAGCTGTAAAATAATATAAGATCATGAAATACTTGGTAACTCAGAATCACAGTTTGAATCTTACAGTTCTTTGATTCGAAGAAAGATTCTCCTTCTTTACTACCACCTCGGCCCTTCTACTATTATCCTTTTTGTGATGGTTACTCTAGCTTTTACAAAAAAATCATTTTATAAGGATGCATTTAAATGTGTTATCTAAAACTCCAATTTATTATCATGGATTCAACCTTTAAAGAAAATTGTACAGGCAGAAGACGCATGTAGTTTCTTGATACAACCTGTGCCATAAAGAAAAACCTGGAAGTGAGAAACCCAAGAGTGTCAAGGCCAAGGAGAAGGCACAAACACAAGGAACACAACTTTGGTCCATCATTTAATTTCCTTCTGAAAAATCTCTTTTCCTTTTATTTTAAGACTTGAAATAATGTGGAGTAGGTGCACATTTGAAGGATTGCCAAGTACTGCATGCCGCCAAGCTCACAAGATTTTAGAACCATAGGCAATTTTACCCCACACAACTGGTACTGTTAAGAAGTTGAAACAGATGCACCAGAAAGCAGTGGAAACAGGCATACCCATAAATATGGAGTGATTTCTGTTTTCTTCCTTCAAGGATTTTATGGAAACAGGCTTTAAAACCTAGTCAGGTACCTGTATCAGTCACACGCTTTAAAATTTCCAGAGAAAGAAAATTTCTCATGCAGACTTGCCCAACAGAGAGCCCTTCTCAATATTAAAAAATGTCTATTGTCTTCCAGTCAATGTTTACATTGCTCAGGGCCTGCCGGCAGAAGGATAAGCATGACTAGATCCCAATGCTTGCCATTAACTCTGTTAGACATGAAACTATATGCTATCATAAGGGCTCTGCTGCAGGTCCTAAAACCATTTGAATAACACCTGTCAATTTTAAAAAGATTCTGTTTCTCTCCAATCCCAAGCTCTCTAGGGTCAGCCAGTAGTTTTGTCACTACCTTTACAAGGTAGTGTGCATGGACATCCAGACGTCTGTATTTGTTTCAGTTGTTGTTATTTTTAATATAAATTAATAAGAAAGTTCCTTATTTGAACTGTGTGTTCTTTGAAAGCTAAATATCTGTTGTTTAAAAATCCATAAGAAAGAAGGCCAGAGAAGTTTCATCATATCTCAAGGAGGAAAGAAATATTCCTCTCAGTTAACAAAGTCTGTTCAAAGTTTATAATGACTGAGGGGTGAGGGAAGGAAAAAAGAAAAGTTAAGCAACTACTTTTAAAGGAAAAACTTTAAAAAAAACCCTAGAAGTCTGGTCAGCTACCTGAAGAGTGAGGAAAACATAATCCTTATTGAAAATCTCATTTGAGCTATGAAAGTTCAAATTGTTTATTTTTAGAAGTCCTTTATAAAGTCTGAGTAAATGTAAGGTCAATTTATTAAAGTGAGTTGGAATTTATTAAATACTCTTAATCATAATTAAGCCTTAAATGGCATATGACATCAAAGAAATTGATAAGAAAACATGATAAATTGACGCGTACCACAGCTTAGATATTTAAATATTGGTAGCCTGTACTTTCATGGAACATTAGGGATTAATTATCTGGGACAATAAGTATAATATATCCTTGCTAATATGTATAAAGAAGTAAAACATGCAAAATAGAAATTAATCAAATTAGCCTATCCAAGTAATGGAAAACAAACTGAATATTCAAATCCCTGAAAAAATAAACTGCCATTGAAATCGTAAATTCAAATGTAAAAAAGAAAATAGAAAAAATCCATAGTGACTAAACTTCAATGAGAATGGGAATTTCAATCTGGGAATTGAGTCCTTGTCCATAGCATGCTCATCTATGAAGGACAAATCAATTTCTTTTTATTTTATACAAGAAGTAATGTAAGAAGTTAATAAAATTATTCAGCATTTTCTTCATAATCAGAACTCTCAGGAAAAGAATCTATGTTTTAGAGACTGACCGTCTAAAGCTTTAAAAAAATGACAATATCTGGCTTAGTTTCAGTGGAGTTTCAGTTTCCAATCCATACACATTATTTTGTTTAAAAATTGGAGCTTGATACAATTTTGTATATATTGTATCTATTTCATCCTTTCCTTTTAATTTTATTATTAATATTTCATTGAAGTAGTTTATTTTCTTCTAAACTCATAAATTTCTTTATCTCTCCTCCTTTTCTCCTGGGAGCGAGAAGTTTGGGGAGAGCATTTGTCGCCATCACAGGCCAATTTGGCCTAAGCTGCAACAGGGTGTCAGTCTCTTCTCCCAAGTAACAGGCAACAGGGAAAAAGAAAATGGCCTTCAGTTGTACCTGGGGAGGTTTAGATTGGAAATTAGGAAAAATTTCTTCACTGAAAGGATTATCAAGCATTGGAACAGGTTGCCCAAGGAAGTGGTTGAGTTGCCATCCCTGCAGGTATTTAAAAGATGTGTGGATGTAGTGCTGAGGCACATGGCTTAGTGGTAACTTGGCAGTGCTAGGTTAACATTTGGACTTGATAATCTTCAAGGTATCTTCCAGCCAAAATGTTTCTACAATTCTGTGATTCTAAGAGGAAAAAGAATTGAAGCACCATCAGTGTTATTTAACTGATATGGTCCCCCGTGCCATTTTGTCTTTTGTTTTCGGCCAGTTAACCTCACATTAGACTTTTGTATTTTTCCTCTCAATAGAATAGTGAAGCAGGAGAAAAGAAAGCCCAGTTTACAGACAAACTAATAGATATCATTAGTGTGACTGGCTTTTGTGCATTTTTTCTATTGCTGACCAAATTTGACAGTGGAATCAACAAACTGAAAAGATCTTCTTAGGACAAAGAATTTCATATATTAGTTCCTATCCAGAGAGGACAATAAAATTTAAAAACTATGTATTGAAGCTGGCTTTGATCTTAACAGATGAGGAAAAGGAAAGCAGAATAATCCATAGTGTTAGCATTAGGAGGGCTAATAGATAGCATAGGGTACTGCACAAAAAAAAATCTGTGCTGATGTATTTGAGTTGTTATATAAAGCTATAATGAATGGTCAAAACAGTGCTGTGTGTATAGAGGCAAACACAGAGATGTAGAGGGAACAGGTGAATGGCAAGGAGAGTGGTAACATCCGTCACTCCTGCCCCATATTGAAATATCAAGGGCTATTTTCCCTCTTGAAGTGCCAGTACAACATGCCAAAAACCTAGAGTATCACCGTGATTCCTATAATTGAAGTACTTGAAAAAGATAGCTTTGGGTGATACGAAATGTGATACAATAAAGATCAAATTAATATGTATTCAATGGTTATATTGTTCTACTTAAAGTTCATAGCAATAGTTACGAGCCTTCCCCCAATATTTTAATTGCTCGTAGGTTCATTAGAAGTGGACAAAATTGCATGGACATGGTATTACATGCCAGATACCCATTTAAGTTTTGTTTTGGAGAAGGGAGGAGTTTTATTCTCCAGTTCCATTTTGTTGATCTGGTGGTCAATATTTCAATCTACACAAATGGTAATCACTGGTTTGCAAGTAGTCTGTAAAAATTAATCTATTCTCCCTTTTTCAAAATATCAAGTAATGTTGATCATAAAAATGTGGCTAACACGTTAAATGGTGATGAACTCAACTGCTTTGGCACTCTTGATTAAATCAAAGTATATGTTTCAGATCTTGGCAAATGCAACATTATCTTACGCCAAGCCTAGCCTAATGTGATTTAGCAAACTTTAATTGCAAAAGTAGTTTACAGTGCTCCTCAAAATAGTGTCATAAAACAAAGCATAAAATTTGCCAAATATCCTAGTGTTGCTGGGATAATATGGCCTACTTTCTGCTTAGCAGAGACTGTTATGATGCTAAATGCACCCTTAAGCATAAGTAAATTCTAAATATCTAACATTTACCAAGAAATATCCTTGCAGCAATGATTTCACATGCAAAATAGTTCTATTTTAAAATAATCATAATCCTACAACATATGGTAATTCAAAGCCAAGCACAAAACACAAATAAAAATTGCATAATCAAAACAGAGAATAAAAGCCTTTTACTTGACACTGAAAAAAGAGAGTACACCACTGTATGAGAGGTGCTGAGATAATGTTGAAATTTTCCATGCTCACCGATACCCAGTGCATAAGAACAACAGCAATTCACCAATACCCAGTGCATAAGAACAATAGCAAAAGTTGATTCTAGAGTACAGATTTTAACCACTGCAGAGGGTTATCTGCATGACTTGTAGGTAGTGTATTCATATGTCTCATATTCATAAATGTCTCCTTAAAATTTAATCTGAACTGAAAGTAATAGTATAAGACCAATAGTTTAAAATCTAGTAATCTAGTGTTTTGCCTCTCTCTACAGACAATCGTCCTCTCAGAAGTGAAATGCTATCACTTCAAAAAGGCAGGTTTCTACAGAGCTAGTAGACATTGCAGATAATTGCAGGGTGAAGCAGTAGAAAATGCTGTCAACAGTATTATAACACAAGTTAAATATCTTGATGCAGTACGATAATGAAAGCTTCAGAAGCTTACAGATATCCGCTCACAAAAAAAATAATTAAATAACCCAATTCTGAAATCAATGCACATATATTAAATGGGTGCCAAATTTCCATTTTCCAGGACTTGAATCCTCAGCAATCAAAGAAAATCTAAAAAGCATGGCAGTGCTACAGACTAATGTCAATGTTTTATAAAACAAATGTTTAACATTAAACATAGCTAGATTTATTTATTCCAATAATGTAACCTATATTCATGAAATTAAACTACACTGAAGTGAGATACTGAACTTTGCCCCGTGTCAAAATCGGCTGGATTGGAACTTTACCATTTAAAATATGCAGGAATGTTGCTAAGTGCCTGGAAAAATTCTGAGTCAGAAACATTATGTGGCTCAGCCTAACATGGAGTACAAAAGTTAAAAAAAAAAAAAAATAATTCCAAAACAACAGAATAAACTTGGAAGAGAGCAACAGGCTTGAACTGACTTCAACCCGTGCATTCCTTCCTGACCGATGGGGATGTCCAGAATCATTGTGGTGAGCATATAGGACTCAGTAATGGGAATTTATGTTGTGATCCACCTGACCAAAACTAGAGAAGGTCACTAAGCAGATTCCACTAGGACCACATCATTGACGACACACGCAGAAAGACTAGCCATGAACTAAGCTAAGTGTCAAGTTCATTCTTCTTTACAAAGTGCAATGCAAAGGAGTGTTGAAGCTCTGCTCTCTCCTTGAATTCAGCAACATAATGCATAATCCTTACAAGGGTGTTTTCTTTTCATGTTTTTGCATCTCTTTCATGTGCTATGCAAAACTATTGCTGAGACAATTGCAAAATCTATTCTGGAAAAGGAGCCTTCTCCAGGTGGACATCACCCACATGTCAATGACCCGAAAAAACAGTGGAAATAACTTTCATACTGAAAGTTCCTTCAGTCCCTCATTATAGAAACAAAACCACATCACATGATCAAGCAACCCTGATTCAAGCAATCAAGATTTCCAATCTTCAAGGTGGGTTTACTTTTTCATTTAAAACATTTTGATAGTTTAAACTGGTTTTACAACACTATAATAACCATAGAATAAAAAGTAGGTTCATTATCTTTTACCATGTTGTTTATCTTCACACTAACATTTTCCTTGCAATCATTTTGAGGTTGCGTGATATCTAAACCAGGACTGTGGCTTAGTTGCTGAAGTATCCAGAAATCTTGGGTTTGTTTACTTATTTAGAAAGCTTGCTAGTTATGTAATGACACCAATGAAAATAATAATCATCCTTGTTCAACCCAACATGGAGTGATTCTTTCCTACAAAAGAGAGATGCAAGCCTCTAAAACTGACGAGGCCTTCTTACAAAACAGCTGCTTTGGTTTTTAAAGTAAATGTTAGACATGTTAGATGGTTTCACCTCAATAATCAATGTATTACATCAATTCTTTTTATCCCCTTTTTGTTTAGAGGTACTGAGTACTTCATGGTACTGAGTACTTCATAGTACTGAGAGAACTAATTTTTGTAGGAGAAAACACTGTATTTGGAAATAGGAGGCAGATTGCACCAGTAGGAAGTACAATACAAAGAACTATAATATTACTATCCACTTTATTATTTAACCCTCAGGAACAAAGCTTGATTTAATGTTAACTTTATAAATGCATTTTGCATAGTGCTTCACATGCAGAATACAAATGCCAATGCCAGTGGCATAAAAATGATAAACATCTTTAAATTGTCTTAAGTGTTTGTTAAAATAATACACTCTGCAAAGTTATATATTTTTGTTTGTTTGCAACCAAAATTTAAAATTGGCATGAAAAGATGTTTCTACATTTATTTATAATCAGAATGATTTTGGCTTCATGGTATTTAAATAATTCTAAGAGTTCTTGAGCTACTAGAAGTAGGGCTTTTAAAAAGTAGAGATGTGAATACTAAAAAAGACTAGAAAAACAACATTAGTGGAAGTTATTCCACAATACCTTGATATAATTCCATTACTTTATTAGATTATATGAAAGTGTAAGGAGATCCAAAATAAAATTAGCACCATGGCAATAGATATTTTACTACCTATAAAAATAAATTAAATACAAAACCCACATAACCTACAAATTGAAGTTACAGGACTGATTAAGGATATATATTTATTTCATTCTTTTTACCATAGTATGTAGGTACTATGAAAAAACCCAAAAGGTCCTCCCCTCAGCATATCAAATTTAGGCCCCATGAGACAAAAATGTATCTAGTCCCAACTCTGAGATAGCCAAACTCAAGTTAGGCCACAAGTACTATTTGTGGACTTGCATCCCACTCATTTCAATGCAGTTAAAGTGTAGATCTAAACATATATTTATGCTCTTCTATACAGTGTACTGGGAACATCAATATATATATAAGTGTATGTATATACAATATATATATATACAAAATATATATGTGTGTGTGTGTGAGTATATATATATGTATACATATGTATGTATACATATATACATACAGGACTGGGAACATCAAAATACTTTTAGGACCCAGGACCCCAAGAATTTTTTTAGTTTTTCAATAGTGCTCAAAAAAGGGTAAGATAACTATTTCCAGTTATGACTTGTGACATTTGAACATTTCTCACATAAACACACATTCATCTGCCATAACAACACAAGAATTTTTTATTTTTTTACTCTGCTGGCTTTGAGCAAGAGAGGTTATTGCAAAGAAGATGATAG
>JAOXNO010000020.1:47500994-47514629 GCA_028565335.1 Limnodromus scolopaceus | reverse complement strand
ATATGAGGAAATGGCCTTGGAATGCCTAATGAAGTGGTTGAAGCACCATCACTGGAGGTATTTAAAAGACAGGTTGACATAGTGCTTAGTGACATGGTTTCATGATGGTTTTTTATCAGAGTTAGTTTGATGGTCGGACTAGATTATCTTAAAGGTCCCTTCCAACCTAGGCAATTCTATGATTCTTCAGAGAAGTTGGAATTTGCTTTTTTTATTTAATTCATTTAGCAACAGCGACTGTGTTCCATTATTCTTTAGTTTCTTTCTTTTCTTCTGAAAAACAGGCATACACATTAAATATACGGACGCACATAGGTCATCAGTGCAAATCTACCTGATATGTGCTCACAGTCACAAAGGTTAGAGGCATGTATTGGATTTACTGCTTATAATTTTTACTGCTCAAAAAAGTGTGAGGTCTCCATTTAGTATATGTGGTATTTTGGCTTAAGTTATCTAGTGTTTTAAAATAAGCTTTACATGGAGTCGTTGTTTACAGTTTAATAAAGTAGAAAAATGAATTATTTTTTTCTATCTTAACCACTCCAATATACATCATGGAGATACCTAACCTGCTTTTTCATACAGAAATAGGCATGCTGAAGGAGGCTTATTTATCTGATAGGAAGGTCTTTTCTTTATGTTTATTTTTCAAGGAAAATTTTTCTATATGGAGCAGGTTGCAAGCTGGGCTCGACATAATCATGGGCAAATTTCAAATTCAGTGTCTGAATTCAGATTGCTATGTGAAATATGTCCTTTATTGGACATAATTTATTTCTGTTGCTTATCTGCATAATGTCAATATATTTTATATTGTATTTTATATATATATAATATATATATTGTATTTTATATATTAAAACATATTGAAAAACATGGTCTGGAATCATTATTTGCACTTCTTTCAAAAACTACACTACAGTTTTCTAGCTTGGTGAAATCTCTGCAATTGGAATAAGGTTAATCTACATAATCTGCCAAAACTCTTCCATTTACTACTAAGATATGTTCAGATATTTCCTTCTGTAAATTCAAAATGCGTAGAAAACTATTAGCTTCCATAGCATCTTTCCCCCAGCCTTAATGGCTATAGTGTTTTTCACAAAGAATCCTGTCAAGTTGCAATTCGTTTAGCTACTTATTTTTCCAATATGTTATTTATAACTACAGCATAATAAATTGGAAATACTGCATTACCTGATAAAAAGCAGTCAGATAGAGATGTCTCTGTTTTGTAACCTGATAATTTGCTTTCTTAAATCTTTACCTGTTAGAGATGCTGTAGGTGAAACAAAAGATGATATCATTCACATTTATGACTCATCTACATAAGTAGTTTACATACCATAGTGAAGATGAATTTGTACATAGGCTGCATGTATGTTGTTTTTTCCAACAAAAAAATAAATATAGCAAAATTTCCTCGTAGGTTCTCCAAGGTGTTAGGAATTTGCTAGTGAGACAACATAGTGTTATACAACTGATAGAGTTTTATGGCCACAGTTTTCATCCAGCTGTGTTTGCCTTTAACATGTGTGGAGAAGAAAAAACACCAAACGGACAAACAAAAATCCAAATGCTGAAAACCCCCCAATCAAACAACAATCCTCCCTCCCCGAAGAAAACATGAAGTGCAAAGCAGCAAAATGTTTAAATGTGTTTTAAAGTACATTAGCAATTTCTGCTATAATATCTATGCACATTAAGGGGAAGCACATAGTAAAACAACTGAGGTATTTTATTTTCTGAATAGATGCAGAAAAAGTCCTCGTTAGCAAATTGTATGAATGCAGGAAACAATCCTTCAAAAATTATCTGGATTATATGAAACAACCTAACAATTGGAGTATAGAAAAATATTAATTTAAGCCACTTTCCATTATATTTGAAAAGTTGTGGCAGTCTGGTGAAGTTACCACTGACTGGAAAAGGGGAAACATAACCCCCATTTTCAGAAAGGGAAGAAAGGAAGACCCAGAGAACTGCAGTCAGTCCCACATCTGTGCCCAGCAAGATCATGGAGCAGCTACTCCTGGAATCTCTGCTAAGGCACATGGAAAATATGGAGGTGATTGGTGACAGCCAACATGGTGTCATCAAGGGCAATCATGCCTGACAGATCTGGTGGCCTTCTACGTTGGTGCTAAAGTGCTTGTAGATAAGGGGAGAACAACAGACATCATTTACCTGGACTTAATGCAAAGCATTTTGCACTGTCCCGCGTGACATCCTGGTCTCTAAATTGGAAACGCATGGATTTGATGGATGGACAATTCGGTGGATAAGGAAGTGGCTAAATGGCAGCGCTCAAAGAGTTGCAGTCAACAGCTTAAGGTCCAAGTGGGAACTAGTGACAAGTGACATTCCTCAGAGGCCGACACTGGAACTGGTGCTGTTTAACATCTCTTCCAGCAATATGGACAGTGGGATTGAGTGCACCCTCAGCAAGTTTGCTGATGATGCCAAGCTATGTGGAGTGGTCAACATGCTGGGGGGAAGGGGTGCCATCCAGAGGGACCTGGGCAGGCTTGAGATATGGGGCCATGCAAATCTCATGAAGTTCAACCAGGCCAAGTACAAGGTTCTGCACCTGGGTCACAGCAGTCCCCGGCACAAGTACAGGTTGGGAAGAGAATGGATTGAGAGCAGCGCTAAGGAGAAGGACTTGGGGGTGCTGGTGGATGAGAAGCTCAACATGAGTTGGCAATGTGCGCTGGCAGCCCAGGAAGCCAACTGCATCCTGGGCTGCATCAAAAGAAGTGGGGCCAGCAGGTCAAGAGAGGTGATTCTGTGGTTCTATGGGGTGATTCTGCCCCTCTACTCCACTCTGGTAAGACCCCAGCTGGAGTACTGTGTCCAGTTCTGGAGTTCTTGGCAGAGGAAAGACAGTGACCTGTTGGAATGTGTCCAGAGGAGGGCCTTGAGGATGGTCAGAGCACCTCTCGTATGAAGACAGGCTGAGAGAATTGGGATTGTTCAGCTTGGAGAAGATAAAACTCTGGGGAGACCTCATACTATCTTTTCAGTACTTAAAGGAGGCCTATAGGAAAGATGGGAAGGGACTGTTTATCAGGAAGTGTAGTAACAGAATGACAGGTAATGTCTTTCTTGGAGTTGACAACTCAGAAATTGTCTTTACTCCTAAGAAACACAAATGACATACTTAGAGTCTGATGTTGTCTACAAAACTGGTTTCATGTTTTGTAAACATAACTCACATTAATTTATAGCCATATTCGTAACAGTTGGAGCACATAGTCAAATGCAGGTTTATGAAACGAGAGTTCATCTTCAGTTCTGCAGTATGTACTGTTAATGAGACTGTCCAAATGAATAATTTTAATACTAAAAAAGAAAAGGATTCCGTGGACTGTAGCTTTTGTGAAAAATAAACATATAAAAAACATTATAAACAATAAAATAAACAATAAACTTATAAACATTAAAAAATTTAGCAGAGAATTACCCAAAATTAGCAATCAGAAAGCCTAGAATCTCCTGAAGTGTTGGATAAAAGCTTTCAAGCAAAGTAAGAAATAGCAAGCTCCACCCCTTTTAAAATGAATTTACTTTCTTAACATGCTCAGTTTCATTTAGAATACTTTTTTTTTTAATAAACTGTAGTCAATGTGAGTTCTAATAGCCATTGCCAATAAAATTGTGTTTTGCTGCTTTTAAACATCTCACCTCAAGTGACAATGTTAGTTGTGTCTCCTGGCCTGTTCTGGTTTACTCTACAAAGTGTCTGGATATTTATGGAAATGCTCATTGTAGTCTCTCCAGGCACGAAGGTTGAAGCAGAATCCAGCAGCACAGTAGAAATGAGCTGGAATAGGTTTTATCACTGTGGAGCACCAAAACCACAATTGTACCTAGTCTGCGGGCCTGCATTCTGTTTTGGTTTAGGTCCAGTGATAACAGATGGCTCAGAGGTCATCTGAGTAGATAAGATAGGCAACCTGAGGATCAAAATATGAAATGACAGCAAGTTAAAGCAAAATCATACTTACAGTGTTACACACAGAAAAAGGTAGAGTGAGTGACTATGCCAGAGCAGACAGGACAATAATATGCAGGTCATAAAGGCAGCGGAAAGGAACTGGAGCAACTACTATGTCAGTACACTAGAAAAAAAGTCCAGGCAAAATTTGAGAAAGCTCCCTCAATGTTTGAAGACCCCGTCTTCCACAGGTCCCACTTGCATTTCATGGCATTAGCTGTCATCTGCACGCAGCTCTCTCATTTGATAGAGACCATAAGACTCTCAGAGCCTCAGCAGTGAAAGTTCTGTTCCCTGTCATTACATTTCGCTAAACTTTACCTTAGCTATTCACTTTGTAAAGTGATGTGCTAACCTTGTGCAATATTTCCTAACACAGACAGACTTATCTAAGAATTTAACACAGGTGATTAGATACCTGCCACACTGTGTTGTTAGAACAGTGGCATAGTATCTCCTATTCCCTGAGGCATAAATTTCCAATTTGCAAAGAAAATTTCTGATTAAAATGCTAGACTATCCCCTTTTCAGATCAAGCACACCTGAGAATTCAATCCTCATGAAATAAGCGTCAACAAACATGAAGATAATGTTTCACTATACTATGGATATTTTTCTTCTTGATTAGCCTGAAGTATTGAAGAGTGTTTTCTCAAGCCACATTATTGATGCACTGTTATTATTCACAGACTTAAGCCTATAATCTTTGTAAAGTCAAGAGTATAATTAAAATCACTGTAAGACAAATGTCCAGTGAACAAATTTCAGCTATATAGGAGAGCATTCCTTAATTCTATTGAAGTCAGTGTACCTTTCCTTGGGACACAGACTTGAATCACATGTGATAAAGACTTCATTTCTTTGTAGTATCACTATGATCTGATTTAGCCAAGTTTGTCTCCAGGTCTGTTCAACTAAAGGGACATTATTAGAAAGACCAAACAAGATAAGCTCTAACATGAGCTTTGTCCTCTCTGCTACCTATTTTCTGTTATCTTGCCTGTACTAAAACATGGACTAGAATGCAGTAGGAAACGCATACACATTTCCATCATGCCACAGGCCACATATTATTTCATTCTGGCTTGAACAGGCTATCATGCCCTAGGTTACATATCATTTAACTTTGGCTTGAACACTTTTGTTGGGTGCCAATTTTTGCTTCATTTTCCAGCAGTACAAGTCAATCATTAGATGCCTTCCCCTACCTAGGATAATGACCTGAGTTTTTGAGTAGTGAGAAAAGTTTGAGTTTTCTATTTTCTCTCCCTGATGTGAAAAAAGAAAAAGATGCAACTTTCTCTTAGTATTACTCTGTCACTTCAGATTAAGAGTATAGAGCAGTGCACCAAAACCAACCAAACAAAAAACCAACCACAATCTGAGAATCTAGACCAAAATTGCATAATCAGCAGATAGGCTCAATGCAGGGTCAAGTTGTTTTACATTGCTAATTCCCCTCACCCTGACTTTAACAATAGATATACATTTTTCTTCATTCATCTTACAAGGTATGACTGGTGAAGACATTTACATGTTTTCACTAGTTAGGCTATATTCCCTAAACTGTACATTATTTGTAACAGATTCTGCTTTTTCTTTTTCATTGTCCTTTGTATGGATTAAAACACCTTAATATGAATTTCAGGCATGGATCTGCCTTCCTCTTCTGTGTTGACCTATATCGCATGCCAGTAACAGTGAAGAATCTGGCCATTGTTTAGACCAAATTTTACAGTGCCACAGCACATTTGGAAGAGGTTTGATTCCATTTAAGCATTCCTACCCAGCCTTATGTATCTTAATAGTCTTTTGCCAAAGTTGATTAATGATTAGGAAAAAGTTGCCCCAGCAATGTACATTTCAAGTCAAGACCCTTTAATTCGCATGTTATGTATGGTTATGTAAAGTCATATAAGCTTAATCAGCTTTAAGCTGGCATATAACATCTGCGGTGTCCAAAAGTCACTTGGCAGGAAAATCTGGGTACTGCAATGCCTTGACATCCCATCATCTGGTCCATGTTCTGATAACTGAGATTCCAGGATTTGTGAGTGAACACTGGCTTTTGCGCACAGACAATTGCAACAGCTTTGTTTCTTCTAAGGAACAGACTATCTGAGTTATCTTGTAACAATCAGGCATAGTTGTTGTATCAGAAAAGTTTTACTAGAACCCAATAGTTTAGGTACAAATTTTGACCTTGAAGTGTGCCCTTCTTTGTTCTATTCTACTATTTTAGTTTGCATCATGCATACCTTTGATGCATGTATGTAATATTTTACATAATATAAGTGCCAAAGTCCAAGAATTGTGAATGCAATTAAAGACATGCTTATACAGGGGAAATAACCCCAAATATATTTTGTAAGGAAAATGCTGATAACTGTGATATAAATGAGCTACTGGCTCATCAGAAAGTGTGACATGCTAAGAAGATCCATCACAACCTAAAAAAAAAAATAAATTTATGAGTTGGCTCTAAAGAAAGAAGAAGGTCTTTTATTAAACTTAATCTCTTGGGATTCTTTTTTTTCAAGAATTCATTCTCCAGATACAAGGCCACATTCTTAATGAAGGCTTCAGTTCACTGAAGCACAAAAAATTATCTGTTCTTCTCTTTTCATCAAGATATTAATATTTCAAAATTCTTTCTTTGATATAAAATACAAATTCCAAGGCTTTTTCTGATAAATGGAAAGGCAAAATGCCTAATTTACTAAACAAGAGCAACAAAAACAACCTACACATCTGTTTTCTAAGGAGGATAAAATATGACTTCAACAATGGACAATTTTCTTTCTACTACCAGCATCCTTTCTGAGAAATACATTTGTAAGTGGTCCCAGGGGACAAGACTAAACTACTTAGCTTCTTTTTAAAAAAATAAAATATATAGCAAAGGCTACAAGGAAAACAACTGACTTTCATTCAATCGTCATTTAATTCTCTCCAAAAACAATTCCAGAAATATCGCCTGGCCAGGGTGCCAGCGTTTCTGAAAAGCCCTACGAGGCAGCTGCTCGATGCACAACACTGTTCTCCAGCATGAGCAGGCACTCGGCCAGCAGGAAATGGTAGCCCTCAGCAGCTTTCCATGGTTCAGTTTGTGTGCCACAGGAAGAGTCTGCGAGCTGCTTCTGCTCACTGTTCCAACTAGAAGAAGAAGCAGGACCCATACAGGGACTAAGTCAGACAAGATTTCATACTTGAACCAACTATAGCAGCTATGCTTTCCCCTTCCTCCTCCCAGAACTTGTCCTAAATCAACAGAAGGGCAGGGAGGATAGGAAGGGAAGATAAAGAAGTATTTCAGAGGCTAGGTAAACAGTTAGATAATGTCCTGAATTTTCATTCCGATTCCACTTTCAGCAGCTGTATTCATACCTAACTATTATTATTATAGTTGACAACTAAGCACATATGGGAAGTCTTCTAAAGGAGTTGTGGTTAGCTCAAATTAAAAATGAGACAGAAGCTGCTGTGCTCAGATTCCATGGATGCCTGTGAACAAAACAGAGTAGGCAATTAAGGTATGGTTCTTCCTCTCTTCCTCAGCCCCCTTAAGTAGAAACAATAGATAGCCACCTGCACATGGTTTGTTTGTGTTTTTTTTCCAGTTTCCTCAGTTTGAAGAGTCTTATTATTCCCCATTTATTTTTCTTCTTAATAACTTGTTTGTCTTTCCACTACACTGCTTTTGTGATCTGACAGCAGAGTTTGCCCTATCCCTACTACTTTTGATTAGTCTACTTCAGATGCACTCAGAGCCTCGAAACTCTGGAGCTGAATGCAAGACAAATTGCTACAGAGATGTCATGCTAACCTTAAAACAAACGCTCATTCCTTCTTCTTAGAAGGGAAACTCAATCTACTACTTCCAACAAAACAAATCTCCTGCAGTCAGAAACTTTTATTACACTCTTTCCCACTGCCCCATTATAAACAGGGAGAATTAAAAAAAAAATAATAGTCTCTAATTAATATCACATTGAAACTATGTCTCACCAAGGTGTAATGAGGTGACTTACAGTTAAAGAGTGTCAGTAGCATAATAGTGTTACTGTATAATGTATGAAATCTGGATTCTACATCATCCTCCTACCAGTTAATGTAAAACACATAACCTCCACACTTTCACTAGGTTATTTTAAACCATTGAATTTAGAGGAACAGATAGTGTCAAAATATGTGTTTGAAATATGGTACAGTTCTCTTTTCAAACCACCAAACAATTTCCATAGCATTCAACAAAGATTTTGAGCTATAGGATTTTGCTTGATCACTTCATTGTAATGGGCTACTTATAACTTATGATATACTCCCATAGAACTGCTCAAATTTAACTCTAGTGCAAAGCCAGTGGCTTGCATATCTTTGCTCCAAGGATAAATTAGCAGACCTCTGACATGTACTGTCAAGCAATAGGACCCCAAAACAGTTGGTTAAAATGAAGGAAAGTGCACTCACTATGGATGGAACTGAAATGTAGCAAGTAAACACAAATAATGCTTACACATAACGCTTGCCAGTTCAATGGTCCACTGATTATCTAAGTTATTCCTGCAAATTTCTTCTTCCTTTCTAGTGAAAAAAAAAAAAATCCAGTTCTTTCATTTTTTTTTTAACTTCATCACAATTGCAGTCTCATCAACTGAGGGGAAAAGCAATGTTTTTTCCTTTGATGAATTACAGCACAGTATATTTTTTGATCATTATTAGAATTTTGCTGTGACTCAGATATTTAATCTGTTCATGCATATTTTTCCATTTTTAAAGATCAGCTAATGAAAATTGCCTCTCACCTTGATTAAAAAGACCTTTTAGTATCTAAACTTATACTAATAAATATTAATCTGCATCCCAACAGGAAATCAAAACTGTCTTCTAATGTTTAATATGGGCTCCCTCTTCTTTCTCTAATTGTTATTTTGCAGACATTCTGTAATTTATTTATTTTTTTATTAGCAGAGTGATAGCATTGCCTTCAAACAGACAACTAGACTTCTCTCTGGCAACTCACAGCCCCTTAGTTTGGTAAACAACTCAAGTCTCACTTGTAACTTCTTAATTGATTTCATTTGTAGATTATTAATGTTGTTTGCATGTTACTTCAAAAGGAAGAGTAATTTAAATGAAGTGACAGAAATAGGCTCAGCACTCTGCAAACTGAGATCCTTCCTGCTTCGCAGAGAGGTTTTGCTTAAAATCCGGTTCTATCCTGTGTTCTTGTGAAGTCTGTATTGAGTTCAGAGGGAATGAAACACTTTTGTGTGGGACAAAAGATTCAGCATTATGTAAGGGTTCCCACAGAAATACTGCTGCAGGCTAGGTCTTGAAGGAGGAGCTGCCCATTCAGGTAGTAACTTAGACATTTGGTAGAATCTGTTGAAAACCAGTAAAAATGCAAAAAAAACTTTTTTTTTTTTTTTTTATATTTGTTATCTCCTTCCACTTCTCACTGGATATAATTTAAAAAACTGAGAAATTTAGTGTGGCACAAGAGCCACAGACTCCGCTAAGTGGTGAAGCAATGACATTTATTGTTTCACTTTTTCAGCATATATAGTTTCTGTCTTTTGATCACACGCTGTCCCCCTTTCACAGATAGGTTGTGAGTGACTGTCCATACACCGTTGTTAGCAATACAATTGGTTACATTTAAATGTTTATCCCGCCTAGGCTAACAAAACATTACTATTTCAGTACACTGCTATCTGTTTGCTGCATTTCACACCACACACACATCACCATATAAGGACATTGTTTTACTGATCCCAAGGCCTCCTTCCCATCAATACAAGAACACCTGCCGAGCTCTCGTTCAGCAGCCCGTCTCCAACTTTCTCGTTCTCCACAATTTAGAATACAGTTTTAATTGCTTAAAAAACATTTAGAATGTAAATGATCACCTAAAGAAAAAAGTAAGTCTTACTTTTTCATAAGTATATAAAGACCAAAATATGACAGGAATGAAAAGCAGGGAAGTCAGACAAGATAAGTCATCACCAAGAGAAGAAAAACTGCTGGAAAATTAAAGACAGCTGAGGAAGAATAGATCTCAGTTGTTTTGAGTCTCCACAGGATTTTCCAAGGGCAATATTTAATAAAAATAACCTTTTGTCTATGGCAAAATAACACCTCCAAAAACAATAAGGTAGAACATCACCAGATTAACAAAATTGAGACCTTTCTTTGGTATCATCTGTTCTTTTCTTAGTCATTAGAAATGAGGAATATCTCATCTGAATTCTAGACACCAGTATTTATACAGTTTCCATTCACTTTATCTTACCCAATCATATTGTCCTTCTACTGTTTGGGGGGAATTTTTGCAGTATGTCTGTACTACACATTTTGGAAACATTCAATGTTTGGATATATTAACAATGTAAATGATAATAAACATTCTAAGGTGACCTGTACATCAGAAGAAAAGTAATAATGAATTGTAGTTACCAGGACAGAGTCAAACAGAAACAGAAAGAGACGGAGGGGAAATCAAAATATTGAAGTCTTTGTCTGAATTCACATATGAGCCATAGAAACAAGTTGCTTGTCTAAATGTCCATATCACTATATCATCTTTGACACATATAGATGTTAGGTCCTGATCTGATTGTTGGTCTGGAAGGAGTTCGTAATGAACACTTTTGTGTTGCCATCCATTCTTTACGTGGCTGCTGTGATTTTTACCCCATTTAAGGTTGAGGTCCAGGACAGAGACTTCTACCTAACTGCCACGTGTATCACTAGCATACTGTTCACGCTAACACAATAAGTGTTCAGAATAAAGGTATCTGTTAGATATGGCTCTGCTACTCGTCGGGCTTTTCTGTACCTATATAGAAGACAACTAAAGGTAGAGAAAGGAATATCAAAATAAAATAAAACCCCAAAACATTTTCTAGCTTTCATTGAGTTTTTTTTAGAACATGAGCACTTCCTAGTCAACTGTAACAGTAATTATATTTGATTAAAAACAAAAAGGCAAAAAAACCAACCCCAAAAAAAACAAACAAACAATAACAAAAACCTTTATAATGTTTTAATGGTGATTATGTAGTTAGCACTAAATAAATTGCTTCTTTAAATTAAGTTTTCCATGAATAAACCAGTAAATAGGTCCATAGCTCATTCTAAATATGAACAATCTATGTGCCTTTCTTAACCAATCAATTCTTACTTGTCTTCATCAGTATTCAATATATTTCTTCTGTTTAGAAGCTGCAGACTGAGTTAAAGTGCGTTGAAAGATGAATGAATGAAAGACAGGTGATAAATTCACCCCAGCACGAAACTTCAGTTTCATTCTATAAGCTTAATTTTATTTTAAAAAAAAATAATTTTTTGTCTAGTCCTCTGTAAATGGGGGTGGGGATAGAAGGCAGCGGGGATGGAAATAGAAGTGATCTTAAAGTGGCCCCTCCTTTCTTTTTACCTTTTTTTTTGGAGACAAATCTAGATTGCTTCGTGTGTGATCATTTTATAGGATCATTTTTTATTCTGCTGAGTCTCCTACCAAAATGCTGTCATATTTGTTGACTTCATTAGTATGTTTTCTTTTACATATGACTATATGTTCTGACTGCACTGTCTGCACATTGCATATTCATGGTGACTTGTCTTTCTTAAGCATTAAAACAAATGAGATAATCTCTGTTACTAGCACAACTTCCCAACAACTTCACCAAAAGCCAGACTGGGTCCATGAATGCTTTATATAAATATTAAAGCAAAAAAATTATGTAGCTAATCATTTGACATTGTTATCTAACTTTATAGTCTTTGGCCTCTTAAAATAAGTAAATGGAAATGGTTAAAATTTAGAATTCATATGAACATCTGAAGAAAGAAGCCTAAATCTAAAATGTGTAGAACGAAGATCTTGTGTGCTTCAGCAGGAATGCAGCGCAGATTGTTGCTCATCACAGGAAATTTTATATCATCCTATTTTAAAAGGCTGCCACTTTTCATGGAAAGAACAGGAAAGCCATACAAGAAAATGGTGTACAGCTGAGGGAGAAGCAACCATAAAAATGAATTAGGAAAGGTGATATCTGATAATTAAATCTTCCTTGGTAAAAGTTTAGTGGTGTTTTCTGCAGTAGCTATTTCCAGGCTCCACAGGGAGATACAAATGATAAGGTGCAAGCTGATAGTAAACCAAACGATTTCTCTTGCTGCTGGTAACCTCAGGAAATGCAGCTCCCAACCTGCATGTTGTTCTTCCAGTGCTTTATAGCAGTAGGTATCAGTTGTTGATGAGTTTAGAATTAATAATTCAGCTGTCAACAACTGCTATTTAGATAAAGTACACAAATAAAACAATTCTTGTAAAAATACATGAACAATCATGGTACATGAACAATTACTACGGTGAGTACATAAGCAATCATCTGTTCAAATAATGGAGAGTACCTCATCTAATAATAAGTTTTATTGATAAAAATTAGTTTACATTACTATTAGGCCCTGAGAAAGTAAAATATTACATGAGGCAGCTTTAACCTATTTAGGACTTGCAATTATAGGCCCTTGCCATCAACAAACTTATTTCCAATAGCTTATAAGTTTGTCAAACTATTCGTAACACCTTTCATATCACATGTCCATGGGGGGTTAGATTATGAAAAATACTAAGCAAAATACCTTGGCCATTTTCTAGGAAAAGGCTAAGGTTTTCACTGAAAACTCAACATGCTTTTTATATTAGAGGAACATTGGCTCTGAGAAAGCCTTTGTGTTAGAGGCATCTATACCTCTTTTTCCCTGAAAATTTATTAACAGAATTTATTTATTTATTATCCATTTAGAAGCTAATTTCTGAGAAGCTCAACAGAGAGCCAGTAAATCAGATTCTATACGCAACAGACATGGTCCAGACTGTGCAAATGTATGATTTGCTATCCGACCACATGAAGAAAGAAAAAATGGGCTGGTCAGCGGTCTCATCTGAAGTACAAACTCTACAGGAAGATTTCATTATTTGAATGTGTAGGCTGCTTATTCAAGGCTTAGAACAGTAGTAGGCTGGAGCAAGTAGCCTGGGTAAAAAGAAAAAGGAAAAGAAAATAAGTTTGGCATGCATATGCTGGATCTAGGACTGGGAAAGGAAATTAGATCTGAAGGTGTGTAAGGGAGAAAGAGGTAAACTGACAAAAGAAGGCAGAGGTAGGTTCGGAACTATAGGGTTCTGTGAATGAGAACTACTGTGACAGCAGACAAGAAATTGAAGAGATAATGATCAGAAAGAAAGTTAGCCAGATGCACCAGAAGAAATACATCTAGTAGTGAGAAAAGACCAAAGTGAACATACGCAGTATGAATAAAGGAAACTAATGCATAAATTTGGATAAGAAATAAACAAAAAAAGAAATTAAAATAGTATCTGGGGGAGAATGGGAATGATAAATCAGCATGAAAATCAGCACCTGAGGAGAACAGAGAAGACAGAGTCACAGAATCACAGAATGATTGAAGTTGGAAGGAACCTCTGGAGCAGTCCACCCCTCCTGCTCAGCAGGGCCACCTAGAGATATTTGCTTTATATCGCTTTAAGAACAAGATTGTTTCAAGCTGGCCAGACAGAAGAGAAAACCATTGTGTGTGTCTGTGAAGGTCAGGCTGGA
>JAOXNO010000020.1:47414816-47439643 GCA_028565335.1 Limnodromus scolopaceus | reverse complement strand
CCTGTCCAGATCCCTCTGCAAAGCCTCTCTACCCTCCAGCAGGTCAACACTCCCACCCAACTTGGTGTCGTCTGCAACTTTGCTGAGGGTGCACTCGATCCCCTTGTCCAGATCAACGGGCAGCTCCAAACAGCTTTCTCACTGTAGCAATTGCTTATCTCTCTCAAATTGGAAAAACAATTCCAGAAAACATGCTTAAAGGTTTCCCAGAGAAAAAAAAAAATGTAGTTGGGGAAAACAGAGGTATCAAGGAATTACTCTGGTTCCTGCCTGTTGCACATACCTGAGAATCATGTTGAAAAAACATTGGCTATTGGTTTTGTTTGTTTTTTCACTTGTTTGTTTGTTTGTTTGTTTGTTTGTTTGTTTTTAATGGAAGTTCAAATGTGCACAATGATCTCTGCCTGGAGTAGCTACTCATTTGGATTCCTGTCCAATAAAGCAGTAGCAATGCCTCTGAGATAAATATAACTGAAGTTGCTAGAACTGTCCAGGATGAGGAGAAGAGGAAATGAGATGTGAGCACAAATGAAGACTGAGATGACATAACGGCCCAGTCTCTCAGTTTTTCTTTTCCTGACTCTGAGCAGCAGCATAGTCAGAGAAGTTCAATCTAAAACTGTTTCAAGCAGAGAGTTCCAGGATAAAGAAAGGTCATCTGAAGGAAAGACCACAGCCACAAATAAAAGCTACTCTTTCTCCCTCTCACTGCCACAAGTTCTCTGTTTAGTTTCTCTCATGAGTGTTGCTATGCCTAGAATTGCTTCCTTCTGGACAGAATCTGACTGGACCATAATTTGTGGTTTTAGAACAATTTAGGATTAATTATTTCCAGAATAGAGGTTGCTTGCTTTCTTTGTCTGCCGATCAGATTGTGTGATTAAGTCAATGATAAATTTACTGAATAAAAGAACTTTCAAACCAGAGCATCTCCAGCCGTGTCAAAACTGAGGTATGATACCTCAGGAACAGCACGCCTTTGTGAGAGTCATTAGACTTTTCAAACTTTGAAACGTTTTCACAGATACCTTGAACTTTGAATAGAACAGCTTTATTAAAAATAAAAATAAAAATAAAAATAAAAATAAAAATAAAAATAAAAATAAAAAAAAAACCCAAGCAAACAAAAAACCCAACAAAAAACCAAAAGCACACCACTGAAATATTTCTTTGTATATCCCTCTGCCATAAACATCTTAAACTATCAGTTGTTTCAGACCACAGGAATCCGTAGTGACACATTTTGCATGAGATGTCTCATCTGCAAGGTTTCAACAATAAAGAGTAAATATTTTTATATTTAGAAAAATATAAAGGGCCATTAATATCTTCCAGGTGAATGCGGCCTGAGAAACCCACAATGCCCCTTCTCTGCTCCAGGGATGTGCCCAGACTTTATCTGTTCACAAATATTCCAACCTACTACAACTGTTGATGGACAAATTGATGGGGGAAGTTAAGGTTTCCATACTCTCTTCCCCCAGAGAAGGCATGAAAGCAGCTGCTGTGCCAACAGCCCAGTCCCTCTGAGTGCACACACATTTTGTATGGGTCATAAAATGAGGAATAATGTTTTTTTCCTTTCTCTCTGTGGCACATGCACACCTCCTCCTTTGGTAATTTGAGACTGCTCAGTGGTAGTCTCAAATTTTTCATCAACCAGTTATCTGAAAGCTGACAATTATTTTTTATGTTCCACCCACAGTTGGTGAGGATTTCTCATGTATATTGCTCTATGCACTGTTAAAACCCTCTTTCTAAATGTCAGATGGCTTGTGTAGTAGAACAGAGTTGTGTTTTAGGGCAACTACTCATGTCTGTCACAGAGATGATCACTAGCATGAGTAAAATGACAAGTTTATGAAATGTATAAGTGCCAAATACATTTTATCACAAAAGGAATTGAGAAAGATAGCTTTTGTTACTGTGCAGCTCTCTAGCAGGTCCATCAATTATAGTTTTTTAATATTGTTGAGTGATAAAGAGAACCTTAGCACTGACAAGCTAAAGCAACATGGTGCTTTTTTACTGCCCTAAATTCACTCTCAGAAGAGATCAGCATCTCTTTACACCTCTGCTGCCTGAGATCGAGGCATTTGGACAAACCCACACCATCTGAGAAGCTTCCTTTATTGCTTTGTTTGAAAAGAGATTTTTCTTCCTGATTTCTGTATTTCAGATTCACCATCTGACTAGATGCTAGAGTACAGGGTACAGTACAACCCATTCTTTGACTTTTACAGGACACATTAATCCCAGAAACCACATGTGCGATTGGAGGGCATGGTCTCTGCGCCTATTGCCCAGCCTTGGCCAGGCTGTGCAGTAGGTGTAGAGATTACCTAACCCCACCTTTTATGTGTGCACACCAAGATCCCTCTCTGAAGCACTGTGTGAGCACTGGCTGTGAGACTAGGAGCCTTTGCCAAAGGTGGATTCTGCACGCATCCCTACACCCATCCAAGAAGACCATACTGGCACCATTCCCAGAGACAATGTAATGCATACAGGTACAATGCCTCCAGCATTTCCAGGAAAGCATTTCTCAGACACTTACCACGTTTCTTCCTGCATCTGTTAAATGCAACACCTGCAAACTTTATGCTGTACTTAAGTAACCTGGTTTTTTTCATATTTCCTAAAATTAAAATGTTTATTATTTTTCCAGCCTAGAATCTGAAAGGAGTTACATAAATATTAAAGCATTTTTGATGAAAGTAGAAATTCCCAGCCAGGATAGTTTGGAGTGGAGGGAGAAGAATTTCTCCATGACGTCAGAATGCTTGGAAAAAAAAAAAAAATCATTATTCCATTACCCCGATGAAAACTATAAAGAGAAATTGCTTGCTCAGGTGAGCAAGAAAAGGATAGACTTATGGAATGACTCTACTCATATTTATTGTGCTTAGTTCCCGGTTTAGACTTTCATCTGAAAATTGGATTTTGACAGCCTTGCTACAGGCAATAGCCTGCTTTTATTAAATAGTTTCACCAGTTGACATTTGAGGTGTCAGTGGTTCAGGATGACTAAAACACATGAAAGGCACAGAAACTTTGTCAGGTACAAAAGCAAATTGCTCTTTTTTGAAATTCTGCCTTTATTGTTGTTAAGCTGAAAGGAAAATGACAAAGACTTCTAATTATATGTGTGTACATATATAGAAAAAAACATTATTTATATGTGTGTGTGTGTATAAAGTCAGCCTATACACTTTCCAAAAAGAGCCAACGAGTAAGCAGCACGCCACACTTCTTAACCAAAGATACTTTTACAGAAAAGAAATAGCAGCTCTTTATATCTTCAGAGCTGCTGCAAGTGCCATGTGGGAATCCTTATTATGCCCAGAACCTTCAATTAAAGAGTGTGTTGCAATAATAAGTAACAGCTGCATGGGAGGTGGGAGTATTAGATCAGGAAGGCAGAGAGGAATGTTTTCATCATTTCTGGCAATGCTGACTACATCAGAGAAGGCTATAGCACCGTTCCTAGATGCTGGAAGGACTGCACTGGGAGGATGTTTGCTTTTGTAATTAAAAAGGTGTAGCAGAGGGAATCTTTCAATTATTCCCCCATGGAGGAATGTTGCCATTGAAAGACAGGTTGTTGCCAGGAATCAGGGTTACAGCAACGTAAATCATTCCCCTTCCCAGCATGGCTCAGCATTAGGAGAGGCATAATTGAGTATTCACAGTATTAAAGGCAAAAAAAAAAAAGTTCATCTGGGATCTAATCCAAAGCACATGGAAGTTAATGGAACAAATTCCAATGAGACTTTGGTCAGGCCACAGTGCACTTAGACAAGTTTGTTTTGTTTTTTTTTTAATTCTTTAACTGTGAAAATTTCCATTTACAACAACGACAAACCAAAGAACTATGCAGAGGTGGAGGGGTTCCTTTTTTAGTCCAGGTACACAAACACTAAGAGAACAATTTTGTTTTCTTTTTCTACCAGCTAACAAGCTCATGGAGAAAACAGGTGAATCTTGTAACAATGGTCTGTTTAGTTGATGAGAACCATCAAGTGACCTAAAAACATAGAACTCCTGTCAAAGGAAGTGGAGAAGATCCCTTGGGCAGAGGGTGAGGGAGCAGGAAAGGATTGTTGAGGTACAGACACAAGCACAATGAGAGGTCAATGAGTAGACAGGAAGATGAAGGTAGAAAAGTTCATTATTTGAGAAGGGAAAAAAGAGAGCAGAAAGGAAATGCTATAGAAATAAAGATGCACTTGACACGCTTAGAAGAAAAGAAGACACAGATGTCATGGAAAGTTTTCCACACACATAGACTGTACAGGAGAAGAACAAGGAGAGAAAATAATATGGGCTGAAGCAGCTGATCAATGTTGTCAGCAGACAAGAGGAGATTACTGAAGCTGGGAACACAATTAGCAGGGAAAACGCCTCTAGACGAGGTACCATGGATAAAATGCTACAAAGTCTTTATAATATCAAACCAAAACCTGTAATGATAAGTGAGGTGAGTCATTATACTCAAAGCTGCTTTTAGATTCCCTCTTACAAAAAGGAGACTTTACTGTATCAGAAATTACATTCAAGGTCTTGGTGTTAAAACTAACTGGAAGCCTTGCTGTGCTATGAGATTGTGCATTGCTTTATCACAGAAGTTAGATATTTATATAACACTTTTTCTTCCTCAGAACCAAAGTACACAAGACTGAACCTTGAGCCAAAGATAGCGTTGTATCTTCCAGAACAGAAGGCCAGTGTGGGATTTATTCTAAGTACATACTATTTTCACCTATTCTTGACTTAATTTTTTTTTGGTGGTGTTTCAGTGAAATTGTGTTTTAGTACTCAATTTTAACAGAAGTGCAAGAATGCGTCCAGTTTCAAGAATGCAACTAGTAATATTTCAGCAGGATTTCCTGAAGTGAACTCAAAACTAGTCACTGCGTTACCCAGCTTGTTTCATACCTTTACAAACATGAAACAGTAGATTGACCTGTCAACAGAAATTAAGCTAGATCTAAGCCCTTTGAAACACCTCATTTACTTAGAGCTATGAGCTAGGTCTACAATAACCCACCAGCCCAACAGCACAACTCTGACAAATGCAAACAGAAGATCCCTCCACACCCATCTTTCCATTCAGTGCTGAAAAAGGAAGTTCAGATCACAGTTACTGGGACATTGGAGAAGAGCTATTTAATACTACAGTCTTTTAATAAACTTTCTGGGTTTCTGCATGGGAAAAAGAAAGATTACATTTTACATATTGTCTTCAAGATTATTTTATATTTCTGTGAGCTGAAAATTATTTTATATAGCAAGAAGCAAACGTATGACTGACCACTACTTTCACAAAGTGAAAGAATAAATTGTTGTAAAGGGCTATTAAGTCAGAATAGATGCCCAAATGAAACAGACTACCAGGAGGTACAGAGATATGTTAGGATGTATTAAGGCTTCATTCTAATGATTTGTTTTTCAGTCCTCTCTCGGTCTCTTTGAAACTCACCTGTTTGTAATCACTTTTTGGTTTTGACCAATGATCATAATCCTATTCCAAAACTTAGCATAGAGATAGTCCCTTCGAGCAGGCAAAGTTTATTCTCTTTCTGCTAACCCTTACCTACTTGTCATTTTCAGAGTAGACTCCTGAATGGTATATGAAGAGCACCATAGTCAATGAAAGCAAAATTCATGTAGCTGAACTACTCAGTGTTTACCAAGAAGTCAGACTGCACACAGGTAGTTACCTGGCTGGTTAAGACACAGTATGTACACTTTAGCTACTTCACAGCATCATGTTTGCATATACATTCAGTTGCTGAAGAATAAGAACACAAATATCATATTTCCCTTTTGAGAAATGGTAAATTCTCATGAAGACTCCAATGGTGACAACAATTCAAAGAAAGTGCAGTTCATCCATAGCTGAATTGACAGTGGATATATGATCAGAACATCTGACAAGTGGACTCATAACTATGTTCTTCTGAAAATGAAGACTATTTCATATTAAACCACCTATTTTGGACTTGCTTTCCAGGTGTACTGCAAGAAGTAGGATATTGTCTAATAAGAAGGTGACAAATAGGTGAATCACCAGTACCAGACCTGCTTCCAAGTGTTAAGTGTAGCTAAGAGAGGGAAGATGGTATTTTGGGTACTGCTATATCTGGGGAATAAAGAAAAGAAATAAAAAACCGAAATACGTTTATATCACCCTCTCCTTTTCCATCTCTACTGGAGTGCTGATGTACCCAGAAACATCTCTCAACCATAGACATCCTTATATTAATTATCAGCTATTCTAATGGAAAATTAGAAGCAGTATAAGAGCAGCTAATTTCTCATGGATGAAAGAAAACAAGAATCAGGATGCACACATTTCAGCCAGGAGACAACACTTGTTGAGTTTTTACAAAATTTTGTAGGGTGTCTTCAAGCTTCCCTGGACAAATAACCAGGTCACTGAAGCTCCAGCAGAAGAGGGTTTTTTAGACAATAAATAGGTGACAAAATCACCATTAAACATAGGTGTACATCACAAGTAATATGATAAGAATTTCCACTGTCATTCTCTGGGGGACTTTATTGTGTGGATGGGAAAGCAAGACAGATTTAAGGATTTTTAGATTATGTAAATCACAAAGGAACATGATTTGTTCTTGTGTAATTACTAAATGTTCTACTTGCTTGATTTGATGCTTACCCTAAAAAGGCCTCTGCTCTTCCAACAACATAGTACAAAAATTTAACCGCCTAAGTGACATATCCTCTTCTGTGGAAGTCTTATAGCCTCCCTTGAGCAGAATCCCCTGTATCTAACAGAGCCATGACACAGTAAGACAGACTGGGGAAAATAGCTTCTTCCAACTAAAACACGAGAACCATCCAGTATGCATTGCATCAGACAATACATAAGCTGTATATACCCAGTGCAAGAATCTCCCTCCCCAAAGGCTTCAGAAAAAGTAGTATCTAGGCCAATGTCAGCTCAACAAATCAAATCTTCAATCTGTTCCTTTATCTGCCTGCTCATTCTTACATTAACCTGCATTTAACTTCTGGCTCCAAGTTTATCATTTATTTATCTATCCTGAGAATGAATAATCTTATTCTAAAATTGGTTCCTTGAAAATCGTAACCATGTTATTACTCTTATTATTCATGGTGGTTTAGAAAGAGAGTCAGGCAACTCACAATTTTAAGGTTTCCTTCTATTGTTTACAGAATATATAAAAGAAATCCTCAGCCTTTGGTAGTTTTGTTATTTTCATTAAGTCTTCCTAAATTTGATTCTTTAAGAATCACAGAATTAGCACAAAATACTAGCAACTGCACTTGGTGCTCCATGGCAGGGGTAGTTGGAAGCTTTTGCAATTCCTTCTTTCAGCAAGGTAAAAACCTCCAAAACAGGAATGGCTTCATAGCCTGTTCTCCAGTTGACAGTGTTTCACTCATCACAATGAGCTGCTGCTGCATGCTGGGGCAAGGGTGCGCTGCAGCTCAATACCAGAGTCAGGGACATCCATGTTGTAGTGAGCTGGTTGGCCTTCTTTAATAACCAGGTTGAAAGCAGGGACTGGTATCTGTGAAGCAGAATAAACAGAGTGGCACTTCAAGTCTCTTTCAGAACAAAATATCCCTCTATCAAACCCAGACAATACCTTCCCAACCCAAGAAAAGCTCATGGAGAGGGGTTTGTGCTTCGCATAGAATAGTTTGGGTTGGAAGGGATCTTAAATATTTTCTAGTTCCAACCCCCTGCCATGGACAGTGACACCACCCACTAGACCGGGTTGCTCATAGACCCATCTAGCCTGGTCTTGAACACTTTCAGGGACTGGGCATCCACAACTTCTCTGGGAAACCTGTTCCAGTGTCTCACCACTCTCACAATACAAATTTTCACCTAATATCTAATCTAAATTTCCCCTCCTCTAGTTTGAAGCTGTTACTTCTTGTCCCATCACTGCACTCCCCTGTGAAAGGTACCTCCTCATCTTTCTTGGAGGACCCCTTCAGAAAGCTGCTATAAGGTCTCCCAGGAGCTTTCTCTTCTCCAGGTTAAACAAGCCCAATTCTCTCAGCCTGTCTTCACAGCAGAGGTGCTCCAGCCCCCTGATCATCTTCATGGCCTCCTCTGGACCTACTCCAACAGGAACATCCTAACCTTCTCTCTTAAGAAAGTATCTCAGAAATAGGAGTATATAGCATTCACCCTGCTGCCAAATCACCTCACCAAGTTTTTGACCATTGCTGATGGCTCCTGAACTGCCTGTGTTTGGGCACTGCGGATTCGTCTGCAGGCTAGTGACATTTTGCTTTGTGATGTCCAAGAGAACGAAGTACACTGAAGAGAACCAACACCATTAAAACGTTTTCTGGACTTCCACAACCACTTTGTTTAGAGATGATCACTGCATTTTACACTCGGATGAGTCACAGTCCCACAAACACTCAGGAGTCTCTTTCAGGGACTGCCAAAGAGGCCAACAGTGAAGTTCAGTGGAGCCTGCCAGTATCTCCTCCAACATAACAAGTTAGAGACATCACAGCCAAACACAACCTGTTTCCCTTGGCTGATGTTACTGCTCTTGATGAAAAAGTCATATGGTGATTCCTCTTTAGGGAGAGGGGAAAAGATTTATCTTCATAGTTGAGGAGAAGGATTTTTGAGCAGCAGCCTAGATACTTTCTAAGACGGTGTCCTGGGTTGAGTGACACAGGACTAACTTTTCTTCTAATGCTGGGGAAAACTGCACTTTTAGAAGACTCTAGTGTTTGAATTAATGAAAATATTTACATTATAGCCAGCCAGACTCTGTGGGATTCAAGGTCTTAATGTTTTTGAGCCTTGCCACTGCAGGGACAAAGAGGAGCAATCCTGGCCAACAGGATTACTTCATACTATGAACATCACATTCAATATAAATTAGAAAAGTTTGCTGTGTAGCTCTCTCTCCCTTGATGGCAGTGGTCCAGACAACTCCTTGCCCCAGTGCTGGACCCCTTAGGCCTTTCTTTCCTCCCAAAGCCATTGCGCTCATAGTATCTGACATTTGCTGTCCGTTGCTGGGAATGCACAGCTTCTTACTGGTATAATTGGCTGAGTATAATTTTTGTATATCTTATATCAGTATTGGGATTAATAGTGGTTCTTTAGTATTATTTAGTCTTATTCTATTAAATTTATTTATATTTCAACCCTCATGTTTCTTTGTGTTCCCCAATTCCCCTTTATGGGTGGGGAGGGGTCATTGGATGATCGAATAATTGTCTAAACTACAATAAATTGTTCGGGGTTTTCTCAAACCATAACAGAGGGAGATCTCTGGGGTCCCTAAGAAGGTAATGTCCATCACAGAAAAATTGACCTAAACAAAAAACAAGGATCTGTATGGAAAAAATGGTGAAAGTTTGAGGTGACGGATCATAAATTTCCTGTTTTGATAAAATAGAGAGTATATGTACCGATAAATGCTTAATGCCCTCATTCAATACTCCCCAAACCTCTATTGCTTCCTTAAACAAATTTGACACACCAAAAGAAAGCACAGAAAATTATTTTCATGCTATGAAGTGCATTCAGCATGACTAGGTAGAGACACAAACAGAATTTTCCTGATGTTTAAGGTCTCAAAAAAATTATCATTGCAACTGACACTAATAGGTGCCATCACTGGTATTCTGAGCAAAGAGACCACGGCTTAGTCAAGCATAGCTACTAATCCCTGTCCCTAGAGAAAGGCTGTCTGGGTCACTGTTGCAATATGTCAATTGAACTGCATGGGCAGGCTTGCATTGCCACTGCCTGTTTTGTGCCTGTACTTCCATCATGTTTCTGTCTTTCCTGTGCTTTTAAAAAAGTGTCTGTGTACTCCACTGAAAATGAATGTGTGGTATAGTCACCTAAGACGTACTGAAAGAGGAAGAGATTAAATACTACTGTGTACACTCTAAAAAGTAACAAAATGCTTTGCTGCAAATCAGGAGAAGCCAAAGGCTACATTAGTGTGATGCAATAAGAGATGACAGACAGGCGTGAGAAGGCGGCTCTCCACTAGGTGATTGGGAAATGCCAATCTAGTCACTGAAGTTTAATTCATTCAAAAGACCTGCAAACCCCTGTTATCCTTTACATCCCTGAAACTGTAATTTAAACAGGAGCAGACCAGCCACGAGGATGCAAATTATGTTGTCTTTCAAACACTGGGATATCATCCACAGGAGATTGCCCAATTCTGCCAGTAAATTGCTTTATAATCTAATCCAGAGCATCTTTGTGGATTTTTTCCCAAACTTCTTCTAATTCCAGATCAAGATGACTACCTTAAAAGTATTATAATCATCCATTGTACTCTAAATACAGCCCACTAAAATAGATCCATTTGAGAGAACTGGAAAAAATAATCTGTGCTTTGCTAAATCATAGTGATCAGATGCTACTTGAGACTTTCAAATACACCAACAGAGATTCTACCAAATTAATCTCACCTTTGACTAGCAAGAGCTGTAACATTCACCTTCTGAGCCTCTGTTGACATTCACTGGCTTGAGAGGCAACGCTGTGCCAGAGTAGCTCTGTGAGACAGTACAAAGCCCCACACCACCCTGAAGTGAATCGACCTTTCCTACATTCTGCAGGTAAGTCTCACACTCCAAGGCCAGCCTTAATTTCTGTGCCCAAGTTTAAAGCAATTGATAAAACATTTACTTAATACAGTGAGAAATGTTCTAATAAGCACATTCTGCTACTCATTATGTAAAAATATTTAATGATGGCATCCTAATCATCTTAGATATGTAATGGATTCTACAAGGAATTCTAGATAATTGCTTTTTCTATTGTCCTTTTTCTCCACTAGTCCCTTATATTAGAGTTCCTTTAAGCATATTTTTATTAAGCTATTTGCCAAAAAATGAAAATATTTTCTTGATTACACAGCTTTCAACTACATTAAGCTTCCATAGTTTATCACATGACTTTTAATAACAAAGATGTTTCATCTCTAAAGGAGGTGTGTACTTAGCCTTCTCAGGCTTTAATAGAGGGCTTCAATATTCTGGATTTGGGATTTTCTTTTTCTTTTTTTCTCTTTTTAAGCAACACTTGCTCCATCTAGTGTCACTTTCTCAAGGGCCAGGGAGGAGGGGAGGGAAAGCACATGCAATGACAACAACTATTAAATGCAGCATGTAGGAACAGAAATCTCATATCAAAACGAGGAGTGTTTCCATTTAGACAATTTGGCTTGTTTCATAGCTTTTCCCTTTAACAACTACACAGAAAGAAGTAAAAAATATGTGATAACTTTTTATCCTTACTACAAGATAAAAAAATAAACTACTATGGGCTAAAAATTCACTATAGCTTTTTTATACCATCATTAGCAAAAATGTGAAAAAAAAAAACCCTTCACTTTTTAACTCTACAAAGATTTCTTGTAACCACCTTTAACATACTGATTAGCATCCTGAAATAATCTACTTCATCAACAAAATGTTTTACCTTGCTGACCCATCCAGTTCTAATTGGCTGGTGGTGTCTATTTAGCTGGGCCTATTACCTGATAGTACTGTTTCAGGTACACAAGGGAGAGGTCATTCTTAAACTAATTACATTGGCTACATGATGAGCAAAACTTCTTCTGGCACAGCTTTGTCTCACAACAGTCTCTTAGTAAGCAGTTGCCAGAAGATATGTAAATTATTTCTTGATGGCAGTAAATGAAGTGCTAATGGCTGCAGATTACTGTTTCAGTAATTTTTTTTTTTATATATATCTTCCATATTAGTTACAAGACGTACTTTTTCTCCCCTGTGTGATAAATGTAGTCATTCTTACAAAAAAATAATTATCATATGCTGAGGATAGAGTTGATTTTATTTTTTTAATATTTTCTGCAACAGCATGCTCTGAAGAAACACAGTATTCATATTAGCATATCTGTACTCTTTTTGGTCCATTGATTCTCCATCTTCTCTGCTTGAAAACCTGGAGAAGTATTGTCTGCAATTCAGAACTTGAAATCAGGCACTCCACGTTACATATTCTGGAAAATTGGATTACTAAATTTCTCCATTTCTTTATATCTGTTTCCCCATCTCTAATATGCACTAGTCATTGTAGAAATTAAAGTTTGAACAACTATTGAAACTCACTGATACCAAGACCTGCTCTGGTTTTCCTAAGGTAAGCCAGGATGCAAGTATACCTAACTCAAAGCTTTAAAAAATTTGAGAAAGACTAACTCTTCCACATAAAAATGTGGTTTTGTTTAAGTTGGTTTCAAATAATGCCATTGTAATTTCCCTTGTTCATAATGCCATTTTGGTTTCACTTGTTCATAGAATAGATTAGAGTGAAAATGAAGACTATTCAGTTGAATAAATAGATTACTGAGGAAGGTGGCTGTAGAATGTCATAAACAATATACATTTTACAGATGCATTCATGTCCCTCCCTGCCAAAAATAAAACATGCCTTTTTGTATGTACACTATGTCATACTCACTGAGTTGAAGAGAGAAAAGAACTCCAGACATATATTTCACTGAATACCTGACCAGTCAACTCATTTCAAGTGAGTGCCATTTTTCTGCAATTAGAAAATACATCCTTCATTCAGAAAATACATAATTTAATACTATTTGCCAGGTGCCAATTCTAACAATTCACAGTATAATATTCTGCCCCATTGAGTAATGACACTTGTTAGAGTAAATGGTTTAAAAGTGTAGCAACCTTTTTAATCCAAGTTTGGTTACAGTAAGCTTATCAAGCCAGAAATGTTTTGCTTGATTGCCTTGGGGATGTCACACTCAGCGTATGTTCACAGATTACTAGAAATTCTAGCATGCTGCAACCACTACAGGCAATGACTGTCCTTCATTTACCATCAGTAACCATTGCAAATTTGTTTTCAAACCCTCACACTTTTTGTTTTACCTGGTAACTAAATAACTTAGAAACACTGTAATACAAAGAGAAAGAGAGCAGTCAGAAGACTGTAACCTTGACTACTGTTCAAGTCTGCAGCTAAATTGAAAAAAATACTGTTTAGGCCTTAACACAATTTCTTCTTCCTTCTTTTTGACGGCAGAAAAGGAAGTTTTATCTGGAAAAGACTATCTTTTATATAAAAATGAAGGAAATAAACCTTTGAAAAACTAGACATAAAAAGACTTCTCTTCCAGTCACAAAAGGGTAGCAGAACCAACATGTGAGGTGTGAATTCAGATATTCCCTTTGCCTGGTGATCAGAAGATTGTGTTTTAAGTGGCTGTAAGATGGGATAATAGCCCAAATACCCAGCTACAGCACATGACATCTCTGCTGAAGCTTGCATGAATATGTATTAGTGGGAAAACTGAAATCTGAATATCCTCCCTGTCAATGAAATAGAGAATGGGTAAAAGCAGACAAGCAAGACATACCCCACAAAAAAATGTTGCATATTGCAGTATATGACATCCCAGTCTTCTAAGATGTGGGATTTTGGACTCCATCTTTGTTCTAATTAGGAGATATACAGACAACTCTGAAGAAAATGGGGACTGTATCCTTCTCAAATATAGAGCGGCCAGCTCCTTTATCAGTTCTAGTCCCAAATATCTATCAAATACACTGGACCGGGGTGAGGGATGTCACTGTTTTGGGGTGGGTTTTTTTTTTCATTTGAAGTATCTGCAAATGAGCTTAAAACCACACCTCTGGGGAACAACAAATCCACCTTTTTCAAAGTGATATTATAAAGCTTTGATGACTACAACTAAGCAATTCTATTGGCTTGAAAGGCACTTAAACAAAGTATCTGTTTTTAATTGCTCAGTAGCTTGCTATTCAAAGAACTCTCTGGGAGCTACAAGTGACCACTACCTCTGGGAAAAGGTTTTAATTGCCTAAATACGTACGTTTGGTCTACTTTTCTGCCCAGGTCTATTTTTAAACAAGAAAGAGGATATGCTTGTGAACTGCAAATAATTCAAATAGAAGAAATTAATGTATTAAGAGCTGCATAGGAACGTGTGCAGGTGCATGTCAAAAAAAAAAAGAAAAAGGATAACAAAACACTTCAGCAACTATTGCATTACAGTGTATACTTTTAGGTTGGGGAGAGGGGGTGGAGGGGTGGGGTTGAGAGGGGTTGTTAGCTCAGTGAAGCAAGTTAAGAAAAAAAGTCATTTTCTGCCTAAGATAAATTAAAATCTGCTTTATTTGGCCTTTACATATCTTCAGTTATACAAACCATCTCCCAGAAAATAATGGAGGTATAAAACTCGCTGTCCATGATCATTATTAGATTTACCTTAGATTCACCATCCTTCGCATCTCTAAAAGCACATTTTCTACAAAGTTAAACAATGCTGTAATCATCCTAACACTTCATAGTTTCTGTCCAGCAGCACAATTAGCCACCACCTACACTAGGATGTTTTAACTGAATTAGTTGATCAGGCCAAACTGAAAAAGGCTCAGCCATTAGGAGAAGCAAGAGTAGTAAGGGTAACTGGAGCCTTACAAACTGAATAGATGACTTCTCATTAAGTTTGTAAAGAGATGAATGTTCTCTTACATCCATCTCAAAGAATGGTCTCACGACACCTCACCACATCTAATCCCAGCTGGCATCAAACCGATATAATTTTGCTTTGCATTGCTTGTACCAGAGTATAGAAAGGATTGTTGTATACAACAGGTATATCTGAAGCAATTTTAAAACAAAAAAATGCTGCCACCAAGAGAATTAAACATGTAGTTTGTTCCTATCTCTCAGACAACTCTCCTAGAGTATTTTTTTCTTCATGCAGAAGTGGCAGCTCTCCAAATTCCCAGCATTTTGCGCTATGCATAGCCTTCCCATTAACTTTCAGCCTAAACTTTCATTGTATTCCCCTGCCCACCAAAAAAGTGTATGTAAACCTTATTACCACCTCATTTGCTTCACAAAGTATAACACAACTTTTCCATTCTTGCCTGAAAAAGACATTTCTACCTTTTTTTCAGTTAAAAAAAGATTGCAGTTTCAAAATCCAGCTGCCTGAAAAATGGCTGTCTTACATTCCCAAATGCCTTTCAAGCACGTTTCTGCATGCACAAAGGCAGACCTCGCCTTCCCAATTCAGGATGCAATTTTCAGTTACTTTCTCATGGCTCTGAGCTATACTCTTGGTTTTCTGCCTGCATATAACCTCTGACCTGTTGTGGTAAAAATCACTTCTGTTTCAGAAAATAAGACTTTCATTATCACTATATTTTTAAACTTCCTCTTAACACCTCTTCTCCTCTTTGCTTTCACTGTGCATATCTTTCCTACTCTGGCCTTGTGACTGAAAGATTTCATTTATCCACTGAATAGTGGTTTTCTGCCATTTACCTTCAATTCACAACATGTTATCAACTTGATTGTTTCTTCTCAACACACACACACCATTTAAATGTATTACTCTGCTTTAATTTCATGTATCTTAAAGCATTAAGCAGTTCATGAGGATTTTTCTGCTACAAATTAAGAAAAAAAAATTAAAACCTCTTCATTTACCTTCTCTGTCTCTTTTTTAAGTTCCATTTGACAGACAACTCATATAAGCTCCATGACAGCACTAAAACAAAGTAACTTTACCAAGTGACTTACCCAGCAGTTCAATGGTGGCAGCAAGCTTAGGCAAGAGAAACTGGGAAATCACTGTTAGTCTCTGAGTTACCATTTATCTGGACAGAAGTAACATAAATGGTACTTTTCTTAACCTGTCAGAAATGAGACCAAAGTGTCTTTCACATGTGAAACCAGCTGTATCACAAAGTTCTTGAAAGTGCCATATTATTATCATATCCACACTGAAGGGAGTGATATAAACACAAGCTTTTAAAGAAACCTCATTCAACCTTCCCCTTAGATCTTCTGTAACTATTAACAGATGTTAGCACAAACAAGGACAGGGCAATAAATCATTCAGATTTCAGAAGGATCTCTAGTCCAAGTTCCACACAGGATATATGGAAAACTTACGGCCTTTTGGTAGCAAGATGCAAGACTTTGCTATTGTGGATCAAACAAGAAGACAAAAAGAATCAGAACAAAATGTCATTTTTTTAAATAGTAGAAGGTTAACAGGCCACTGACCTCATGGCTAATATGACATCCTATGATTTTCAGGGGTCTGGAAATAGAGATCCAAGAGATTTCTTTGTAACTGCAGGTAAGAAACAGGAATCTAGATTCATCACAGAAAGATGCCATGAGGAACTTCAGGGACAGCCTTACCCAAGTCAGGTGAATGGGCAGAAGGATGGAAATGGAAATTCAGTATTGACATACAGAAATTATGAATACTAGAGGGGAAAAAAATCCCTATTCTTATACCCTAGCAATTCATAAAGAGCATATTGCCATCTCTGTGGGCAGAAAAATGAAATCTTTTCTTCAGCTGCAATGTTAGTCTGCATGGAGTGACACTGTGATAAAGCATATTATGCTCTTACATTGAAATCAATGGCTCACAAATCCTTTTAAAATAAATACTTTTAAAACATGACCTGTAATTAGCTGTTAGTGTTATTGACTCAGCAGGTTGCAAAGGATAAGATTTTAAATGCTAATGAAATTAATGAAAAGGGATTAGATATTCATTTGAGCATCACAAATAGCGAGTGCTTTAAATGTAGGCCTTGTGCCAAGCACTAACTGGCAGGAACAAGGATTAGAGTCAGCTTTGAGGGTTCCTTATTAAATTATGTAAGTAACTGTGGGTAAAACCGCCTGGGATGTTTCCTAGTGTGTAAATAACACCACAGACAATGTAAAGTGGGGAGTAGTACTTCCCCACTCAATAACAGCATTAAGGAAGGTCCAATATAAAAGAGAAAAAAAAAAAAGAAAAAAAAAGGATTTTATATTTTTAAGAGGAAGAGAATGAAAACAATATATTGATTTGAACAAACCAGTTTTTCCACAGAGAGCAAAACTCTCATCCCAGAACATACCTCCCAGTCCTGCAAACATCCCTGACTGTGGGTAGGCAAGCCAAGGTTACTTCTTTTGCCTGGCTGCCCAGTCACATCATTTTGACGCTTCTTTTCTCGCAGCCCCTGGTGTTGTACCTCTACTGTGCCATCTTTCACAGAAACCATGTTAGTGTTTCAGTTCAGGAGTGCATAAGCCTTGAGTACTCACAGGCATCTTCCTTATCTCAAAAGAAGGAATCCCAATTTATGACTCTCTTTCCTAAAAAATACCAGACAGAAACACACAAGAGCATACACTGAAACAATCTCTTAGAAACTGTCTTTTCACGCATTTTCTTCATCCTAGGGCTTCTCAGTTAAGGAGAATGGGTAGGTGAGACCTTACCCATAAAAAAAAAAAGCATAACTGTTGTCACAAAACCCGCCTTTGCTATATTTATCAGCCAAATCATGCCTCCCTAAGATCTCAAATCACAAATGTAAATTACATCTGCAAAGATGGGTTCACTGGTTTGCTCTGTTGGTGCCAATTGTTTGCCATCAAGGGTCCTTTCTCTTAATGTGCCTTCATTCCTATTCTCACAAAGCAGCTGCCATCTTCCTTTGGACTGGTTAATATAACTAATCTGATTTTGGAAAGAATATTAATATTTTTCACTCTTTAAAACCTAAGCCAATCTCTAACCAAAGCAGATGGCTGATTTTTGGCTGAGGCAGGTGCCAGGGAAATATGCTGGAAGATGCAGTCCAGCAGCTGGATGCCTCTGAGCTAAGATGTGAAGAAATGACCATGAGGTATCTAAAAAACACCTCAGCACAGAGAAAACAAAAACGTCTAGAAACCGCAGCAAACAATAGCAAGAGGTTACGGCAACAAAATTTCTACCTTACACTCATGCTCCACATAGGAAAGGAAATAACTTGTATTTCTGTTCAATATCATCAGGAGGAAATCTAAGATAAATCTCACTTCTGTCTGTGTTCCTTCCTGCTCCTGACTTCTCAGCATCGCTGTTGGCATACCGAGAATCAAGGCAGCATATCAGATACATCTGCAAAGTGAGGGCTATAAGGAGAGGATGACCTTTGCCAAGTGACAGACCACAAACTAATTTCTGTTTGCAGATGTTTCCAAGCACAGACCCACACACAGCACCTTTGTAACAAGTCACAGAAGTGATCAAACCTTTTCTGTGAGAGGTATTTGACAGGATCTCTATGTGACTACACTTATCCAGCTGTTGCCAAAAAATCTCTCACGTGTCAATGCCTCTCCATAGTCCTCATGTAAGAGGATAGCTTACAGCAAAATTTGAGAGCAGCTGTGAAGAAGGGGATGTGCAGGTGTTGGTGGATGAGAAGCTTAATGAGAGTTGGTAATGCACGCAGGCAGCCCAGAAAGCCAACGGCATCCTGGGCTGCATTAAAAGAAGCATGGCCAGCAGGTTGAGGGCAGTGATCCTGCCTCTGTACTCCACTCTGGTGAGACCTCACCTGGAGTATGGCATCCAGCTTTGGAGTCCTCAGAGCAGGAAGAACATGGATCTGTTGGAAGGGGTCCACAGGAGGGCCATGAAGATGATCAGAGGGCTGGAGCATCTATCCTATGAGGACAGGCTGAGAGAGCTAGGGTTGTTCAGCCTGGAGAAGAGGAGGCTTCCAGTACCAGAAGAGGGCCTGCAGGAGGGATGGGGAGGGACTCTTTATGAGGGGGTGTAGTGATAGGATGAGGGGTAATGGTTTTAAACTGAAGAGAGGAGATTTACATTAGATATTAGGCAGAAATGCTTTACTGTGAGGGTGGTGAGACACTGGAACAGGCTGTCCGGGGAAATTGTGGATGCCCCTTCCCTGGAAGTGTCAAAAACCAGACTGGATGGGTCTTTGAGCAACCTGGCCTAGTGGGTAGCATTTCCACCCACAGCAAAGGGGTTAGAACAAGATGATCTTTAAGGTGCTTTCCAACCCAAACCATTCTATGATTATATGAAAATTTACCTCATATTGTATGTTTTCCACTGGGATACTACTTATTGTGAAACAGCTTCTACTTCTTCAATAGAACAAAACTTACTGAAGTTCAAATATTTTATTTATGATATAAAGAAAGTTTAAGTACAACTGGTACAAAACAAAAGCATTCTGGTTTTCGTAAACTACTGACAATGCACTGAAATGCTAAAGTACAGGTGAGACACTGAGTACAGATTATGCATTCCTAACACTCCTGAAAACATGTGAAATGCTCTTCTGTAAAATGATACACCCAGAGAAGCACAGAGATGAAAACTGCCCCCAGACACAAGCACTGCAGTGCTGCACAAGCACATCAAGTGCAGCATGAACAGAAATGAGGATTCATGGGAAAACCAGATGCTGCAAGAAAAAGAATAATAAAATAAGAAAAACAGAGAGCACAGGAAATACATACCTATGGATAGACAGATAAAAATACACATATATATATGTGTATCGTTAATGCTGATGGAAAATGTAATACAAAGTTTTGCTGTTTGTTTCAATATTTATTTGACAACTGCTGTGAATTAGGACCTGTTAGATTACAGTAGGGTATGAAATTTTTCTCCCTGTAATGTTTCACCAGAGTTGCATATAGCATGAAAGTAGAAATTAACGTATATCACAGCTATTATGGTGTTAAATTTTAATTAGGTTTTCTATCACAACTGGCCAAAGTTCATGTTAGATATGTTTGGAAAAAGATGGGAAGAAGTTGTACTGACGTTTCTGTTTCTCAAGAAGCGATACAGTAGTGGGAGTCAGCACTTGGGAGAAGAGAGAGGGAGTGAGGCAGAGATAGAGAAATGGATGAAGGAAAAAATTGATGAGAAGGAGAAAGAAAGAAACAAAAAAGATGCTGAGGCCCTGATCCAGACAAACATGAATTCCTCTGGTGGCATCTCAGTCATTTTAAAGCTGTATTAGTTCAAATGATTTTCACATAAACTACAGAGCTTCGCTAAAAGCTGTTTGTTAAAAAAAAAAAAATTGGAACCTTTTACACTTTTGATTTATACCACCCTAACAAAATTACAACTAGTCTTGAGATGGTGAGCAAACCACTTTCCACATTCAGAGTTACACTTGAACTGTAACAGCCAAAAGTTCAAAGGATAAATATTAGACATAGATCTAAGCTTAGTACTTCGTAATTGTAACTCTTTTGTCTCGTACCAGAAGACATCATTATAAAAAAGCCTATTTGAATGTAATTACTAGTGAACAGGTTATGTAAGGTGCATTTCGAAGATCTGATAAGTAAGTGTGCAACACATTTAAAACCAATTTTGCAAACAGATTGTCAGAGGTTAATTATGTCCACAGAGACAATATTTATCAACAAAATCACCAGTATTTCATGGAACAAATATTTAATTTTATCTGAAATATTTTTGCTTTAATTTTCTAGTTAAAGTTTAAGAAATCCAAACTTGTGTTATTTCATGGTGTGAGTTATCCTCACACATAACCTTTAAAACATGGCTGAAAAAGAATCTGGTCTAACAAACTAACATTTTGTGCATTTTTTACAGGTACACACACAGCTTTAAGCATCAAAAGAACACAAAAAATATTTAATTCATCCACAGAATGTATGCAGATTTGTATTTATAAAGTCACCTGATAGCCAACAATGGAAGAGAGCAACCTCACAGCAAGCTAACACAGAAAAACATAAAAATGTTCAAGAACAGGTTGGCTCAGGATCCGAACGTCAAAATGCACTCTCTAGCCCTTTTCACACGATATTAAGGAGTTCAGAAAATACTTTTCAGTCCAATTCTGCCCCTAGAAATTTGTTTTACTGGGTTTTGTACTATCCCAACTAAAGCAACAGTGCCAGCAAAAATCTGAACCCATTTCAGCGTTCCTTTCAAGTTTGTAAACATAGTAATTTCTTGTTTCCAGCAAACATGGAAAAATGGGTTAGCATTCTGACATGAAAACAAGATGAAATACTACACTAGGCATGACAACTGACTTTTTGTGTTAAGCTTTACATTATGGCAGTAACTCTCCTAGATTGCTCAGGAGTTTCTCATTCCCTTGATCAGCAAGTAACCTTCCAACCATGTTAACTGTGTTAGATCACTTTAGGAGCACTTGCTACTCAAAAGGTTTAGTTGTCTCTTGGAGACAACTCCAAGGTACATTTCCGTCCTTCTCCAAACTTTTAATAGCTTTATCAGTTGGGGTGATGCAACATCAAAATATTGGGGGGGGGAATATTATTCCAGAGGGGAAAACGACATCAATCTCCAGAGAGGAAACAGATAAACAATACAGGAGAGAACATGATTTTATCAAATATTTTATTAAAATGTTCATTTTTCTTTATAATGGCTGAGAACTTTTCCCATGGCTTTCAAAGTACTCTTTCTGACCATTTATATTTTAAAATCTGTGTATGCACCCATGTTTCTTATTTGAAGAGTTGAAGTGCAAAATTAGGAGGCAAAGTCTTAGGCAACCATGCCAGGTGTGTTCCCTTCTCTGCTGGAAGCATTGCTTTACAATTCTGCAGGTTTACCCTACAGGGCCAGATAGGCATCTACACAGGTTTTGATGATGCTTCCTCACAAATCACAGTACAGTGTCATATTTCAACCAATTGATTAATTTTTATGCATGGGAAAGAAATTATGATTTGCTACAATGGTGCCCCATATTTTCTGACACCTAAAGTGCCTCTGTAAAGTCCGGCACTGTTCCAAAGAGATCAAGCAGCATATTCAGCCTGTGCAGCGTAGAACACTGCCACTCTTGTTGACATCTTACTATGCTATGAATGCAGTGGCTATGGTACTCACAAAATACAGGTATTTCCTTTCTTTCCTTCAAAGAAAAAGAAACCCATGTTTTACCACAAGAAGTATCATTTGCCTCGCACTGTTCCCACTGAAGACAGTGTTAAATTGCTGGCTAACTTCAACAGCAGCAGAGCTTGGACAATATCAAGTACTCCTGAAAAATCCCAGCCTTCATCTCTAGTGTCTTGAGAACACGCACAAGAAGGACCAAGTTGTTACCTTATGTGTGTCATAACATTTTGTGCAAGAGGTGTCACTGTTTAATGAGCTGTGGCATTTGGTGGTAAAATCAAACCTGTTGCTCTAAAGGTTTCTATTATTCAAGCTCTGATGGATCAAGCTTGGAGCAAAAGAAAAAAAAAAGTATCTCAACCACATTCTTTTGTTTTCCAAGTTGTGTTTTCTTAAGCAAAACCTCTCACACCCTTGGCTTCCCTTAGTGTCTCTCTCTCCTCAAACCTCAAGAGTATACCAGAGAAATGTGACAGCATTATGAAAACCCACAAGGCATTTTTGGCTAAGACAGAGGGCAGAGTATAAAGCAGGGCTTAAAATACTCCAGCTGCCACTCTCATCTGCAGGATTTTTCTTGCTCCTCCACCATGGTATGGCTATTAACCTCTCTTTCCATGGCCAGAGAAGTGGACCCCAGGTTTGTTTGATGGGTGGATGGCTGGTTGCCCAAGCAGGGTTCTCCAGCTTAACTCCTCCAAGCAGCCCTGCTCTCACCACCACCTTACTGTGCCTGCTTTCACAGAGCAAAGAAGGGGAACGTACGTCACTAGAAGGTAGCTCTCCACAGCAGCATTGGTGTTTCTTGGGCTTCATTTTGAGTCCATATCCTGGGTGGTGTGAGTGGGAAGCAAGGGTGGAAAAGAGGGAGGAGGCAGACTTCAAAAGCTTTGAGAAGTATCAGTTCAGCTTAAAAACACCTCAGAAATCAAACCGGCCAGGAGAAAAATAGAAATTACTAAGGGCACAGAAAAATAGGATTAGTTTAGCCTGTTAATCTATAATAAGAGTTATGGACAGAGTTGTTCTGGAAAATTCTCAGTGGGAAACCTTAAGAATTCATAATTGAAGCAAAAAGACAGCTGTGCCATTTTGAGTGTTTCCAGTCTCAAAAAATGACAGAATCTAGAAAGCGCTGACTGGCAGTCAATGAAGGACTTCCTGAAGCAAATGAATAAGAATCACAATTTCATATTGGCAATAAATTTTTTAATCCCTGCAAGAAGGGAAGAAAATTTTCTTTCACCAAAATGTTAAAAAGACGCTATGCACCTTCCTCTCCCTCTTTTTAGGTGATTTACAACAACAGCAAATACAATGTAATTTGCTTACATGCTTGGAATAAGAAGATGCTAAGGGAGTCAAGGGACTGGAGGCTGGCAGTGAAGGGCTTTTGTCTCTGTGCTGGTTTCAACTGGGATAGAGTTAATTTTTTCCATAGTAGCTTTTATGGGGTTATGTTTTGGATTTATGCTGGGAACAGTGTTGATGATACAGAGATGTTTCAGTTATTGCTGAGCAGTGCTTACACAATGTCTTTTCTGCTTCTCACAAAACCCCACCAACAAATAGGTTGGGGCAACAATAAGCTGGCAGGGGACACAGTCAAGACAGATGACACCAATTGATCAAAGCAATATTCCATTCCATATGATGTCATGCTCAGCAATTAAAATCCAAGGAAGAAGAACAAAGCAGGGTGACATTTGTAATTATGACATTTGTCTTCCCAAGTAACTGTTACACGTGATGGAGCTTTGCTTTCCGGGGGATGCCTGAACATCTGCCTGCTGGTAGGAAGTAGTGAATGAATCCTTGTGTTGCTTTGCTTGCGTGCATGACTTCTTCTTTACCTATCAATCTGTTTTATCTCAACCCACAAGTTTTCTCTCTCTTACTCTTCTGATTCTCTCCCCCATCCCACTGCGTGGGGAGGGAGCAAGCGGCTGTGTAATGGTTCTTAGTTGCCAGCTGGAGTGCTAGACTTATTGACAGATGAGCTGAAGTTTTCCTACACAATGTGAAAAGTAAAACCAAAGATACTGCATTCTCTAAACCAATTTCTGTGTCACTTCAAAACTAGCATCTCTATATCAACATATGGTCTTCCCAGATTCAGCTGAGATTTTATAGTTCAAAATAACATATTTTTAATTTTAAATATTACCCAGGGACACTGCTTCAGGGGATGATAATGATTTTGGATGATTTTGGGCTTGAGGGTAGACACTGCTCTAAGAAGAGAAAAGAAAAATATCCATAACAGAACTCTTCTTGAATTTAGTAGCATGCGGATCAGATATGCTGGTCTGCATTCTTCAGTTCAACAAGACAACTTGCCCATGCCAGAGTACATCTGAAGTAGCCAATTTGCAATAACAAAAAATTCATACTAGTATTGTTTCTACTGCCTAACCCTCTGGCTGCATTACAGCACAATGCTCATTATCTTTAATAAACTACAAGTAAATAAATTATTTAAATAATGAATCTAACTTAATGACTAAGTAAAATTATATCAGTGGGGAAAACTTGGGGATTATTAAATTATTTGTGTATGGTAAAGGCAAGAGAGAACTCTATGCATCTCACACAAATTTCAATAGAAGTACGAAATTAAGAGATGACCGGTCACGTGTTTTGTTTGCTTAGGTTGTGTTTTGGAAAAGTTCCCTTAATAAATGTCAGTGGTACTAATGGTCATACATTCTAGTTCTGCAAAACTTTTTTCAAATCCATGTAATCTAGTAATATTTCAAATCTATGAAATGAAAAGTGATCAGGTAAATACTGATATATTAGAAAAGCTAAAATAAAATCTTTTGTCATAAAGGAAACAAAGTAGTCCAACACATCACTAGAAAGGCCAAAAAGAAATATTACTAGCACTAGAAAAAGTCAGATCCTAGATTTTCAGGACAAACACTCCTAACAATGATCAACCATGCAACATGAGATAAAAACCACTATAGAGCAGGTTTTGTGCTGCATTAAACTGAGACTGATAATTTCTACTGATGCTAGAAGCTAACCATAACTTTC
>JAOXNO010000020.1:47366421-47382816 GCA_028565335.1 Limnodromus scolopaceus | reverse complement strand
AACAGCATAAATTGCCATTAGCGCACACAATTCCTTTTATTCATAAAATTATTCACTTTCAAAAATTGAAAAATAACATATTCAACAGTCCAATAATATAATTCTCTTCTCTGGAAGTGTTGTTTTTTAGTAAAAGATAACAGTTTAAGTAAAACTACTAGTAAAACAAGTTGGGTAGAAAACCAATAAAATTAGACTAAATTCAAAATGAGGTGTCTTTCAGCACACAGATTTTGTACTGCAATGGATGACACTAATAAAATTGCATTTAACAGTATGTGTTAAGTATGTTCTCACACTATTTTTGCTGTACAGGACATAGAATTAGAACTTGAACGCATTTATGCTGAAACTAGGAATTTCAGTTATAGCTGACATTACCCATTGGACATCTTAGGTGTAATGGAGACAATTGTACATGCACACCTTCTTCCCCTTAAACAGAGGTACTTGAAAAATTCTATGACAAAAATAATCTTTTTGTCCTGTGGATAAAATTTTAGGAAGTAATGTTCTACAAGAGCCAGGAATAAAGGTTCTGTAGGGAAATACTTGGACATACTGCTGGATGAGAAGCTGGACATGAGCCAGCAATATGCACTCACAGCCAACTATATCCTGCATCAAAAGGAGCATGGCTAGCAGGTCCAGTGAAGCGATTCTTGCCCTCTGCTCTGCTCTCACGGAACTCCACCTGGAGTACTGCATCCACAACCGGCATCCCCAGTACAAAAAAGACATGAGCCTATTAGAGCAGGTCCAGAGCAGGACCATGAAAACAGTCAAAGGGCTGAAATACCTCTCCTGTAAGGAAAGGCTGAGAGAGTTGGGGTTGTTCAGCCTTGAGAAGAGAAGGCTCTGGGGAGACTCTGTTTCAGCTTTACAATATAAGGGTGGTCTATGAGAAAGATGGAGAAAGATTTTTTACCAGAGCCTGTAGTGACAGGAAAAGAAGTAAGTGAAATATAGAATAGATTCATGTTGGATTTCACAAAGAAATTTTTTATGATGAGGGTGTTGAGACACTGGAAGGTTTCTTAGAGAAGTTCTGGATGCTCCATCATGAGAAGTATTTAAGGTCAGGTTGGACAGGGCTTTGAAAAACCTGATCCAGTAAAAGATGTCCCCACCTGTGGCAGAGGGTTGGACTAGATGATCTTTGAACTAAACTTCCAACTAAAACCACTCTATAATTCTATGAAAATTTGATTCATGGAGGTTCAAGTCAAGTTGGGGAACACTCGTTTGACTAGTCACTGTATACCATCAACCTTACATTTTCTGTGGCTTCATTGTTACAGCAATTTTTTAATGAAAAAGCTAACCTGGACTTAAAGATTGCTAGTGACTGAGAATTTATCACTTATGTGACTTGTCCCATGGTTATTCTTACTGGAACACAGGCCTTCTGTTTCTAGTTCAAATCTGCGAGTGCAGGTTTTAGTCCTCTGTCCTATGTTTGTCTGCTGCAGTAAAAAATCCTGTTTCTAAACTGTGATTTTTCATTGATAAATATTGACAAGCAAACGGCCTTGTTCACTGTTCAATGAACTTCAAAATGTATATTTTTTATTTATGCTATTGGTTTTTTTGCTGAATGTTCCCCAGTTTGTCTGCATCACTCTTCTCTCTGAACAGCAGAAATCTTTCAAGTAAGACTAACAGCAATGCTAAATAAGTATTAATACAACTTCTCTATTCAAGTACCTTCTGTTTATATAGCCGACAATTCTGACACTAGAATTTACACTGGGAATTTTTATTTAGTTAATTACATTTGCACCTCTAGTTTTTCTTGAAGTTATAACTCCCTTAATGGACATCTCCATTCTATAAACATAACAGTCGTGATTTCCATTTCTATGATTTTCAGTGGATCATATTAGACTACATTCTAGACCTCTAGAAATAGAATTTCAAGCAATGTTAAATCAGATGTATTACAGAAGTTTATTACATTAATATCAATACCTAATAAACCAAATTTATAGTTTCACTAAAAGAAATTTCAGTGGGCTAGTTTCAGATAGCCTGATTTCTATAAGCCCACTTTGATTGCCACTATTTAATCACATTTCGATATCTTAGTAATAAAAACAAATACAGATCTTCCATTATTCCATTTCAGATCAATGATAAGTTTTCTTGGAGCTTTTTGAAACTTTCTCTTTGTTCCAAGGCTTGTTTAAAATCAACATTAACACCTAGAGACCAACTCAAGAGGGTTTAATTTAGGATAGTAGTACGACTGTAGGAGTTTGTGACTGGAATAAATAACATATCTAGTATTTACAAATTCTCTTATTTCAAAAGAATGAATACAAAAAAGTTAAAAGGGAAAGAAAACGTCGGAAGTGGTATTTTTTATATGGAAGTCTTGAGGAGCACTTCCCTTACTGCTTTGCTTTTTAAATATGACTGACTTAAGTGGCACTTCACTGCACAAAACTGGACATAGCTCATCTATAATAAAAAAGCAGGATGTAAATATAATTTCCGCTGACTGCACTCAGAAATTTAGGATTATTTAAATTCTCTACTTTGAGTCTAAATTCCCAAAGTCTCAAGTCTTTTTAGATTAAAAAATATTGATTTATTAAACAAAAAATATATGTAAAACTAGATTTCTGAAACTCTATAGTATATACACTTATGTAATTATATATAAACAGATTATTTAAAAGTAAGCAATATAACTTTTTATCCAGCAAACTTGTTGCTATACAACTTGGAAAATTCCAATAAATGTCACAAAATCCTGTAATCTGAAATGATTAGTAGAAGACTTTTATCATCATCTTGCTAATAGTATTTGTTCACGCTGATCAGTCCTTAAAATCTTATTTAATATACTGCTATATTATAAGATTACTTAGCACAGAAGTTTTAGTCACATTGGATCTTGAATTTGCGAACAGGTAAAAGCTTGTAATATGCTTGAAAAAAACAGCAGAATTACTACAGTTTCTATATTTAAAGCTGTTGAAACTTATCTAAACTGAAAATTCCAAGAAGGACAATTTCCTTAAAGAACAGAAAGTAAATACAAAGAACTATGTATGTGTTTGCACTTTAAATATTGTAAAGAACCAAATGTGTTATTTGGTCTTAATACAGGTGACAACAGGTGACATTCATTTTCTAAGTTAACCCTTCCCCTCTTGTAAAATCAAATATCTTTTTTAAGATTATAATCTATGTTGCACTCTTTCCACTACAACATCCAATGTTTTCATCCTGAGGACATCTATGCCTGTGTATACTTTGTTACAGTGAATATTTACTTTCAGAAGGACTGTATGTAAATTAGTAGCTGTTGCTGTGGACTTGAAAATAAATATGTTGATTTAAAAGGTGAAACAGCGTCTTATAAAGGCTCTTCTGCTCTTTGTTTTATCTGTAGTTACTGGAAGAAACCACAGTAACTAATAAAAAAATTCATTATGATTTTGAAGTGCTTCTGTTCAGATAGAAAAAAGTAGAGTTATTCTGATATTCACTTATGATTTAGATATTTTTGATCTTCAGAGCTGAAGACTGAGTAATACTTTTGTAGTGTAGGAAGGGGTCAAATCTGTGAAAAGAGAAAAAAGAAATATGTCTCAGACTTCAGCTATGTAATCCAGCACAAATAAATGGAGCCCTTAGCTAGAGACAGCTAGGTTTGGTTTTATTTCAAAGTGATCTCTGTGTTATCTTGGCTCATATCATACTGAAGCTATTCCTTCTCCAGTCCGCTTTTCAAAAGCAGATATTGGCATATTCTATAGCATAAAAGTTCAGAAGCGGCAAGTACAAAAGTGATTCGTGATCCAGCCTCATCATAAAAAGCATGGAGATAAGTTTTGTCTAGGAAGGCAGAAAAGTGTACCTCTGAGTTGCTTTGCTCCAAAGCAGTACAAAGCTGGCCTGTGCTTGACGGGACCAAATGCATCTTCCAAGCAGCCTGGCAGCCATTGTCTTAGAGTCCACATTTCACAAGTCCATCACTACATATTTCATAAGTATCTCTAAAGCCAAATCATTATTTCAATTTTTCCTCCACTCCTTCTCTCCGTTTTAACCACTGTTGCTACCGTTATGAGAATCTGGCACTTTTATAGCCGACTTCGCTTTAGAATTAGACGGCTTGAATACTCAAGTCTGCACCTTATGGATACTAAGAAACAAATGTTCATTCAGAACATGAAAAGTACTCTGCAGCCGCATTCTGTGGCATTTCTTTACATTTCTTTTTCACCAGGTCTTGTAGGACCACGATACAGACTACTTACCTGAAATACAGGGAATAAAGATACCATAAGAATAATTCCACAAAAATTAATTTCTACACACAAACTCTCAAAGAGATTTAAACAGAGCCTATGTGGTATTTTGTCTCACAGGAAATTTTCCCTGTGTTTCCTAACACATTTTACTAAACAGGACTCAAGAGATTGACAGTAATTTAATTACAGTAGATATAGGTCAGAATAGAAAAATAAAGTAATAGGTAAACTTTCAGCTGTTGTGCAAGAAAGGCAAAAGCAGTGATTTTGCTGCAACAGTGTTACAGTGGTTAAACAATTAGGGTACAGATACACTGTTAAAGAACGTTCTATCAAAGCAAAGAGCATTTGATATATACACTGTGGTTCATTTTGAGAAGGAGAAGCACTTCTGCAGAAATTCAAAATGACTAATGATAATCCCAAGAGATGTAAATAAATCTGGAGAATGAGGATAATCATTGCATAAGTTATCACTCAATTACGGTTAATGCATGTACAAGACACTTTTTTAATATAAAATTAATTTTTTCTAAAATTATTTAATTTTTTCAATATCATTTTTTCAATATCAAGTGTTTTAGTTAGGGCCCAAACTTTCTAACAAAACACATTCAACATTTTCATTTTTAGTCTTACTTAATATCATAACATACAATTACGGTTTAAGGGTGTATTACTTGTACTCTTAAAAATTAATGTTCCCAATGTATGTCTACATTTATATTCAAGATAGCAGGAAGTTTGTTGCATGTTAGTACATACCCCTTTCCCTTATGTCTTCAATGTATGTTTTCATAAACTCTTTCTCAAACTGCTCCCGTTCCCGTTCACTTTCTATAATTTCTTCAGTGTCTTCACAAACAATAGTCTCAACTGGGCTGTCCTTGAGACTTACAAATCTAGAGGGAGATTAACATAAGAATACATATAACAGGCTTCTGAATATCGTTGGCCAATACGAATAACATTTTAGAAGCTGCTATTACAGCCAGAAGGGGAAGAAGGGGAAGAAGAGGAAGCGTAAAGAATATTTGCTCAATTTTTGCATTATGGCACTGTTAGGATTAATTGTTATTATTAGAAATAAATATTTCAAATGGCACCATCTCTGTACTCCACTTTCCATATGAAAATTATCAGAGTTATCTCTTTCTTTTTGCCTATCTATATAAATCATTCTTGCAATAACAGGTACATTTCTTTATTATGGAACTTCTGACAGATTTACACCATAACTTCACGTCTGTTAATGAGCAGTATGAACTTCATCCTAACAATACTGCTTATTAATCTGGAATTTTGCCAGTGTCACATAGCTGACAATATGTAATTCCATTCTTTCGTTGTTATATAACTTCTATTTTCCAATGCATGACTGGACTTGCATTATGTCGTGCCAGCAAATTTCCTAAAGCTACACATTGCAGGTGAAAAATTAGGTGTTTACATAAGCAACTTACATAATGTGCAAATTAAGTGCACAGTATTTTGAAAATCTCTGATGATGTTACCACTCCAAGAGGAAATCAAATTGATTCTTTCAAAAGAACAAATGTTCCAACAAATCATATGGCTTTTTAAAATCTCATTAATTGCTGTGAGTCTGTGGCAGGTTGACCTTGGCTGGCCAGGTGCCCACCAAGCAGCTCGCTCACTCCCCCTCCTCAGTGGGGCAGGAGAAGAATATAAGATGACAAACTCACATGTTGAGATAAAGACATCTTAATGAAGAAAAGCCAGGTGTGGAAGCAAAGTAGAGAAAAAAAAAAATATTCTCTACTTCTCATCAACAGGTGACATCCAGCCACTTCCTGGGAAGCAGGGATTCAACACATATAGCAGTTGCTTTGGAAGTCAAACACTTTAACAGCAAATGACCCACCTCCCTTTTCCTTTCTCTTAGCTCTTATTTTTAATAAGAGCTGGTATGTCATACGGTATGGAATATCGCTTTGTCCAGTTTGAGTCAGCTGTCCCAGATATGTCCCCTCCCAACTTCTTGCTCATCCTCAGCCTACTGGCCTCTGTGTGGGAGGGTTGGAGAGACAGCCTTGATGTTGTAGGAGCACTGCTCAACAGCAGTCAAAAACCTTGGTGTGTTATCAGCACCAATCTAACTACAAACACAAAGATCAGCACTATCAGGGTTGCTATGCGGAAAGTTAACTCCATCCCAGCTAGACCCAGTATACAGTCTCAAATGGTTTCATAAACAAAAACCTAAACATCACCCACAGAAATGCAAGATCATTGTAATTGCAGACTAAAAGGCCTTTTAGTCTTATCCTGCATGCAGCAACAAGGTGCTGTTTCACAACAAAGAATATATGAACTACTAAAGTCATGTCACACTACTTAACTTTATAATAGCCACATCTCCAACTCCTAGCAGCATACTTTTGACAGCACTGTGCTTAACAATGGCTAACTGCCAGAATACTGGTGCCACTCTGAGGCACAGCTTTGTGACTCCACAATTAGAGGTACCATGACCAAGTACACCCAGGAATATCAGTTTAGGCATACAGATTCACAATGTGGGCAACTGTCAGATAAAAATCAGAAAGCTGCAGCTCCTTTGCAGTTTCCAATCTCTCTAATGCCTCCTTAGGGCTCTGATATAAATTGGGTCAGAATTTGACCATCAGGTATGGTAGAAACCGATGCTTATGAAAGTATTCCTCCTGGGTGCATCTACTTTATCTTCTTAAGAACAGATTACTTTCTCTCTCACATTTACTTACTTTAAACCTGTGGTTGACTCACAGACGGCTGTGGGTATCTCAACCAGGTCATCGCCACTGACAACTAGCAAACTGAGCTTTGGCATATTGGCCAGAGCTCGTGGAAGATAAGTCAACTTGTTTTTCTGTAGGAGAAGTGTCTGCAGTTGATCTAACCTGTAAAAATGTAAAAGATAAAGATAACTTAAAATATTTGTTTCAGAGAGGAGCATCTATCTAAAATAACAATACAGATGTAATCTAGTGTAAAAGAAGAACAATTACATGCACCATCTTTGGCTTCTCAAAAAATACTCATACCACACTTTCAGAAATTGTAATCAACTTTAACAGAAATTTCCAGTCATGGGTCAACTTTATAGATATTAATAACATACTTCTGACACCTACTCAGAAGCGTACCCAAGATAAAATGTTACAAAAATTACTATGCTTTCATACAGAAGATACTGACATAATATGATATAAACCCTAACCATGTGTATCCTGGAACTAATAAAAAAAGAGGGTCACTAGCTCACACCTTTGCCCATATGCTGATTTCTGTGAACTAGATACATCCATGCTAGATACCTCTATTGTTTTTCACCAGTAATTAGTACAGTGGGGAGCAAGGGAAAGACCAGCTCCTGGTCATATGGCTCTTGCAACTTGCCCCACTGAAATCAATTTAATGACAATATTTTGTGGAGGAATGCATTGTGGTTCCTTTACTTTATTTCTCCTGGTTTATCTTAACACAATAGTAATTTCTGGCTGAGCATTCATTCCTTGGAGAAGGTAGAAGATGAAAAGCATAGCAAACCGATGAAACAAGTTTGTCTCATTTGACAAGAAGAGTCCGTTCCTAAAACAGTGTTGCAGGCTACTGTTTATCAGGCCCATATGGTTTGTCTGAATTCAGGGAAAGGTAATAAGTAAGGTTTCAGTTTGTGCCAACTCATCTTTTTTAATTACAGGCTTCATGGTAGTTCATTGAGATTCTTCGACACTGTGGGCAGTGAAACCATGAGTCTGAATAAGAGTATCAATTTACTGGGGGGGGGATACCCTGAAATTTTCTAGTCTTCAGAATGCACATGAGCCCAAGAGATTTCAAAATTCAAGACTCTATGTCAAACAAAGAAAACCTTATTCTGTGGTGTCAATATGATGCTTTAGTATCGAGGCTGGCAACTCAGTACAAAATGGAGAAGATGAAATGCAGAAATGGAGTATTTTGGAAAGAGATAAAGAAATACATATATAGGTTACAGGGAAAAAAATGCCCCTCAATTTGAGTGGGTATCCTTCCGTAAAGTAAAAATATTCTCTTAGAAGCTCTTTGAAGTACAATTAAATGTCTCCTCAGATCCCATGAAAAAAAATGGCAGGTTTATGCTGTTGTGGCTAGATTATGTAAATTACTAAAACAAATTAAGACTTCAGCCCTGCTGTCATAGAAATCTGTGATTAGACCATGCCCAGAAAAGTCTTTTTGTCCAGCAACAAAGCTCTTGTGAAAGTTCAGGTTGAATGAGTTTTCTGTTAAGTTTCTTGTGCCTCAGGGATCTCTATTCCCAGATCAATAAACAATCCATAATTTTTTCAATATGTGTTAATATGTGTTTTGGTTTACTTATGGTTATGTAAAGTTTTGTAATCCAAGTTACAACAGGACACCAGAGTGAATAAATAGGCCTAGAGAAAAGAAAAGGGCTTTCTCAGGCTGATAAACCCCTTTAAAGGGATCAGCATGTTTATTTTTTTAAAACTAGTTCTAGTGGGTCTCTAAATTGAGAGATTGAGTTTATGTGTGTACAGGAATGTATACTTCAGAGTAGGAGAGGAGGATTGTCAGTGCTCTTTTTCATCTTATCAATATTTTTTCTGCTTTACTGTCAAAGTTTATCAGGTGCTTTCAGTAACTTAGATATGCTTTAGCTCATCTTTCCCTCCACCCCGTCTGTCCTCCAGAGAGACATTGTTGCCAACTCCATTAGGTGAGTCACCTTTGTTGGAACTGGAGAGTTTCCTTTGCTGGAACCAGGGCAGACTATGCCCCATGAACTTCCCAAATAAAAATGCCTGAATATAACGACAAATTATCATGAATGTAGCAGAAAATATAATTAGTTAACAGAACAGTAAAGGCACTGACTGTGCAATCTGCCATCAACGAGCTAGAAAATGTCATTTCTGTGACTTTTTCATGTGATTTTTCATTAATGGTATCCCTCGGAAGCTTGTTATTTTCTAGATTTACTTTACAGTTCACAGGCCTGTCAATGAATTAAAAAAATAAACTACCTGTCTATGTCTTCGGGAAGATCTTTCAGGTTGTTGTTGCTAATATCCAACCACTGCAAGTTAGACATCCGGAGTACACAAATTGGAATAGAATGGAACTTGTTTGCTGACATGTCCAAAACTGTGACTTGTTTCAGGTTACTTAGCTAGAAAGAAGTGGTGCTTTATTTCAGTTACATTTTGCAAATACAAGAAGACATTTCATTCATCAAACATTCTTATTCCTCTCAAAGCACTTAGAAAAATAAAAATTGTGTGGGTTTTTTTTATTCAACTTTCTTCCAGCCTTATCTCTTAGATACCATTTTATAAGAAAAAGGATTTCAGAAATAACCACGTTCCGAAGTGTTCGTCACCCTTGTAATGCTCTCATGATATTGAATGAAATCTTCAATCTAAAAAAACCTATAGTTTCAGATGACACCAACATTGAAGCCAGACATTGAATTGGTCCCTTCCCAGGTTACATGTGAACTAAGCTCTGAAGTGACAAAGCACAGTTTTGACAATTAAAAGATGCCACGTTATCATTCTCAAAATCAGAGGTTTTATAACTCCCATCAAAAATACATAGATTTCCTTTGATGCAACTCTGTTATGCACTGAGAGTGTATTGCTAGGAGACCCTTAGAAAATGAAACTGTCAGCTTAAGCCAGCAGAATATTTGGTCCAATATTTTTCAAAGATCTTTAAAAATACATCTTCCATATTGCAAACAATAAGGTGCACTCTTTGAATACTTTTCAAAGGAATTACATTTCTAAGTTAAAAATCTTTGGCGCAATGAAAGTTAACTACAAATGTAAAATATACCTGTTAAATAAATGTGTTAAATAAAGCTCTCAGTGTACTGAATCAATTATTTTCACTACCAGTGTTCATAAAAACATGCAGCTAGCTAAAGTGAATGTATAAATTAACCAAAATAAGCACTTTAGAATGGAAATGATATCCCAGAGTTTCTAATTGTATGTCACCATCACAATCTAGCTCTATAGATCCTGATACAGAAAAAAAAGTAGCAAAAATTTTTCATTGGTCTTTGCCTGAAGGTTTCTTAGAATGTAGAAAATAATTAGGAACCAGAACCCCCAAAACATATGTATTTTCCACTTCCAAGATGAGCAAAATACAAGCAACAGTGTAAATTATAAAAAAGCAGAAATTGATAAAATCCATTCTGAACCCTTGACCAGGATTTTTTTATTTTTATTTATTAAGAATTAAGTGCTATTTTGTTGTATTTTATGGCCAAACTTCTTTTTGTCTCAATACTCTCAAACCTCCCTCTTAATTTGACCCTTGTTATTTAAAATGCTCACATTCACAGCTTGGTATTGTGTCAGAGCCAGTTTGGTTTGGAATTTTTTGGTGATTTTTTGTTGTTGTTGTTTGTGGGGGGTGGGGTTTTGTTTGGTTGTGGTTTTGTTTGGGTTTTGGTGTTTTTTCCTAGAAATAACCTCAAATTTCTGCCAGACCTGAAATTTTGGGGAAATCTTTTCAGGGAGACTTACAGAAGTTATCGTATTACAAATGACTACACAATTAAGTTTACTTTTCAAAACAAAAATACAGGAGCTGAGTTTTTCAGGTCAAAGGTGTAATTTCTAAATCTGCCCACCACCACATTAAAACAAACTTGGTGAGGCATTACCATGAAAATGTCTCACTCCAGAGTCAGAACATGCAAGCACACATATTGTTCTGACAGTTTTCACTTCAAAACCATTTTGTCGTTTTGAAGACTGACTACTAGCAATGAACACTCACTCATATACTGTATATTTTCCAAATACTGAATCTTTTTTCCAAGAAAACAGAATCCTCCTTTGACCAAGGAAAACAGAGTCATTCTTCTAGATTACAGCAATGGGAGAATATAGAAAATACTTGGCACCATCTTTACAATGCATTTACTTTGTTGTTTCAAATTATTGCCACAATTCCAAATCCCAAGCAAATATTCCAAGTTCCTCTGTACTCAGAACAATTTGGTAAAACTGCTGATACACTTTTTTCAACAAAGTCTCCCAGAAGGAATTTAGGAGGCACAGAATTAGAACAATGTCTCACAGGCTTAGATGGTACCCAAAATATTCTCAAACCATCCCGAAAGAAGAAAAGTCACAGTCTCTAATCACCAAGCAGCAGATTATTTTATAATAAACTGACATCACTGTTCACCCAAGATCCTAAACACTTTGCTTTCACATACAGTCACTTCTCATGCTGAAACAATGTGGTAACATTAGCACTAGGTGGTAAAATGGTATTTCTTACACCTACCACTAGGTGGTAAAATGGTATTTCTTAAAATGGTATTTCTTAATAGTTACAGCAGTAACTAGTTTTGTGTTTCCCTGAAAGTACTTTATTGTGTTAAAAGTAACATTAATAAAGCAGTATTACTTTTTTAATAAACAGAGCTGTTTCTGCCATTTTTCATATAGTATTGAAATATTTTGTTTTAATACTTGATTAGATGAAAAACTACATTTTTTAGGAGCTTGCACACCCATAAAATTGTACTAACAAAATATAAGACCATGGACTCTCTTGATATAAAGCTTGGTTCAGCATGTCGCAGAATATATGGATCCATGACTATACTGAGTAAGCTGCAAGCCCTCCATGCTTGTTCTTTTAGGGTAATATTTATGAAAACCTGTCCATTTTCTATAGTATGTTGATACCTAATAGTTTTTTTATGTAATCTGTCTCTGATATGTTACCAACAAACACCTATGATATACGATGCATTAGAAATTATGGCAGCTATGTATTATATTTTCTGAAGAAAACCCTACATATTTTATTTCTTCTTGAAGGACTGATAGATTTTTTCACTTTTCATAACATTTTATTTTCAAACAAGTGTGGCTACCTTATCATTTTTATGTTACAGTTTATTTTTGCTTGATGTTGGTTTTTGCTATTTTCCTTTATTATGTGACTTTGAATCAATCAGTATATAGGCTTCATGCAAGTACTGTTTTAAAAAATAGCTATATTTGAGAGTTTAGCTACCTGGACACACTAATTATGGTCCTTATGTTTAATCACTATTGTCATGTTTATGTTACAGACTGCCCCTTTTTGCTTATCTTAATTATTTTGTTCATAGAAATAATCCAGATAACATAGAACTCCACTGCTTCTCTTTCCCTCTGATAAAGAAAAGGACACCATGTCCAGGTGGAACAAGTTATTTGATTAATGAGTGTGCTTTTCTTTCTGTTCTGCTTTTTACCATGAAAGGGATTTACTGATAAGGTTGCATGTAACTTTATCATGAGTTGCGTACTACTTAGCACCAACAAATGAAAAGGTATAGTCATGTTAAGCCTTACCACAAAAATACTGTATTTTTCAATTACATGTAAATATTCAGTAACAGAAACAGCATCCCATCAAAGTCAACGTATGACAAGACATAACAAAGGATTAATCTGGAGATGTCTATCACTGCATTACAAACATACTTTTGCCCAGAGATTTCAGACTCAATGAATTCAAAGAAAATTTGTACTACTTCAGTAGGATCAGGTCATCACATATGCTGGCTCCAAAAATGCATAGATTGGCACTCAGCATCTCATTAGGCTGCTGAAAGCAGTACATTAGATACGACACAGAAGCACCCTGAGTGCAAACTGCACAGTTGCTTACTTACACATCATGCATTCAAATCAAATCCTCAGCTTTTCTTTCACAGAGCTCTAAGTGTAACCTCTTCTATAATCTCATTCACATTTCTGGAGAGAAGCATCAATTAAAGAAACAGTGTACAAGCATCTTTAGAGGCAGAAGGTACCTTTCATGAAGACATACTTGTATATTTATAGACCAGTCCACCACTGGACTTCCAAACTGGGCGCATGAACTTGAGGAGGCAAAGGCTTTACCACCCCTTAGTAACAGAGTATTCATTCATATATTTTGTGACAAAACCCTCCAAAGCATAACAACGCATGACTTCAAGCAGCACTTCATTTGGTGGTAACATGATAAGCAAAATCCAAGAGATGTATGTGGAAGTAAGTCTTCACCCAAATGACATTATTTTCATTTTGCAATGCTAAAATCCTTAATGTTTTGCAGAGTTAATCCACAAACAGATGATGTTACTTTGATGCCGAACTGTTTACTTGGAAGTTTAACATTACCCCCTCTCATCTTTGGAGCATTACCCTAATTCAAACACCTAATGTTTAAAGTCGAGTAGAGTAATTACAACTATGATGATCTAAGCATAAAAAGTTCATAGACAGGGACTCTGTTTTTTATTAGAGCAGTTTTTTCTATACATAAATCTTTCCTCCAGTCTGCAAAAAATGAGAAAGCTGGCTGCACATGCAATATTCACAAAAATATTCAATTCATAGGTATTGATCCTTCAAAGGTGATTGAAGAATCACGTAGCAATAAGAGCAGAACTACCTTCATACAGTTAAAATCCCTAAGAATGTGAATCATGTGTTTAAGTATAGGAGCTGTTCCAAACTGACAGCTGAGTCATGGGCATGAAATTAAGCAGTCAGTAAATGATTTTCTGGGCTGAAGCCAAACCAAGCCTGCCGTCTCAAAAAATAAATTTATGTTGATTAGTTACATTAAATTTTAATAATATTACTCCTGCAGATACACACAGTCTGCATATATTATAGCACTTTACCATCATAAAGTCATCTCATCTTCAAATCTGCAAAACTTGTAAATTAAGGACTCCCATTAGAAGGAAAACCTAGACTCTAGTAGAAGTCAGTTACAGGTTTCTCATCAACTTAAGTGGCTCCAGTATCTCACTTCAGGTTCATACTCTTCATATGTTTTAATTAAAAAACATTAGAAGAGGAAAAACAGCAATGTCAGTAGCACATAGGTGTTAACTGACATCTCCAGATTGGACAGTAAATGTCTTGAATATATGAACAGACCCTTTTAAGAAATATTCAGTTCCCTCACTAAAAGATGGCCAAATACCTCACAATACAAAAGCAACATAACCAAAAAGCATCGCACTTCCCAACTTCTATACAATTAGGCTATAAGATTTGCAACAACATGTTTTTCAGTTCAAGAACTTTATTGAATTCAGAGGAAGCTGACATTTACACAAATAATGAAAACTTCCATTTCTATGTCACAGTTCAAACAATCAGAGTTCAAATTCTTTCAACCTCCGAATATGGCACAAACACCTTACTGATGTTATAGTAGAATAACACTGAACACTATACATTCAGCTTTATTATTGGCAGTATAGTACGATACTAGCATCATTACTACCAGAGCACATAGAACAGCAAATAAAGCTCCGTGATGCTATGCTGTAAAAACATGTTGAGAGATCTCTACTGTCCAGTTTTAATATCATTAATAGCCATGACAAGCAAATGGGAGAAAGCAAAAAGAAACACAGTGACAAGAAATCACTTACTAAGGTTAAAAAAATACATTAGAGAAAGTACAACACAGGTTTCTTGATTTCTAGTCTTGAGATACTAAGGACCACTCCAGGTGTGTATTATGAAAAGTCTCAGGCAGCTATCAAGAATTTCTTTGATTATAGTGGGGATTTAAGATGCTCTATATTTTTTTATAACATGCTCATTTCCTCCCTTTTTTTAATAAATGTACTCCATCATTCTACAATTCCAGCATCACATTAGGTCCTTGAGTCTAGTCAACCTTTTATTGTTTCTAACAAGCATTTCAAAGAGCATTTTGTATTAGTAACCGGAAGACTTGGAGCAGCTTCTGAGAATGAAAAATATTTCAACTATATTAAAAGCAGTCTGGGGAAACACGGCCTCTTCTTAAGCATCTCCCTGCCCTGCAAGAACTGTATCCAAAGAGAAAACAGAACTCCCCAAAAAACCACCAATACCAAAACCAATCAACCAAACAAAAAACCTAATACCAGCAACAAAGGCAGAAAAGAAGAACAATGAATCATGAAACGGTGATGTCCATGTGTGATCCTGACACATGTATCTTCTAATTCATTGCAGCCCCTCTCTCATCAGAATCACACAGGTCAGACATAACTTTTGTCTGACCAGCTCTGTATTTCACAATGAGACAAAATAGCAGCCTCAAAACAGCTTGGCAGGCAGCACAAGCCACCTGACAGGATTGAAGCTAGGAGTCATAGCCCTTTTCAGCAGTCTAGTGGTCCATACTCCACCCAAACATATATATAATCGTGTATCGTACAACCAGACAATGTCAGGGGAAGTTCTGTTGCATAGTCACACACTTTCTTCACAGAAACTTTAGACAGAGGCACGCACTGGACACATATATGCAGCAACCACACTGCCCATGTAAACTGATGCATGGAGTCTCCAGTTGTGGGTCAAGGAATTTGGCAGACCAAGATTAATGGTATCACCACAGATTAGTGCACAAAGTAATTGGCTGATGTGGCTAGAGTAACAGAAGTGATGGGGAAGCAAACAAAACTTATGTCAATTAAAAATAGGTAGGAAGGAAAAAATTGCCAGGATTGATTTTGCAAAGTAAAAGCTAAGGGAAATCTTATTCCTGCAAAGTTGCACTTACTCTATAAGACATGAAGTTACTTTAACCTTACCGTAACCTTTGTAACTTGTGTCTTTATTGTTCATAAAATTACACACCTACTGAAATCCGTTAGTAGACAAGCCACAATAGTGAATTAGATGGATAGTCTAAACAGCAGCTGAAGACATGCCTCTTTTTTGATATTTGTTCTGCGTTTTCCAGCCATTAATTTCTTAACCTGAAACTCATCATGCTTTACACTGCAGTTCAGAACCATGCCAGAGGCCCAGGTTAGTGAGCTAGCATCTCTTCAATAAGAAAAGCATGAACCACTGGACCATATCCTCCATTGAACTCCGTTGCATTTTCAGCATCACTTCCACTTCATTTTGGGTATAATTTTACTCTCTTTTGACCAGCACTAGTAGAGTAGAGATCTTAACTGGCTGAGCTCTATATGAAACAAAAACATAAGATGATACATGCCCTCAACTGATAGGGCTGCCTTTTTAGTTTATGCCTTTCCCACTGATCAATGATGATGAAAAAAATTCAGTCAGCC
>JAOXNO010000020.1:47314946-47332168 GCA_028565335.1 Limnodromus scolopaceus | reverse complement strand
TACTAATCTTACAGAATTGTAGTTCAGAAGATTTCTATTCAGTTAGTGTGACCATGCTGTTAGAAAACCATTGTGACTTGAGATCTGTAGAGGCTCAAACTGCGTATCTCAAAAAATTAGCTTAAAACTGAATGTTAACTATGGATCTGCGTAAAGAGAATACAATTCCTCAAAATTCATATACTGTAAAATCAAGCCCTTCTCTTCTAAACTAGTACTCTGTGCCAATTTGTCTAAACTAATATTCATTGTATGAGCTTTATCTTTCCTCGGATATGTTAAAATAATTACTTTACAAGTACAAGGAACAGTGGGTCTCCACCTAATGAAAATACATTATCATTTCAATGACATTTGAGAGGTGGGAAAAAAGTGGCACAGAGGTACTAAAAGAAGGAATTCCTATTAGGAATTCAAAATGTGTGATCTGCTCTGATTTTCTTCCTTACAAAGGTTCTCAGAAGGGGATACAAGATGATTTTCCAAAGAGCACTATCCAGGTGATTTTCAAAATAATCGTCTAAGCTATCCCAGTCTACGATGGAGTGTTTTACAAAGCCCATTTTTAACCTCATACTTAATAGTGAAGAATCAGTGGGTCAGATGCACTGTTATACTGTATAGATATGGAGCATGAGACCATAGACAGCCTCGGCACTGATTAGTGCCCAGCGCAAGTTACCATTCTACTTGACTGCAACATTGAGACTAACACCTTAGTTGATTTGTGGACTCAGCTCATTTGCTGCTGATGTTTCCAATAAGAGCCCTTACACTGAGATCTATGGGAAGAATCTAGTAAAACCACTTGCTTTGGTCTTCAAAATCCTTATGTGGGGGATTACTTCTCTGTGAGACTTAACTTCACAGCATCCAGAAAGAAAATTGACACAGCCCAAAAGCAAGCTCAATTCTCAAAATTAAATCTGGAAGTCATACCAGCAACCTACTTGGATTTAGCTATCAACTGTCTAGAGGATGTATTACTGCTTCATTGATGAGAGGAAAGGGGAGACATAATGGAAACACTTATCAGCTAAAAGCCAGTGAGACAGAGGATTCAGCAGCCAGCTCCCAAATGGACACTTTACAGGTCTGTGCTGTTTGCTGCTGCCAACTCTAAGTGGCCAGCCAACAGCAAACCTGCTTTGTGTTTGTAACAGCAAAGCTGGTTATATCCCTGTAAAACTGCACAGGCAATCCCAGCTCTGATTTCTCCTAGTGTTTGAGTGCTCAATCTTCCAAACGTTCAATTTGTAGATGTATTTGTGTGCAAATCACATTACAAAAAAAAAAACCACAATTAATACCACAGCTCCCAGCTTCATAACATACAGGCATTTCTGAGAAAACTGTCACATGTTCATAAATCTTTTCACATCCAAATTGCCAGTCTGTGCAGCTTTAGTTGTATAGTCTGCAAATTCATTTTGCCTAAGTGCATCTTTTTGTGAGAGTAATAGGGCAGAATGTCACATCTGATTCTCTTTTTGGTTAAGAAGGAGTAGTTGAGATCCAAAAACGAAAAATAAGTGGTAAGATTTGTATAACCAATGTAATTTTTACAAAATTCCAGCAAGAAGGGGAAATACAATTCTTTCATAACTTTGTCAAGTGGATTTTCACATTTTTTAAATAATATTCGGCTGTCAGAGACTGGCAGCCTTCTCTGATTTTGAAGGAGCATTGATCTCCTCTAAATATAGCAGCTTTGATTTTATTTTTATCTGCAGACACCTGAACTATGCCACAGTATCTTGTTGAAACAGGAAGCATGCTTTAATGAGGCTGGAGCTGGACAATGAGGCAAAGTGGTTGTGTGATATGGCCACAGTGAGCATATGATAAGGAGACAGAATCAAAGTCCATGGTGGTTAATAGTGTCCTGCTCAAGGTGGCATAGTGTACATAACCGTACACCAATATCTCTTAAATGAGATCTTTCAGCATGTCAGATTGAACTAAAGTGCTCTGGAAAACTGAACAGATTATGCAAGTTTGATTTTGCCCCCTAATGTAAAACCTTGTCTATGGTGACAAAACAACATATTAATGGTTTGGCAAAAGATAATAAGTGACAGAAAAGTTTTGTTAAGGATCTCTCTGTTCCCTGATGCACTGAAAATATTTGCAGTTGCTACTATATCAGTGTCTAGCAGTGTCTAAAGAGCTGTAGTATCTCCTTTTTTTTTTTTCCTCCTAATGTACTACCACACAGGAAAGTGTGCAGTATAAGACTGCACAGCGTTAACATACTTTTCAATATCTAAGGTTCTTGAAGGATGAGACATGATAGCTCTCCAGCAACCAATCCAACTGCATGAATGACTGGCATATCTTGAAGAAATAGTCTTCTCACTAGAGCTGGATGGGAACCAGGGTTTTCTATTTTCTAGTAATTTCATCTATTTTATGTTTATTCAGAAAAGATATAAAGTCAGAACAAAAACACCCAAAAGCTGAAAAAGGAAACACCTTCATATTCAACATCAAATCTGGGACAAAGGTACATTTCATGTCAATCAAATAAATTGTTTTAGTAAAATTAAGTCACTTTATCAATTGACTTTTTAACTTGCATTTTTAATGGAAAGTCTCAAAAATATGTTTCAAATTTATAAACTACACAAAAGTAAAAATTTGATTTTTACTTTCTAATTAATGAAGTAGTCCATCTACAAAATACGTTTCAGTCAAAGCTTTAACAGCTCTAGAAACCTTCAGACCAACTCTAATCCACCTCTTGCTGAATTTCAAAAGAGCATTTATTCAGAGTTTACTTCCAAACTGATATTTCACATCAAACATAACTGCAAGTAAAAAGTGCTTTTTTCAGCAAGACCATTGTGGATTAATGTTAATATTTGACCTGAGCAGAGCTTGAATAAAAAGCTATCACACCACTGAAGCAAGAAGACAGATCCCTAAGTAGTAGAAGGCATCAACAAGCCAGCAAAGATTAATATTATTTTCATCTCTTTCCACCCATTGGGGAATTTTAGAGAAAGATACCTTATTGCAATTTGATTGCTTATACCAAAATTTTAAGAGGGATAAATAACCTGTATCAGTAGAGAATTTAAAATAAGCATATTTGAAAATAAACCACTAGATCAGGGTAAGATAGGAAAAGCTTTCGTCACTTCTAATACTGTGAAAAAACATCAACTTCATATGTATTGGCAAAAAAAAAGAGTTTTGGGGCATTAAAAGTTATAGTGCTATGATAACCAAACTCTTTAACAATAAGAGCATATTTTCCATGTATTTACCATCCATTGCTCTCCAGAAAGGTGAAAAATAAATTTGTTTTTTTCTTTATTTGCTTCATCTGACAACGCATGCCTCTTCTGGAGCTGAGGAGTCTTTCCATAAGTGTCCAAGATCTTCTCATCGGTGTCTACAAAGCCATTCTTGAGGTATTTTGATTGAGGAATGCCTTTCTTCCGGCACTCTAGTATGAAATTCCATTCCTGCTTTATCCTGAAATAGTGCCAAAAAAGGTTTATGTGAATCATCTGAAACAGTATGGCAATTAAGTCTTAAAGCTTGATCTTTGTTGGCACAAGTACTTAACAAAATATAATTATGCAGCTAACTGACCATTTTCAAAGGAAAAAAAAAAAAGGCATTCCTGGAGTTATGCTTAGATTTTCTAGACTTACACGTAGATTTCATTCAGTGACTATAAAACCATGACACCCAGGGAATAACAGTGAAGTGGAGACCAAGTACACTGTAATAGAAAACAGCATGCATGATGCCCTTTATTTCAATAGAGTAGAAAATTTTCACAGAATAAGTTATATGTATAAACAAAAACAAGGACCTGGTGATATATGCAAAATTTTTCATTTGGAAAAATGTCATTTTAGAAAGTAAAAAGTTATAAACATTCCTTTTCCCCTGACTGTTCTTGTTCAAGTATAATGATCTATTTTTTTCTCACATTGTCTTCCAATATCATCTTAGAAAGTGGAGGTTAAGGGTCAAAGTCACCACATGCCAACTAATTTCACATTCAATTTCAGTCTAACTTTAGGCTCACCTTCAGGGCAAACATCTACCCTTATAACTTCAGGTACAAATTCAATTTGATATAATCAAGTATTGCTAAAATCCTGTGCTTTAATTTAAGAGAAATGTATTTTGCTTTAGTTAATTAAGGCACAGGTTGATTGACAACCAGCACTGAAGAGAGCCTTCCTTATAACGAAACAGGACTCTGCAGAGCCCCTTGCATCATAAATCTGATCTCCGGCTTTGAATGCTAGATTTTTGTGGGTTTATGTGAGCTCCACCCTCTGGCAGAAATTTTAAGCTAAAAGACTTGAAGAAAACTGACAGGTGAAGAAGAGCACAAAGATCAGGATAATATACCCCCTAAAGAAAGTCAAAAATGGCATGTCCTAGGAAGAGAATCAGGTCCAAGTTTGTACGTCCAAGTAGTAAGTAACAAAACCTGTACATTATTCCTAGCTAAGCACGAAATAGTCTCTAAAATACTAAGATATTAAAACAACAGCACATGAAACTGAATGTCTGCTTTTGTCACATACAAGAAATCAGTCACAAACTTGGGTACATGAAGTATCTTCCAGGCTTGGTGTCAAAATAAGCAATTTTTGGACGTTCATAGTAACGTATGGGATAGAAACCGCAGGACAGAGTTCATTCACAGGAATATGATACCACAACTTAAAAGTCATATTTGACTCCATACTATCAAAATAAATCATTAGGCATCAAAACTGCATGCCTAAGTAGGAAAGGTATTACTGAGACAGTTCTAAGCTGCCCAGCACAAATTATAGCACTTACTAAAACCCTAGGGGTTGTTAGAAACAAAAGCAGAGAGCACAACAACAACAGCAAGGCTTCAGCTATCTACATACACACAGCACACTGACACACTACAGACAATATAAAAGCCTGGAAACTATGTATGGCTTTGTCAGAGCAGCTAGCCTGGAGAGACCACAAGAAGCCCTGGTTTAGTTTCAAAGAGCAGCACGCTATACATGGGCCATCAGAGAATTACAGAAAGCTCCTTCTGTAATACTTACTGCAATGTTTTTCCATGCAACATTTTTGTAAAGAGAAAATAAAGAAGAATATTTTCTACAAATATTTCAGAATTGAGCTTCATATAACCGGGAAGCTGGTTAAAAGTACAGTTCACTGGGTAAAGTGCTGGCAGACTGCATGAAAACAGCACAACGTCAGAGTAAGTTCATTCTAATGAAGCCACTGGAAGGATCTCTTTCTCCCCTCATTTCCAAAAATAGAAAGATAAAAAAAGATAAAGTGGCACTTAGAAATTAGAAGGCAGTATAAGCTCTTATAAAATAAATGTAAAAACACAAAAAAAAAAGCAAGTGAAGTCACTTATTGTAGGTATACAAAAGAATAGGAAAAGGAATTCTAGTGTATTAGAAGCAGAAGAGCTCTGAGGGAGACATTAGGAGCAATGACTTATCAAGGTATGAAAGGACCAGTGAAGGAATAGGTAAAGAAGTTATTGAGAGCTGCAGAAAAGTTACTCATCCTTGGCTTCATTTCAGTTTTCATTAGAGAGATCAGTATGCTCTTTACAAGTAGGCATCTGAAGGACTTTCTGAGATTTGAAGTGCCAATAGAGGAGGCTTCAGAATAAATATATATATATTTGAAGTAAATCTCATGATTTCTCTCAGTGTCTGATTGTGAACTGGTTTATACCACAGCAAGCTGTGATGAGTAGATCAGTTAAGAAGAAAAATACTGGACACATAGAAAACATGTCCAGCAACATGCTTAGCTCAAGGAGTGTCTAGAGGTGTACTGACACGGCCGGTACAGTCAAGGAAGAGTCCACCACCAACCCATAACATCTCAAAATCTTTTCTGAAGCTAGTTGATATAACGAAGACAAGAAAATAGGTTAGAGCAGGCACAGCTCCTTAGCCCATTTTGTGATTCTTCAATATTCTGCATCTGATACTTCTGGTTACAGAGAGAGAAATACCCAAGTACCTGATCTCTAGCCCTGCCAAACGGTATCCCCTCCAGCTGCAGCCTGGAAGTACTCAGATAACAGAATTTCCCATACCAGCAGACATGAAACACCTCTTTCAGATGCTTTGATACATGAGCAAATTCAATTTTTAGTGTTGATCTTGCTTATTCAATCTGTCATTTAAACCCCAAAGACTACCAGCACAACAGAAGGCAGACAAAGCAATAACACAAGATCACTAGGAAAAACTAGAAAATAACACTTTCATATACTATAAGAAAAATAAACACACCCAAACCACCTACTCATCCTTTTCCCAAAACTCATCTACCAGTAAGCATAGGTAATTAGCTATAAAAGCTCTGTCTTACTGCAGGTGGGAGGTAAAGTGGGCAAGGGAAAAAAAAAAAAAAAAGTTGAGTCCCCAAGGAAGAGAACAACAAAAGGATCTGAAACATTAAAAGGCAGGAACTGAAAATGGCTAAAACCCTGACATTCCTTTTTTTCTAAAATCTTCTAAATAATCCTAGCTTTCCTTACCACTGCTGTTTCTCACATCCTCCTCCAGTCCTCCACATACAGCTTTTCTGTCCCTCTGTGAAGCTTAACTCTGCATTACGGCTCTCTTATTTCCATGGAAATCCTTCATTTTTTACCAAAGTAATAAACATTTCATCTCAGAGCATAATTCAATGCATTGAAAAAGTTTGCCTCCAAGATGCTTTTTTTGTGTTCATTGCTCTTCATTTAAGCAAAAAAATGACTGACCTGTTCCTCGTAGCTTAAATTCTAAGAATGTTAGAAACTTGAAAAACAGAAAGGAGGTCAAAAAGTCTGTCGATAAAAGTAAGGCACTGAGCTGCTCTACTACACCTCAGTACTCGTTCTGTCAGGTAGACTCCAGGAACATAAGGGCAAAGGGCTAACATCTAAAATTTTACTCTCTCACAACAAGGAATATAGAAAATGGCAAGAAGATCAAAGAATAAACTGTTCTCTGACACCTTACTGACAACATGCTCAAAACAAAAATCTCAGGAGGTCACAACACATTATTAGCCAAATAAAAAAAAATGCACATAACAAAATCTGCTGTTAACCAAGTCAGTCAGTGAAATATTGACCTCAGGAGAAAGACAGGCATTAAAAAGTAAGCCTGTTTAGGAATTCAATGTGGATATCATGCAGTGATGTGGAAATCCTGTGTAAAATTTCTTCTTTGCTCATATATTAAATGATGGCAAGCTCATAAAGCTTTTAAAGAATGCCCACTTACGATCACCAGGCTAATTACTGTGCACAAGCCCATTTTGAAAAGATGGAAAGTGAATTAATAATGGAGCAACAAACATGCATAATTTTGTACAGCACATCTCAGAATGAAAACATGATATAACCCAAGGGCAGAGGATCTAACAATCTATAGCCCCTGTTTGTACCCTTTGTGTACACATTAGCCAAATGAATCAATGTGAGCCTTGCTGGCCCGGAGGTGTGACTTACATCAAGCTGGTATGTATCATTAAGCAAAGATTACAAAACTGTAATTTACAGGTTACATTTGAGATCAAACCAAAGGGATCTATTCAACTACATGGTTGTTACTCAGCAATGTCATTGGCAAAAAAAATTGAGATGATGGTACTTCTTAAAGGATCTTTACGAAAATAAAGACCATTTTGAGCCTTCCTTTGGTAACAGTGCTCAAATAAAATAGAATTGCCACCACATTTGTTGAATACGGAGGCTATTGCATGAATCTTCAGGAAAGACAGGAAAGGCATTGAAACTAAAATGGCAAACAGAAAAAAAGTTATCCACAATAATAAAATCAGCCTTTAAATATGCTAATATAGAGAAATTAAATTTTTCATCTTGGCAGCTTAAAGGCTTCTGATATTCCTGGGACACATTTTCACTTACGACAAATAAATGAGTTAGTTTCAAAGTCACAGCCCTCCTGAAGTTTGTGTCTTTTTATAACTATTCAGCAGTTATACATTTTGATCTTCCTCTAGAACTTGATCAAACAGTGACAGTCAGATTAAAGAAACGACTACCATTTTCAATATTCAAAAAGAGTGTGTTACTCAAGTCAAGCCTAATTTAGGTGGGAGTATGAGCACAAAAAAATATTTTTTCTGGACATAGGACCCAGATGAGGTCTAAGGTTCCACGTCAGCTAAATACTCCAGTATTTCCATTTCAATCATGCAAATAGTCCAACTAATTTTAAAAAAGGCTGTTTATGTTTGTCAAAAAAAAAAGTTATGTTTCATACCTTTATGCCTGTAAAACAAAAACACATCTGTCACTAAAGCAGACTGTAAATGGTATAGAGGAAAGATTGATTCTGGCAAGCTATTTCCCAATATATATTTTTTTTTAGTAAGCTTTCATGGCAATACACTATAGATGTGAAACAGGATTAGCAGGAAAATGGAATATTCAAGTATTTCCATTTTGGTTAGTGCTGAACTTGTCTTCAGGTAATCATTTCCAAACATTATTTCACTATTGGAGTATATCTGCAGCAAAGACATTTAACAACATACAATTAAATTTTTTTTTATTATGAATATTTCCTTTTGAGGATATGGGAGTTCCTTGCTTGGCATTTTAGATTCTCCAGCAAAATCATGAATCAAATTAACCTGATCGAAGGAATTACTGTAGAATAAAATCAGTGATGTGACCAGCTTGGAAGAATTTTGCATTAGTGAGTATTTCAGTTTTTACCTTACCTGCATTTCACACAGAAGACAAACATGTTGCGATCCTTCAAAAAAAAAAAAATCTAACTGTAAATGCTTGCTCTTTTCCCCTTTTCAAAAAATGACAAGTAGAAAGTAAAAATAATGAGGAAAATCATCATACCACATCAAATTAATCTGACAGCATTCAGGATTTCAAGGTACAATATAAGATTGTTCAGCACTACCACAATTAAAAGACGAAATATAAAAGAGTGTTATAAACACAAACTTCTTTGCATAATACAGACTTTCATAAAGATCTGGATAACCATAGAACAGTGCACATTTTTTGTAACAGTTCATGTTTCATATCCTCTGGGAGATTTAGAATGGGCTTGTCTGATGGGATTAAGGCCATGAAGTAAAATGAAATGACTTCTGCAAAACAGTGTACTGTCTCTTTTTTTTCATACTCAGTTACTGGTATATATGTGCCACCCAGAAGTAGGGGTTCCTTAGACTGCTGTTCTTCCACAGTCCCACAAAACCAAAGGGGAAACAGAGGCCTGAATTAACTACATCCAAAGTGGTCTGATACCAGAATCTCAGAAAGCCAGATATGAGCCTCTCACAATATTCTCAGTAGAATCTTCTCCAGAATCAGCTTTCACTGGCCAGCTTCTTAAACATCTGTTCTAGACCTGTAAATAACCAAAATCTTTGCAAGACCTCCCCATTAATGCAAATACAGTTCAGGCTTTGCATTTATTTGTGAGGTTTTCCTCTTAGAAAAACTTCAATCAAAAAAGAGTAATATCTTACATGTGACTGCTTACTGACCCCGTATGGATTACCTTGCCAGAAGGCAAGCAAAGTTCCCTAGATATTCATTGGGACCTTTTCCTCAAATAATAAATGCTATATTTCATTATATATTATCAGGTCATTTTACACAGCAGCACAGCTGATATGGAACTGCACAATCTCAAGGGCATTAGTGAATTGTAACCATTTTGAAAAAAAATGGATTTTGTTTAAAAAAAAAAATACCTAAGCAACCTCAGCAGGCAAGACTTCAAACTCATCTGTTACACAAGCATATTTGCAGAGAAACTCTATTTTCAGCCCTACTTGGGAATTCACTCGGACTGCTGGCAAAAGTAAATGTCTAGAATCTTAAATACTACAACGCAGTGCTTAATTTGGGAAACTGCCTTCTTTGAATGTATTTTTGTAATTAACATTTTGGGTCACAGTCCTTTCCAAAGTGCTTTTTTACTGTGATTTGACAGTAAGTACTGTCACCAATTTCAGTGGATCTACCTGGCAATGGTAAAATTTTAACTTCTAAGTAGAATATCAGAATTTCATCACACACAGAATTCCCTAAAATACTGAAAATAATTTTTACAGGGAAACATTATTCTATTAAACCTTTAATTCTAATTACAATTTTATCTATGCTTTCAAGTTAACAACAAGCAGAATTTTGTCCTATTTTGGGGCTAACCTTTGGAAGCACTGGAAAGTATCTAAGAAATAACTTGACATCTGACCTTTGGGACCTAAAGGCCAGTGGTCACTGCACACCTCATAAAACAAAGAGGATTTTTCTTTTAACTTAATTTGACCATTATTCTGTCAGCTTTATCCATTCTATGAGGCCTGCATCATAAGAATGGACGTGAACTTTGCCATTCATTTCATTAGGTGAAATACTGGTCACTCATGTTCAGGAAACAAAGCTCCTTTTTTTCCAGGAGCTCTAAAAAAAGTAGGACTAGCTGGAAATCAATCTGATTGCATGAAGGCATGCAACAAGACAAAGTACCATATGCAAATTCAAGCCAAAGAAAGAAAACAAAAATCCTTTGTGAATGCTGAAAAAGAACTTGGAACCTTCTACTCCTCTGCATGAGATCCCAAATTCTCCAGCTCCAGTTGGTGCAGGAAGATAAAAGAATGACTTTGGATCTCATTAGTTGAAAAGAGCAGAACAGGCAGTCAAGCTCCACACTTTCAGCTGGATGGGTGGTTACAGACAAATAATCACAGGCAGAAACAACAGGGAGAATGTATTGTTTTTATGGAAAATACAAGTCACAGTAAGAAATAAGGCTTAGCATATGCAACTGATAAAAAACATGTGAGCTGAAATTAGCTGCTTCAGAGCACATAATGTTACTGTCTTTCCCTCGTCTATACAGAAGTTCCCCGTGCCTGGTGCTTCTGGTTTGCTTTTGTATCAGTGTACTCAGAAGTTATCTCCTGTACCACAGAAAACCAAAACCCAAACAAAACATGGCAGGGGGATGTTGACATTCAGGTCCACATTGGGACTGACCTTTCGTCAGTTCTGAAGATGACTGCATGTGCCATTAGAAGGCACCGGTTAGTGATGGGGTTTTTTCTATCCCTCAGCAAATTTTCAGCTGAGGGAAATTCCTCATTTCAGCAAATTTTTTCTATCCCTCAGCTTATACCAAAAAAAAGCTTATCCTTGCCAGAAAATTTAATCCAAAGGACAAGGTTTGGTTTTTTCGGGGTTTTTTTAGGTTTTTTTTTTTTTTGGTTAGGATTATGGTTTTTAATGTGTGTTTTGGGTAGAGATGGGAGAAACAAAACTGTGATTGTGGATGTTTTGAAGAGAAAGGTCTTGTAGTAAGGGCAGTCAGACTTTGTATTACCCTGATCTCCTCGTAGCTCAGCTGTTCTGTTGTCAGTGTAGCTGTACTGGCAGTGAGAATCTGTGAGTGGGTGTCTTCTGAGAAGGCCAAAGCACCACATGAAGGTTTAACGAAATTATAGTCTTAAACAAGGGCACTGTTTAACCCTTTGCATTTTATTGTAAAGCAGAAAGTTATTTTTATTGCTTTTTTCTCTTCTCAGAGGGGAAAGATGACAAGTCATATGTTTCCAACATTGCCAGCACAGTATAATATTTCACTGTTTCTAATGGGAATGAACATAAAGAAACCAAAATACTACTTAAAGAAACCATAAATTAGATATACTAAAAACACTAACATGATTAGTGGGTGTAAGTATTGTAATCAAGGCTCTCTTTAGTATTTGAACAAGAAAAAAATCCTATGATAATTCTTTAATTCTATCCTCTCTCTCCCATTCAGAAGCAATTGTATGTGTACATTTGTTTAATTCCTTTTGTTTCTCCTGCGGACTCAACAAAAAGACTTCAAAAAAAGTATTTCTTAGTACTCCATTTTATTAGCATGTTTTCATGACTTTCACGATAAAGAACCATACTTTTGTACAGTATATAAGGAATAGTAAGTTACAAAATATGTTATTTTTCTCTACACATTAAATCTACACAGTAAACAACAAAATACACTACTAGTAAACCACCGTCTACATAGGAAAGAGCAGGGTCTAATGAAATACAATCATCTGAGGAAAAGAGGTGAGAAATCATTGAAATCAACTCCCCCCCCAAAAAAAAAATTAAATCATCTGACAATGCTTAGTATATGGCAATGTTAGTGGGTAATAATAATGGATTCAGATAAAATGAACAGCAATAAAAGTTGGCTTACTTCTCCAATGAGCTTTTTTCTAATCTTTCTTTCTCTTTCCTCTGACGTTCTTTGTTCTTCTTAACTCGAGTTTCCCACAGTCCTCTTATGAGAGAAAAGTCAAATATTATCACCTGATGCCCCATACTGTCAACATTAAGCTTCTCCTGCAAGAACAAGCCACCATGAACACTTCAGGAAAGAAATAACTAGAAAAATGAAGAACTAAATGATTGTGTTTCATTAAAACTAGTGGGGGAAAAAAAGCTGAAGTCATAAGAAATATTACACATTGTATGCTTTCCATATTACCTAATTTGTCTAGGGTTTTGTGCTGGCAGTAGTCAATGCAGCATACAATTGACTTCTACATAAAATATACAGCAACAGCTAAATGTTCAATTTTTTTTTATTCCTTCCAAGTTTCCCTTTCTGAGATAGACACAGCTGCAAAAAAATACTAATTTGATTAAGTAACACTGATGAAATTTAAAATGTTTGTATTTTTACAATTTCTCTAATATTAAAACAAGAGCTCATAAAGAATTTTTTCATTGTAAAGCATGCAAAAGCCCTTCATTTTGGGTTGTCATGCGTTGATCTTTATGCACCCAAGCTATCCTGTTCCAGTGGAATAAGGGAATTCCAGTGTTTGCATAAGTAGGTACTATACAATGAAAACTGACCTAAGGCAAGATGAAGTGAAGGGTCTGTGAACGCATGGTCCCCATTTATTAGTATATGTAGAATTACCTTCCAACAATTGAAGGCTTAGTACCAATGTATTAAGTCCTGTGCAGTTAAGAACTGAGCTGAACTGGACCCTAACTTACCAAGCTTTCCACATTCAGTTAAAACGACAGAAACTTTTGAAGGAACTTTGCCCCTACTGAAGTCTGTGTCAAAGCTCTCATTCCCTTTAGTAGGCATTGTGCTTGAGCACGACCCAATATGAACACTACCTTCTTTTCTCTCGAGGCAAAGACCACACTGAATTATCTTCAATAACCACTAGAGATGAAGACCTCAGATTTACATCTTGTGAAAGATGTTTACAGCATGACTAGCACCATCGTTTTTCTTACTAAACTGTAGCAATGATTCATTATCAACAAAGGAAACAAATGACTTAGTAAATCACTAACACAAGGACAGATACAAGTATTGATAGCATAGCTAAAACTGTACTGTCTTGCTTAGACTCCCTTGTGAGGCTGCAATCATCACAATACACTGTTTTCCATGAAGTGCAGCTAGATTGTCTACAGAGGACTTCTGTCATCCTTACTTCTTTGGAAAATGGTTTGCTTAACCACTGCAAACAAGTTTGAAGCCTTTTAAAGATAATTGCTTCTACCAAGATAAAAGTAGAGAAAAGGGAAATCAGCTATTCAAAATTTGCTTGAGGTTTCATTAGATACCACATTTATTATATCATTCATAAGCTTAATAAGAACATAAAGAAAGGAAAGAAGAAAACCCTACTGAACTGTCTACTGATCATTTAAAAAATGATCTGCCCTTTCCTTTACTGGGTGTTTTCAAGCTTGTATGTATTACTTTTTCCTCAGACCTTACTGTAATCATTTTTTCCAAGCTCTACATCTTTCAACTGGGGCTATTTATTATCTGTCCTTCTGTTATAATACTGAGGAGGAGGGGGAAATTGTTCTCCCCTCTGCACTTTTCCACTTGTAACTTCGCTTTTCTCTTTCACCCCCTTTCACTTGTGCATCTCTCTGCAATATCTAACACATAAAGGAATAATTTATTCTGAACCAGCAAAACACCCTCATGTCCCCTGGAAAATCCACAACATGGACTAAAAAGGATTATGCATAGGTACACCAAGGGGAAAGATTCCTACCTGTCCACCTTTGCAACCAGAGACCAATATTTTTCCATGGCATAGTCTTCTCTATCTCAGGATGTTTATATAAACTGCTATCTTTGCTGTTCATAAAGCTACTCCCATTGCTGGTTCATCTTTATGCGCACTAACAATCACACAAAAATAGTTCCCAACCTATCTGGAACTAATTGCTGACAACGGCTGAGTCAAAACCCCATTATTAGCAGTGCAATGAGAGTGATGACCTTATTCTCAGTGGAAAGGTTTATCTATAATCAGCTGTACCCTTCTAAAATGTATTCACTAATAATTTACAGGAAACTCTTTACTGCGTAAACTAGAACTTTCTCCTCTGTGGCCCAAGTCAAGAAACCCAGTTACAAGGACTTTGCCCTCACAGTAGCTGCAGACAAGCAGTCACTCTGCAGGATCTAACTCATTTTAATAGACCAATTCATAGCAGTGTTTTGGTAGAAGGCCTATTGCAGGAGCTGAACTGCTGAGAGACAGTGAAATGGCAGCTGGACAACTGACCTGTGCTGGAACTAGATGGCCTTAATCAACACAAAGTCTGAATAAACTGTGAAAGTACTCTATTTCCTTGACTTGTTCCCCACCTTCCTGTCTCATAAGTTATGTCATCTGTTTTTTATTGAGACACTGATTTATTAAACACTCAGGTTGGAAAAGCTCGTACAGCTTTTATCCACATGTTAGATTAGGTCGCAATGCATCGGCATTTTTCTTCAATGGTAAACCCAGAACAGAGGAGGAATGTGGGTGGGAGGTGTCCATCATAACTCCTCAGGACTAATATCTTTAACAGGAGTAAAGCCACAAATCCTGATCAGAACACAGTATGGCTCATCAGGACAAGAGTGGAACTTCGTTGCTGTCTACAACTTTGTCAAGGTCTCCCAACAACTTTCAAAGAGCTGTTGCTTCACTCCATATCCTAATCTAAAAACTGGGCCTGAAGTATCAAGTGTGATGGCAGAATGTATATTTCCCAAAGTTCAGATACCACCATTTTGCTGATGATGATATGTCACCCAGGAAAGAGACCCTGGCAAGCTGGTAGAAACTAGACTAATCTGATCCTAAGAGTAGGTTCTTCACGGTGTTTACTCATGCATGGCAAGAATTTGCAACAGAAGAAGCAAGTTCCAATAATAATTTCCATTTCTAGAAATACACAATGCTGTGCCTGTTCAAGTTCACATGCAGCAGTTGCTATCTTCCAATCATCAGGTTAGACTAGCACAAGAAAACCCAAAGCTATCATCTGTTAGTTTCAGGGGGGAAGTTACTTTTGGGTAGAGAAATGCCTCATTATAGACTTCTTTCTAACTCTTCCCTTCAACTGGTAATTCATGCCTGTGTTCCCTCCCACACTTAGGCTCTTCACAGATAATCACCATTAGCATTTTATCCATTGTCAAAAATCAAAGAACCAGTGAGGTTGGAAAGGGCCTCTGGAGGTCACCTAGTCCAACTGCCTTGCTCAAAGTAGTCACATGGTTGTTCATCCAAATCTCTAAATCTACACATACTGCAGTCTCCTTCCTCTTCCAATTTCCCCATCCTTTTGTAACTCAGCATTGCTCCTTTCACACCCCATACTTACACATGGTCATTAAGGACAAGCTTTGGTGATACTTGTGAGGATTACCCAACCCACTAGTACGGCAGTAAGTGAAAATTACCACAGTCAAAATAACATAGTCAAGTTATTTCTCACCCAAGAAACAGGCAACCTTGCTTTCATTAAGGGCAAGTCCTGATCATAAAAGCAACAATCACCTGCATCTGCAAGGCCCTATTTCATAACTACACTGAGTTTGCAATGGAATGCCACCTTCCTTGGGTGACATCTACATGTAAATTATGCTGTAGATCATCAACGCACCTTTCTTACATGATGCATGATTATAACATTCATTCAGTGTTACGAGTTATTAGTGAGATAGATCACAAAAGCAAGGTTCTTAAGTAGTGTATAATAATGAAAGAACAGTGCTTTCCAGGAGAAAAGGTATTTAGGAGCATAAAAAGAAGGCAAAAAATGTCATTTTCAAGAGAACAACGTGGAGAAAATAGATGTGTGTGTGTGTCTATGGAAGCCTTATAGTCTTATCCCTAGCCATCTATACCTGCCGAGAAGAAATCTATAAGGCCTTAATCAATATCCTTTAAAGGCAACATACTGGGAAGTCAGTCTGATTTCTTATCTTTCTCATAATAGTTATCTCAGAAACAAAGCTAGTCATTCAGGATACATTTCTTTTTTTAATGATTGCAAGATTTTCCCTACATCAGAGCTACACATTTTAAAAAGAAGGCAACATTGTTCCTTTACAATCTTGCAAAAGTTTTGCTTATTTAACTTTATAAATAAATAGGCCTATTAAAATCAAACAGAGTCCTTATGTGTATATTGACACTATTAAGCATTTGGAGGATTAGGTGGCACAAAGCAAAATCTTGGTGATGGTACTCATCATACATATTCATTTAAATGTTACAACATTAATGTCAAATGTTATTGCTAGTAAAAACATCTGCTCGCATATCTGCATGGATGGTTTTTATACTATCATTTATTTTATTTTGATTTATAATTTCACCTAAAGGTACACAAACAGTTCTCTAGCATCTTCTTCAGACTTTATGCTTTAAGTAGTAAGAGTATCCAGGAGCTCAAGACCAGGATCTATTCAGTAAGGTAATGAAAAATTATAGGATTAAAAAGAAGATATCTGCCTTGTGATGTCTATAATCTTTATTATTTTCTATTTCTTCTAATTCATGTTGTTGCTACAAAGATACACATACTTCTGACTATGTCTACCCACCACTAAAACTGGCAAGATTTAGTATGCTTCCCCTTAAATGCCCTTGCTCCCCTCAGCTACTGATATCTCCACCTTTTGTTTACAGCTCTGCCACAGGAGTGCCAGATGTTTCCACAACCATCTTTGACAGCAGCCACGGATCTCATGACCAATTAACTGTATTTGTTCCCACTTGGCCTCTGAACTCAAAGCAGGCATTTGACTCTTATTTCCTTTCCCCTTTCCTTTCCTTTCCTTTCCTTTCCTTTCCTTTCCTTTCCTTTCCTTTCCTTTCCTTTCCTTTCC
>JAOXNO010000020.1:47293368-47314917 GCA_028565335.1 Limnodromus scolopaceus | reverse complement strand
TTCCTTTCCTGTCCTTTCCTTTCCTTTCCTTTCCTTTCCTTTCCTTTCCTTTCCTTTCCTTTCCTTTCCTTTCCTTTTGTCCTCTTTCCTTTCCCCCCTTTATTTTTTTCTTTTTTTTTTCCCCTGGACTGAATAAAAAGGAGGGAAATGATGAATTAAAATACATCTGGACATGCAACCAACCTTCGATATGGAGGAACTCTCAAGCAATTGGGTTTTTAAATGGGACTGCCCTTTGGAAGCTCCTGGTGTTTAATGCTGAAGGAGGTTCATCTCAGTTATCCGTGCTTGCATCATAAGATGCCATAGTCTGCCTGATCTTTGAGAAGCAAACTGTTTAAGGATACATAAGGTAAAAGTAACGTTAAATTCCAGACAAAACGCCTTCTTCAGAGAAGTGCTCTTCACATCAGCAGCTTTGTTGAATTAACAGTTCGCAGCCTTTCTTTACTCATATCAGCATCTGAGATATATCAATGTATAGATGCACTGAGGAGCATACTACAAAAAATTAAGGACAAGGCAAGATCTTCCTTGCAAAAAAGGTAGTGGAGCACAGGGGAAAACTTTTCTTAGATATGATGACTGTGTGACCTTCCATGATTAATTGTACTTGACCTTCTACATCTCCTCCCTGTTTACCATCATTATCTCTGTCTTGTCTGGAGTGGGTTGAATACAGCCAGTCATAAACCAAAATTATATTGGAGTTATTATACTACAGTCTAGCCTCCTCTGAATACAGCTGGCTTCAGTGGTCAACTTGCCTGTGCACAGTACATTCTGTAGAACAAGACTTGTGTCTTCTCTTGAGGCTGGAAGATGTTCAACATAGTTTTGATACTACAGATAGAGCCAATATTAGTCTCTGTTACAGCTCTCCTGAGTTTGTATGGGGCCCGGTTGCCTTCAATAACAGCACTGTGTACACTTCCTTTGCTGCTTTACATGAGTTACCAATTTATTAATGTTTTGCTTTCTTCAATTTGTTTCTGCTTTGTTCACTTGGGTCCATTTTCTTTCAGATAATCACTGTGGGAGCTCTGGTGCAATCTTGTGAATACTACTGGCAGGATTACATAGGGGAAAATTGGGATGAACATATTTCCTACGAATCCTGCAAATAATTTCGCAGGAAATAAACTTGCTCACACTTCAATTCAGAAAGATCAAATCATTTATAGCACAAGTCTTTAAATAATTCAAAGGAAACAGGAAAACTGACATTTGGATAGCAACAGAACACATTTTTTTATGCTATCAAGGAAAGATTAAATTACAGAAACCTGCTGTGACTGAAAGAGCAATATAAGTGGTGACAACATTCATAATATACAGCTATATTGCTCTAACTGTGCACAGCTTTTAAGTGAGGTAGTACTTCCCTGTGCCACTTGGGTAGTGGGAGAGGACTGCAAAGCAGGAAGCTGCTCTTTCCTACCTAGTCTTGCCAGTAACAATCTCTTAGTGCTCTACACCAGCAGGGAATTATTCTCCCTGCTAGCTTGGCTGGTGTATCTGCCACTAGGCTTGTTGAATGTGCAGATTTGACAGTCAGAGTTTTGAGTCAGGCATCCAAATTACATTGTGCTTCAGATCATACATGCATGCATGTGATTATAGAATTATAGAATCGTTTAGGTTGGAAGAGACCCTTGGGATCATTGAGTCCAACCATCTACCCTACCCTACAAAGTTCTCCCCTACACCATATCCCCCAACACCACATCTAAACGGCTCTTAAACACAGATGGCTGAGTCCTGGGGACCACGTTGGCAGGGCAATGCTACGGACCACAATGGGTGGCCCCCTGAAGGCCTGGGTCTTCAGAGATTCAGCAAATACAGCTGCACTGCAGAATAAATAGAAGAGGATAAGGACAAGTTGCTCCAGGGTGGGACAAAGCAGTCCTGACACCTGGACGTGAGCCCAGATGTTTTGGGAGTTTGAAATGTTCCCTCCTGCTCTCTCAAGAGCACAGTCGCAGCCAGCCAGCGCCTAGATAAATAAATACAGACAGACAGTGACACTTTCAAGCTATTAATTAGTCCAGCTTTCAGTGAAGTTAATTTCATAAATTAGTGTATTTGCTTCTCACAGAGTTTAATCCTGAACGCTCTGAAGAATCAAGTTCTTTTTGAGTTTTCTGCTTTAGCTATTTCATAAAAGAGGCATTTAAGAACAGAATCTGCCTCTTCCACACACAAATTAATAACTTCTGCGTTGTCTACATAACACAGCTAGGAGAGCAAATATGTCTTTCTTAACCTGCTCCTTATACTTCAGGTAGAAATAACTGCAAACATCAGAAAATTAAAAAGATATGTGAATATAGATATGCAAAGGCTGAGTTTTGTTACCACACATTTTTATGTATGTATTTCTTTGTCCAGCGCTGCAGCATAATGTTTTACTGACAGTTTTCATTAATCACTTCCTATTCTAGATGTAAATTAACCAGTCTCATAAATAAGATTCCTCTTTATCACTACAGTCTTCACATCTTGATTTTTAGACAATTTTTCACAGAGTTATTCATTAATTAGGTCTTTAATTACGGATTAATTAGCAGCTGAATTACAATATTCCTTATAGTTCCTCAACTCTTGTAGCACTAATGTGTTTGCCATCAAGCATGATAGATGTTACATTTGCAAGGTGATTTATTACAGATGTATTCCCCTAGCACTTCAGTGAGCTGACTAATTATTGAAAAGGATTCTTTCACTGACAATGAAGCTAATGAAACACCGGACATAAATCCATTCTTTTTTTTTTTTCACTGGTTGTTGCTGAAGAGAGGCTGAATTCTCATAAGATCAAGAGAGGGCCGATGTGTTTTAAACAGGCATCTATTTCAAGGTTGTTTCTTGTCAAAGGAAAAACAATAAGCTCAAAAGTGTATTACAAATTTTTAAAAATGGCTCAATCTACAAATGTAGCTGTAGTTGGCAGATAAAAACTATTGTCTTAGTAGATAACAGAGTCCTGGGAAAAGTAAAGCGTGTGCTAAGAATTGATTAGAGAGACCCCTCTCTAATCATACACGGGTCATACAAAGACCCATGGCAAATCAAATTGCACTCACTGCTACTGAACAAAACTTGTGGGCTTTCATGTACGATTAGATTCTCTTAATTAAGCATAAAATTACAGTCTCAGGTTTCTCAGACCTGTTTTTTGCCACCTGTTGTTTTTCTTTTTTTTGCACAACATTTAATTAACTTATTGTCATTTGTCTTAAGGTTAATAGATCTGGACTGTCCCCAGGAAGTGAGGCTACTACTGTTACCTTTCATGTACAGTGTCCAGCATCTGAAGTTATCTATGGGGATGACAACATCATAAATGTTATTTTAGGGCTCCCTGTTCTAATTAAGACAAACCAAAGACCTTAAAAGTTTTGATTATTTCCTTTTGCTCCCAGGGGCCCATTTTCCATGTATTGATCAAAGAATATAATCCTATCATCTGTGTCTTCCTCTACTGCAGGAGAGCAAAAACCTATCTCTGACCTATGACATCAAGGCTCTTAGTCCTATTTCCCATGTTAGATACAAGATAATTTTACTCATATCATGAGTAAAATGCTCATAGCCATTTCCTAAGCAGTCAAATTCTGTGATTTAAGAAGATACAGCAGACTATTTAGATAAGGAAGAGAAGATGCTGCTTTAAGCTGCTCCAACAGCTAAGTTATTTTAGATCAAATGGTCCAAACCCCACCACACAGTTATGAGGTGGCAGCTGTATTTTATCAGATCTCTTCCCTCACCACAGCTGTGTCTGTAGCCTTTCCCACAAAACTTTCCGTGCCTGTGGACAGGAAACAGAGGTGGTGTGGACAGCTGGATGTCCTGCTTGGAATAATTCTCTACCTTCACCTTCCGTCTGAGAAGAGCAAAGTAGAAGAAACCCTTTGGTAGGATCTACCTCATTGGCTAATGGTCACTATCATCCATCACTGATCCTTGAAATGGTGCTCAGTTAACTACTATTGAGAGGAAAAACCTATTGAGAGGTCAGTACCTTTTAGCCTACAGAAAGTAATATGTCAGCAATAGCACATAAATACTTATGGTAGCAACAGCAACAACAATGATGACAATATTTGACTTTAAGTGATAGGCTTTGTTCACAAAAGATTTAGCAGGCTAGATTTCCTATACCTGTTAGATTAGCTGTAAGTGGCCTTCAGAAACTCAAGTTCTATAACTCTTTTTAAATTCCGTTCTAAATTTTGACAGCCAACAAAGATAAATGAACAACCTCTCCAACTATTTTTTATTGAAAATCATTCTCACACCAGGGTATGTCCATGAGATGTAATAGCAGGAGTTTATTACAGCTGAGTCACGGAGTGAGTCTTGAAAGCTTTCCTAAATTATAAGGTGTGGATTTGTCACAGGTGTAAATCTACTTAGTGCAACTATGTAAGGGGTAAATCTTACTATCTATAAAGGTATAGCAAACACACAAGTTTGGACTAACACTCCATGTTTCAGCTGTTTTTCCCATATATGTTAGCATTTAAAAATCCACAGCATGGTAGCAGCAACGAAGACCTCATAACAACTTCTCACTTTCCCTGCCATTTCCCACCTTGACCCCACACATCTGAAGAAATACAAAAATCAGCAAAACTGTCACTTACCTCCTACGAAAGAACACAAGTGCCCAGAGCTCCTGAGTGTGCTCTGCGGTTATTCAATTTGAGACGCTGAGGTTGTTTATAGCAGCAGCATAGCGCATGGCCAGCCAGACCTGTTTGAACCCCACAGCGTGACTAGCTTTCCAGATGTACTAATATGCTATATTTGTAAAGTGACAACATGATCTGTGGTCTTACAGCAGAGACATAGGCAGGATAAAGTATCTACACTGCATGATACAACACAGGACTAGAAACAACAGTGCTAAGGCAGCATCTCATTTGCACCAAAGTGTGGCAGAGCTAATGTTACTCATGCTTATGCATTTTCCTTGGAAAGGGCAAAAAGAATTTAAAAAAATTAACATAGCCTGCATTCTTCTGGTACAGACTATCTCTTCTTCCCCACATCCGTGCAAGTGCAAGAGAGAAATAGACACACATGCACACAGACACTCATATTGCAGTTGCCATGAGTGATTGATTTGTGGCAAATTCTGCTTTTAGTTGCTGACGGTGGCTTACTTTTTTAATGCTCACTGATTGGTATTGGTGGCAGCAATCCTGCTTACTGTTAGTGTTGCCCCATGGCCTGGCAGGGTGGGGCTGTGAGGAGCTGGACATCATCCCCACTGTGGCATTGGCATCACTGGGGCAGGGGCTGATGGCTCCGGGGGGCTGACATGGGGTCCTGGGCTGTGGGAAGGTGGGGAACACCCCGGTGTCGGGGCTGAGGGGTGCAGGAAGAGGAGATGCAGACAGGGACAGGGAAGCCTGTCAGAGCCCTGACAATTCAGCATAAACAGTTGAAATTTTTTGATTGCCCTTTTGATGAAATAATCCCATTCATTCCTAATTAGAAAATCTTCCTTAGTCAAAAAATGAAAGAAAGAAAACACATTTAGCACAAGTGTTTGGATCTGATGTTTTAAAAAAATAAAGTTTTTCATCAGATTCATTTCCAAAATCTGCTTTTGATTTAATTTCCTCTTAAATTCAGCTTTTCAATTAAAATATTGTTTAATTTTTTGATAAAAAGAGAACTGACATTTTTCAGCCATCTCTGCTTATTATTCATCACTGCCAGTAATAATAAGCATAAATTACAACAGCTGGGCTTGGCTGAAACTTCAGATGCTAGTTTTACACTGCTGTGTTTCCAGTGCCCCTGCTGAAATCACATCACAGTGGTACCAACTGAAGGGGAAATCGGGGAAAACCATGAACTGTGGATTTAAACATTCAATTTTGTCTTCAAGCCTAGAAAGAGATTTGATCTTTTTCGATGCAGCATCTTTTGAGGTATGGTGACATGCCTGACAGATCTGCATCACAAGTCTTTACTGTTCAGTCATCTAATTCATCACAAACATCGATGATAAAAAGTGTATTGATCATCACTACCGGGTCTGAGTTGCTTAAGATGTTTTTTGTCTTCTGATATATCTGTCCACCAACATGTATATTTTTACCGAATAACCATTTGTGTTTCCTGTAGCAGTGGTGCATATCAGACTTCAGCTGCAAGAGCTGATGAAGCAATCAGTGAGGGAGACAATACTTTGCAGCAGAGAAAGTGCATCCCTTGTGTGATCAAAAGCACACTCCATATTTCTGATCTCTTGGACACTGCCTAGCAAAATATGTTCCTATATTTTTGTTCAGAACACACTAACATGAAGTCGTTCTTAATTAGCAATTATATTAAGAAACACAAGATCTTCCATCTCATTTTTTCAGGATCCATCAGTTGCTGTACAGGTGTTGATTTTTAGGCTAAGGAAGATAAGAGGTCTTGTGCTCTTTAAATGTTGTAATTCTGGGATGTGTCTCCCCAACAGGCAGCTGACCTTGCAGTACCTTCCCTGGCCCTAGATAAGGTGGGCCTAGATCAGCCAGTCTTCAAATTACAGTCATAGCCTCTCCATGAGAAGGAGAGACTTGGGATGTGTGCTGTGAAGGGAATGAGAAAAAAAGATCAGTTGGTGAAACAGACATCGCCTAATTTGGAAAAAAAAAAAAAAAAGTTTTCCTACTATGAAGAAGACAAGAAGACACAAATGAAGAAAAACTGAGGAAGAGGGTGAAAGATTTAGATGAAATATAAAAGTGACTGAAGAGATGGAGACAGAGAGAGAATATATAATATTGTTTAATAGTGGATCTCAGTGTATTTTACATAAAAAGATTAAGGAAAATCATAAGTTAAGTCAATACATAAATGTGTCTCCAAAACCAGCTTCATTCAAAGACTATCTTGCACCTAAGGTTGCACAAATTCAGCCAAAGTATAGTCCATTCTTGGAGCTAACAGGGTAGCTGCTACACCAGCAAATAGTAAGGATAGCTTGGATAGTATGGATAACACCACAAACAAAAGAGTAGTAGATATCACAGACCAGTGAACAGACAGAAGACTTGTTTGCATTTGACCAAACCTATTGGCAGGCTTGAACCAGGTTAAGAAATGCTTGTTTGACAGAGGCAGTTAGTCTGCCAGAGCCAAAGTGGATTCAGCAGAGTCTCAGACACGGCACTGCACGCCTGCCACAGTGGTCCCCTGGGAAGTGCTCCTCGTCCAGCTGATCCAGTAGAACAGCTAGGGTCTACGTACTCATGTGACACTACAATCTACTGAATCATCTTCCTGGATGAGAAGCACTGCCTGGGAAGCGGTATCGAAGCAGCCACTTCATAAAGAGGCAGTTCCATTTCAGCTGCTGGAGCACATCAGCCTCACCAAACTGGAGCTATTGCCAAATGGAGATGGAGCCTGCACTGAAATCACTGGCATCCTAGTCTTGGGAAAAACATGCAAAAATGTCCAAGCTGTCACAGTGTGAAGCAGCTGCTCCATGAGGTAGTAGCTATATGCTTCCAGTGATGAGCTCACCCTGAAAGCAATACAGCCTTGGTCATGAATCACCATACTCATGTAACCCTTCACTACCCCAGATAAATCCACAACTCAGATAATCCAGCTGGGGTAACTGAGAGCTGACTATTAACGAACAAACCAAGGGATGTTTCTTTTTTCCACTTCTGCTCTAGCTACAGCATGATTCCTCTACTTAAACAATCTCTTCTGGTGTCCCACTTCTTAGAAAACTCACAAAGTAAAGGCAACAAAAACACTAACAACACAATCTACTATATAAATTATAAATTATTGCTATAGGTAATCAATTGCAATAGATGTGCTTTTTTTTCTGGTTTCCTTCTTTGTTCTACTATGGATAATAATAGGCAACTAAATTAAGGTCTGTAGAAGACTTTGGACATTCAGGTGAGTGCCTGGGTAACGCAGGCTCCAGCCAAAACCTAACAAGGGTAGAAGTGAGAAGAGCATTTAGTGTAGTCAAGGCACCTTCAAACTAACACTTCAGACAAAAGAGATTGACAACAGAAGTGCTTCTAGCATAGCTGTCATCAAAACCTCTGCTAGAAGGAAACATATGACAACTAACAGCTTTCTCGGGACACACTTCCCGTAAATACACAACAAAGCAAAATCTCTGAGAAGACTTCGCAAAGTAAGGCCAAAGAGGGGATAGAACTTGCTATATTAATTTATCATGTCCTGATCAGAACTGTTTAGCAAAACAAAATATTTTTTACTTGTTAATTTGTTTTCACGCTATCCATGTGGCCTTCAGTCTAGAGCTGTCAGAGCTGCAGGATAACTGTAATTATAATGCAGAATCCATAAGTCACATTACAAATAACTTCATCAGGGAAGATTCATATGTCTATGACCTTTCAGTCCTGAGGGGTCAGCCCTTTCTGATACAATCTCAGTATGCACCTAGGAAAAGATCCAATTTATAACTCCTGACATATCTGGCTGGACAGAACAGCCCAGAGATGGCTGTTCTGAAATAGGCTCGGAGCATTAGTATGATGGGCAAAGTCTTAGGCAATGTTTGGAATTATGGACTGCGAGTCACACCATCTTGCTGTCCTACCTGTGCTATGAAACCTTTTGTGCAGACTTACCTCTGCTGTCACACAAGTGTTTCATCAGGCTTGGCTTCTGGCTCAGCTCATGGGTTTTTTGGTGAGATTGCATAGCTCTGCTGAAAACAAACCCTTCCTCTGCTATTGTTTGGGGATTTCATCAGGGACCCTGTTGACATAGTAGGTAAAGTCCTCAAGAGTTGCAGCTCCCAAGTGGGATTAAGCAACTCTCAAAGAACAACAAGATACCAACAGAGTTGTCCCCAGTATTTCATAAATGTCTTTAAAGTAATTTCAGCTTATTGTGGCTGTTTCTCCAGAGGCAAATCACCTTCCAGTAAATGTGCAAGGACCCTAAAATCATGACAAAATGTCTAAGAGTTCCTGAAGGAGTTTGCAGGCACTGTGAGGAAGAAATATAGCACTTAAAATCAAGAGTTGTATAAGATACCACAGATTTTGCCAGCAACTCTGAGTAGACACATCTGTGACTGGTTGAGTTATTCCCAGGAGGTTGTTAGCAAGGTTATAAGGTATCCCAGGATGAAACCATGTCAACAATATTAGCACTAGCATTTGATGATCAGCCCTCCATGTGAAATATGCACAAAGATGTAAATGGAAGCACAGCTTTACTCAACCTTAGTCTTATTAGGAAGAACTACTTAACACTTGTACCTGATTTGAACTGAGTCACCTCATTTAAGAAGCATTTTCTCAGAAAAATAATGGGCATGTTATCTATTTATATCTCTCTCATTATGTTTAACTGTGCAATAAATTAAAGGCACAGGAGCCCACTAATGTGAATGAACAGAAATGAGATGTATGTTATTTTTGATTGGCCAGCAATTGCTGAGAACAGGAGGCTTTTTGGTAGGAGCCAGGCTCAGTAGACAGCCTCGTTGGATGTGGCATTAAAGGGAGCAAACCATAACTATCTGTCTGCCCTGACCAAGCCAGTGAAGCAGCACAAGCTCTTTCCAGGGGTGCATATCTTCATCAAGGCACTATCAAAGGGACACAAACTCATTGTTTTCCAAGGACCATTAAACCTGGGAAAACAAGGGAAAATACAGGAAAGCTCAGATCCCTTTGTAGTCACCTTTGTCAACCCAGAGCACGGGAGCAAACAGATCACTGAACTATCAAATGCAACACGCTCCCATGGCAGCCTATTCAGGTAACATGTCTGAGAGAGGTAACTAGCTGGTCCTGTGAAAACCACGTCACACCATAGATCCTCACAAACTTAAGGCTCATGCCCCGTTGCACTCTGCTGTGGTACATGAAAGAAAAATCAAAGAAATTTTCCAGCTACAAAGCAGCACACACACTGTTGTCACCTCCTCTTCTGCAGACCAGCTGCTTTACAAAACCACAGCAGAAGGTATTTTTAAGAATGAAACAAATGGTGCCATCTACTGTCCAAATGACAGAGACACCTAGTTCATTGTATCTATAGCGTTGCACCTTGAGGTTTTTCTGCCTATGGAGAAATGAATAGAAATATCTGCTTTTTCCTTTGTTTCTGTGTCTTACATGGAGCCTCAGAGATAGATCTATTTTGGCAGCCTGTTTTGCAGAACACATGCAGGAATATGTTACTAGAACAGGTAATGCTCTGGCGTGACTGCCTTGTCCCAGTAGCCCCACTGTAGTCCCATATCCAATATGCAGTACACAGTGGTCTCTGTTTCTATTATTAGGCTACAGGCAGTAATTTTCCTGGAGGAATACCATGTGGGAGTACTAGATACAGATAGAAAAGATGGAGAGAGAGGGAGAGAGAGAAAGAAGCTGTCGCTGTCTTCTAATCCAGAAACAGGTTTCTATTTTTAATTCCTGACCTGCTGCTAGTAAGCTAAAAAGTTCTCCAATAAGCAACCTTTGATATTTAATCCTTTTTTTGTAGCCTGCATGCCTTGTAAGCATTCCTTAAATACCTCCTTCTTCGAATTAATTGTCACAAGAAGACACAAAAGCAAGCAAGAATATAGATCTGGCCTTTGTGGGGCCGCAAATCCAAGGGCAATGAACTGGAATTTGATTAAATAAAGGAATAGAGACGGCAAAGAATTAAAAGAATGGACAAAAGATCGTTGGAGCTTCCTCATGAGAACTCATGAGCTTGTCACATGGGTCAAGTCAGCAAGTAAGGAAAGACTGTGACATCAGAAAACAAATTTGCCCTGGAGTGCCAGGTCTTCTTAGAGTCTTTAGAGGGTAAAAGGTGTAATCTGATCTCATATTGCCACTCTGAGACATGGTTAATCAAAGGAAGCTGAACCAAATGTTCACGGTGAACTTTGGGATTCCAACTCATGACGAAGAATTACCCACCAGGACAGCAAATACACTTATATCACCCATTGTCTGCTTCCCACCAACTGTGCTGATGTAAGAGCAGATCATGAAGGGGCTCTGAAGCACATTTGCAGACAACATTCTGACATTGGCTGGCACCAGTTTCGATTTACCCAAAGACACCAGGTAGTTTTAATGTTTTGCTGACTCAGGAGCCACCTCTTGGACTATACATGAGCCAGAAGAGAGAGTTAATTACAGTAAAGTTGTAACTCAGGTGGCTTAAATAGAAAATTCACCTTGAGAATTTTTAAAACTTGTTTATCACTCATGTTCAGCCAACCACTTCTTCTGACCCTACCTGCACAATATTTTTGAGTGCTTGCCAAATTCTTATCAGAACTTTATAAGGTAAGATAGAGCCATGGGGAAAAGGAGTTTTAATCCATACCTACAAAATATGAGTAGAGGAAATGGAAATCTGGACATGATCTTCTTCAACAGAAGCAACTTTGAGATAAGGACAGTAAAAAAATTACTGAGTGACTTCTCAACTCAGTGTCACAGAACTGATGGTAGATTAATTTTAAATCACACTAGCATGACCTAATAAGTATGACAACAACAGTTTGGGTGAATATCCTATGATTGCAGCTCAGATGTGAGGGCCATCAGACAAGGATACTACTTTCGAAGTGACACATAAGAAGCTAGTTCAAACTAGAGTAACAAAGTTCAATCTAAGGTACTAATGAAAAGTTTGTGGTCACTATAGCTCTTGTGCCATCAGTTAAGCTAATTTTGTAGTGTTTTTTTCCGTGCTTAATTTCCTGCTCTGTACTGAAGATGGAGCTGAAAGGAATTACACTGAATGAAAGTTTGGTCTCAAAAGACACCATTTTAACACTGCACTTGCAAAGACTTCAAGAAGAGCACTGAAAAGAAGAGAAATAACTTAATTGTTCCAGTCTGATGGGTTGTAAATGGTTTTTGTTCATATATGGTACAGGGTTTTAACTTAAAAGGAGAGAAATACGAAGACCAAGAATAAGACTGGAGTCCTGGCGGTGGATAAAAAGGAATTTTAATTTTATGAACATTCTTAACACACATTAATACTGATAAGGTCATTCACCCAGAAACAGTAAGTCATCTCCTCTACACATAACTCATGGGGCTACTTAACAGAAGGTGGATGCCACTGAATAAAATATTTAGCCGGAATGGAGTGCAGTCTCCGACAAAAGGACTGCAAGGACAGAGTTGCCAAGTTTGCTGACCCCCCAGTCTATAAATCTTCACATGGCCAAAAGCTATAAGGTATATATCCCCATGCCATGGAGAGCTGCGAGCCTGGGATGCTATGGGAGTAGGAGGCAGGGTGGAGGTAGCACCTAGTTCCAGGAATCCCACCACTCAGCTGCAGAAGATCCAGAACCTGAATTTGCAGGTGCTTCAGTTTGAGAATAAATACCTAGCAGTGCTTTCTGGGTTCCCCTGCCCAGTCAGATATAGTAATTATTTCTGTGCCTGCACAGACCCACCACCAGTTGTGTGCCACAGTCACAAGACGGAAGACACACTTGAAGATTTTGCCAGCTATGCAGATGAAAAGCTCCACACAAGACAAACTCTGTACTAGCAGCTCACTAGTGACAGCTTTATCCATTATCAGTACAGCTTTAAGCATTGTATTGTCAACAACAGTAGATATTAAAGATGCTACAACCATTAAATATATATTACCTTTCAGCCAGTCAAGCAAACATTACAGGAGGGGCAGTGGCAATTACAGAAGGTGGAGACAAAACAGTTTATCACAGCAGATGATGAACTGCAAGAAAGGACGAAGAACCCTTGTTCTGTCTGGGCAATTCATACAGATTAAACAATAACTTTAAAATAATTAACCTAGTAGAATGTAATTATTTTTAAAAACAGTTTAAATGGTGTTTAATTTGTTTAAATGGACTATCCCATTAAGACCCAAAATTCATCATTTTGATTTGGAAGGGAAGTTTTAATAAGCCCAGCCTTTAGCATAGCTTTAATAACTCTATTACAGATTTATAGATGAATGTCTGAGATGGAAAAGATCCTAATACTATGAACTTATAAGTAGGGCTGGTTATAATTTCTCCTAAAGTTTAAAATCAGAGAGATTGGTAATAATTTTAATGGAAATATTTTGCTATGCTTTTCATTAATTCCAATAACAGATAAATATTCATTTATACTAGGACTGTAAGATATTACGATCTGTAGCAACAAAATTACAGGCTTCTAATATGGATATTCAAAAAAAAGAAACAAACATAGGAAGCGCTTACATACTACAACGGAAGTAATAAAATATCCTAAAAAGAAGAGGCATTATTCAAGTGGCATTGTGTAGCTAACCACTGTGGTGAAAACATCTTTTAAGAAGGTTTTTTCACCTCCAGGATGTTTTGAATTTGGACCCATACTACTGCAGGTATCAGTCAGACAGTGTTTTTCACCAGCTGATCAAACTCCACCAGCACTATTGAAAAAGAGGTTCCCACATTTCATTTGTTTGGAGGTGAGGAGCCCTCTCCTTGTGTCCTACCCATAATTACTCAAAGCCAGCTTGCGCTGGAACAGATTGCTGGGTTGTGTAGAGGCTTGCACAGCACTGAACCACAACAGCACAGGAGCTGAATAAAGGTATCTCTATCAGATACCTTGACTGCACAACAATTATAAAACAACACAGGATGCCAGGACTAAAAGAACTAGGAAAAATACACACTGTATAGAAAACAGAGCAATTAAATCTTATGTTTCTCTGTACATGGGAAGAAAAAGAATTTAAGAAGCACTTTACTCTGTATCCACAAGCAGTGGGTGCCAAAAAGAAAGGGAGACAATAGGTTCTTTTCTGTCAGTCATTGATTCTCAGGTAGTTCATGTTTTAAATAGCTTTTCATTAGCTCTGATAAGGCTTACTGGAAGACTGTATTTCAGAGATTTGAGATCTGCATTACAAACAAGTAATGAAGGAACATGGAAAATAAGATAAATGGTGAAAAAGGTGGAAAGACACTTTGTGACAGATTCAAGTTTGGAGACCCTGTTGTTTTCACTAGTGGAGGGCTACATGAGACTCTGATGGGAGGAAAAAAAAGCAGCTGAGATAAAACCTGCCAGAAAAAGAAGAAAACCTACCAGACCTGCTTCAGTCATCTTATCTTTTTCTCTGTCCTGGACATGTACCTCCTCCCTTCTCTTCTGCTGGCACTGGTACTTGAATTGTTCCAGAAACAGCAAGTTTGGGGAACTAAAGTGTCTGGGAAAAAAATCCATCTCTTTGCAGTGTTTGTTTTTGTCTAGTTAACTCCCACCTGGCAAACTTCAGTCTCAGGTAAGCACCAGCAGAAGGGAGGTAGCCCACACAAGCACAGCTCTAAGTAAGCAGGACCATGGCAAAACCAATTTAGCTCAGCTCTTGGGGAACTGAAGTCTCAGCACAGTCTAGGACAAATAACCACAGCTCTTTGGACTGCTGACAAGAGAGCTAATGACCTTACTGCTACTGAGCAGATTTTAAAAGAGACTTAAGTGTCTTCAGAAAAGCCCCAGGAACATCAAAGACCTTTCTGACCTCAGTCAAGAGACTGACCATAGGTATTTGACATTTTATATTTTTTGTATTGACTGTTAACTATAAATATTGATAGATTTGGCTCAAGTGTGGATGATGGTATCTTGAAGATAAAAAACAGTTCCAGTAAAAACCAGAGAGAACCACCTGCTCTGCTGTGCTTGTCCTCTGCAGTGATCATCAGCTAAATGCCAGGCAGTGAAAGGATCAGATCTTTGCTTTGCTTTAAGTAATCTCTGATCAGTCTATTCATACATCTCTTAGGAACCATTATTTCTTTGATTGTGCCTGGTCCATACCGACAATAATTTGCTGGTATAGGATTTTGGGATCTGAATTCAAAGTTTTCCCTATATATTCAAAAATCTTTTCTGGAGGAGAACAATGTACACCATAGCAGTTTCTACCTGCAGACCTAAGGACTGAGTAGCATATACAGGTGTCTGCAGGCCTTACTTCTCTCTAATGGCATGTAGTCCAAGTCTGAATGTAAGGTTTAAAGCATGATTTCATGAGGTAGGGTAAAGTGACCTGAAGCTCAATTTTGTTAAAAGGGAGATGTCTTCCTGAACCTTTTTAAGTCCTAATTCTTTCCCTGCTCCCAGATGGATACTCTCATCTTTTACCTTGTGCCAGCTATGGCAATTATCAATTCCTCCCTGTGAGCTTCCTATAAACTCAGAAGAAAATTCTTCCAGCAAAATATATTGGCAACTTTCTGAGAGACAAATGAGATTAGTATAGGGTTTCTGGATCTAACATGTACCAGCACAACTGGGCTGCTGGGCTGGGAGTGGGAAGAAAAAAAACAGAGAGGCAGAGGGATATTTCCCCCATCAGTGACAGCAAGGCTTTATATTCAGTTCAGTAGGATGTGAAACTATTATTTTTTTTTTTTTTTAAAAAAGGGGGGGTTTGGGTGGGAGGTGAAAAAGAACATCATAGCTCTATCAGTTTTGTCTCAAGTCATAAATGCTTGGTACATTCTCGGAACAGGTGGCATTCACTTTCTCCATTGGAGTCATGTTACTCCACTATCTAACCCAGCATCATTTAACACCCAATGTCCAAATCACCCCCTAGAATTTGAATGTATGCACAGTTTCAGAAGGGAAAAACTCACAGAACATTTACTGACACATATTATTTTGCCTGGTTTTATGTCCTGACAATCGCAAACACAATTTTTGTCTAAGAGAACAGGTAGATTTGCAGGATCTCTATGTTTCAATTTGTGTTTGATACATTCTTGGCACCCTGTTTAAACTGTTTCCTGAGGAGAATCAAAAACATGCAGAGAAAAACATAGTTAATGTTAACTATGTAACATAGTTACATAGCTAGGAACTTGTGTAGTTTCATTGACGTCAGCACATATCCATTATTTAATGACTATAAGGCTAGTGTAAAATGGTAATATATCTTTACAGATACGAGCCACGTAAAAACAAAATGTTGGCTGCTGGCCAGTCCTTGTCCCAATGTACTCACTGTGAGGTCTTAATAATTGTGGACTATCATCACATTGCAGATGAGAGAGGCTGTGATGTTTCTGAGCCAGTTTTTAGGATCCGACGTTTCATATTTATATATTTAGCCAGCTCTATCCCCTAGGTGAATTTCAGTGGGATTGCTGAGCTGGTAGTGAGCCATGCTTCCCACTCATTCCTTTTTGCAAATTCCCTTCCCATCTTCTCTGCTTTTGATGAAGAAACAGCTAATCTGATACCAGTTGAGCCAATTCAAGTCATCGGACAAAGAAAGAAAAAAGCACTTTTTTTGTTGTTCAATGTATTTTCTGTCTGAAGGGATGGGAGAAAGTGGATCCAGGACTGGTGTTAGTGGCAGTGCTTTGGGTGTTTTCATCATAGGCTGCTATACAAGACACCTGGCCTGCTGGCAGCAGGTGGGATGCACCTGTCCCAGAGGGGCAAAAGAATTTTGGTGCAGGAGCTAGCAGGGCTCATTGACAGGGCTTTAAACTAGATATAAGGGGGGAAGGGGAGATAACTGGGCCTGTCAGGATTAAACCCAAGGCAAGCATGCCAGGGCTTGAAGAATGGTGGACTAGTGAGGACTCTCGCTCTGTCATCTCATTTGAGAGAATGGATAGACGTTTAGAAATCATGGAAGCACCTGAGAAGGGTCTGGTAGGAAATGGGGCCCACACTCACAAAAAGGTGTTGGAATCATTAGCTCATCTGAAGTGCATCTATACCAATGCACACAATATGAGCAACAACCAGGCAGAGCTCGAAGGCATGATGCACCAAGAAAACTATGACGTAGTGGCTATTGCAGAAACATGCTGGGATGCCTCACACAACTGAAGTGCCATGATCAATGATTACAAGCTCTTCAGGAGGGATAAACAGGAAAACAGAGGCAGTGGAGTAGCCCTGTATGTTAGAGAATGCTATGAGAGCTTGGAAATCGAGTATAGTGATGACAGGGTTGAGAGTGTTTTGACTAGATTAAGGGCCAATAAAGCTGATACCACTGTGGGAGCCCACTATAGACCTCCCAACCAAAGCATGAATGGATGAAGCTTTCTGTAAGCAGTTGGGAGAAATCTCCCAGGTACTTGCCGTTGTTCTTGTGGGGGACTTTAACCTCCCAGGTATCTGCTGGGAATACAACACACCAGAGAGGGAACAATTCAGGAGGTTCCTGGAATGTGTGGAAGATAACTTCCTCACACAGCTGGTAAGTGAGCTGACCAGGGAAGGTGCCCTCCTGGACCTGCTGCTTGTGAACAGGGAAGAACTTGTGGGGGAAGTAAAGGTTCAAGGCCATCTAGGGCACAGTGAACATGAGATGATTGAGTTTTCTATTCTTGAAGAAACAAGGAGAGGGGTTAGTAAAACTGCTGCCTTAGACTTCTGGAAGGCAAACTTTGACCTATTCAGAAGACTGGTTGACAAAATCCTTTTGGAGGCTGCCCTGAAGGATATAGGAGTCCAGGAAGGCTGGACATACTTCAAGAGAGAAGTGTTAAAGGCACAGGAGCAGGCTGTGCTCATGTACCGAAAAACAAGTAGGCAGGGATGGAGAATGGCCTTGCTAAATAGGGACCTTTGGCTGGATCTCAAGAACAAAAGGAGAGTCTAAGACCTTTGGAAGAGGGAGCAAGTCTCTCATGAAGACTATGAAGAGGTAGTGAAGCCATGCAGGGACAAAATTAGGAGAAACAAAGCCCAGCTAAAGCTCAACCTAGCTAGAGATGTTAAGAATAATTAAAAATGTTTCTATAAATTCATTAGCAACAAAAGGAGGACTAGGGAGAATCTCCCTCCCTTATTGGATGCAGAGGGAAACAACAGTCACAAAGGATGAGGAAAAGGTTGAGGTGCTCAATGCCTACTTTGCCTCACTCCTTAGCAGTGGAACTAGCTGTTCCCTGGACATCCAGCCTCATGAGCTAGGGGACAGGGAGGGGAAGCAGAATGAGGGCATCACAATTGCATTGGCTTCACTGTTGAAGCACAGCCTAGTCCAGTTCCGGCACAACAGTGAAATGGTGCAAACTGCATGCAAGATAGTATGAATATGTTCAGTCCAAAATTGACTTAGCTGTTTTAAATCATGGTTCACCTTGGTCAAGTTGGGTGCATTCAAATGTAAACCTGTCTGAAGGGTTATAACTCACAAGCCTACATATACTGGTTCATATACATATACATGTGCATGTACATACACATATACATATATATATATAAATAAGATTAATCCCTTTTTAATCAAACTCGGAAGGGTTCACACAGCTGGAAAACTTGAGACATTTGTGTGGAGGAGCTGATAACTGCTATCACTGCCTCCTCATTGACTCTTCATTGACAGCTTCACACTTCTTGCAGTTCTGCAAGCACCAATTTAAAATGGCCTGTAACACTGCCAGCTCAATTTAACACCAAGAAGCCAAACCTAGCAAAAGATGGTAAGGAAAAAAGAACTACAGAAGTGCTACAAGGCAGTCTATGACTTGATGATATTTCTCAGTACATCCTGGAAGAGACACTGCTGCTCACTTCCTGTAGATTTCTCTTTTTGCTTTATATGAAAATCAGGGAAATGCATAAGCATCCAAGGAATGCTGGTATCCCAGAGTAAAATTTTAATAATCACTTATTTATATTTGGCATTTAAAATTCCATTTCTCCAAGTTACCTAGCAAGTCATTTTGCAATTTACTTACATAGATTTGTACATGAGAAAAAGAGATGTTTGCTTTTCCAAAGACTGAAGTACAGCCATTTTGTTGTGTGCTCAGGAAACTGCACAAATTCTGTGACTTCCATCCCACATAGCTGCAGATGAGTGTACTCAAAATATCAACAGTGGCTGCCCAAGGGGCCACCACTAATTTCAACAGTAGTGGAATTGGCTGATCGTTAACCCCCATATAAAATGACGTTAATATTTCCTTAATGGAAATATGGCTTCTAGCCCTTTATTCTCTTTTGCCTTGTCCTTGTGTTGTGCCCTTGAGTGGCAAAATGAGTGCATAAATCCATTGTGTCATACGATTTGTCCCAAAGGGCTGGGCCTTTTGACATGGCAATTTATGTATAACTTAGGATGCCTACAAAGATTTGTTGACCTGTGTTACATTTAAAGAGCCTTGGCCACCTTCAGGACCAGAGGAAATGGTCTGAAGTTGTGGCAGGGGAGGTTTAGATTAGATATTAGGAAGCATTACATTACTGAGAGGGTGGTGAGGCACTGGAACAGCCTGCCCAGGGCGGTGGTGGAGTCACCATCCCTGGAGGTATTTAAGAAACATGTAGACATGGCACTTAAGGACATGCTCTATTGCCTGAGATTGTTGGGTTTTGTCTGTTTGTGGTGGTTAGGGGTTTTTGTTTGTTTGTCTGTTTGTTTGTTTGTTTTTGTGGTTGGACTCATCTCAAAGGTCCCTTCCAACCATGAAGATTCTGTGATTCTGTGATAACTCAAACTTACTTAGACATCCTAGACTTAATGTAATTAGGATTTCTTTAAAAGATGAGAAATCACTCATCTCCTTGCTGCAGTGTTTCAGTTTTTAATTAGATATTTCCTTGAATATGTTACAGATAGGTTTTTTTCATTCACAAATATCTGTCTGCACTACCTGCTGGCTTTCCAACAAGTTCCTGGGGCAATTCTGGCTGTATAAGTATAAATAAATCTTTATCCCACTTGTATCAGTGAAATTGCACCTGCCTCTGACACCTGCTGCAGAATGTGTGCAGTATTGGGACAGTCCATGCCAGAAATAGGCATAGGCAGCCTGTATCTGCTGTGACATATATTCACTCTGGTGAGCGTAGTGGAGATTTCCGTACTGCTTGTGGGGGGTAGACAGGTGATAATTGCCTTTCGATTGCTTAGTGACTGACTTGCTAGGCAGGAAAGCAGAAGTAGCAGCTTTTATGTCCTACAGGACACAACTTGGAAAGCTGCTTCAGTTTCCTACAGTGATTTGTTCATGAAACAAATGGTGGTAAGCAATGGCTCAAGGGACGTGAGAACAGAACACATGGTTACTTCTTGCTTGGTTTTGAAAGGCTACAGAAGGATAATGAGTAAGAGCTTCCCTGCTAGACTAGAAAGGTCAAGATCCTCTTTACAGCTCTGTCAGTGTTCTTGACTGATTTTTTTACTAACTGAAGGGAAAAGATTTCTCTGTTTTTCCAGTGGGCTGAATTTAGTTAACATGAATTTTTGCTAACTATTTTTTTTAAAATCATATATATATCTGCTTTGAGGGATTTCTCCACATTTCCCACCTATGCTGCAACTCAGACATCCTTCACGCCTCTGCTGAGCCCCATTTTGTGTCTTAGATTTGGTTTGGTTCTGCTTCTGGTTCTCTGAAACAGTGAAGCTGGGACCGGTAACTGGTAAGAGCCTTTTCAGTGTCAGTATGCTCGGGAAGATTTTAAAATATTTCCCTTTTTCTTTCTTTTTTTATAGCATATTTTCCCTTTTTAAAATTTAGAGCACAACAAAGGACACCCACAGAGCTGGAGAGAGACAGTTACTTTAGGACACAACTACACCCGAGATATTTTTGATTCTTCCTAGAGTCAATTAATGGAACGAATGTATTTTCAAAAAGGTATATCCTCAGCTACCCGTCCTTGGCCTCACAGACAGTAAATTCCTGTGATATCCTATTATTAAGAAATATGCACTGGAGCAATATTTCTGCCATAGAAACTGTGGCAACATGGCTTAATAATTCACACTAACTACCTTAGTGACTTTTGCCTCTCCCTCTTCTTTTGCTAATTGTCTGTGAGCAGATTTAATTTGTCTTCAACTAGTTATTACAGAACTAAGGTCTCCATCTCTATTTAATTTCTAAAGTTTTGTTTGACCATCATATTTGTTCTGCATTTTTCTAGTCCCTAATTCAGGTGACTTGCTTTTATTTTAAAACCTTTCTAACAGTATTTCTGTTATAACAGTATTTCCCAACTCAGTATTTCTGGGATTATTCTTACAGGAAAGTATTTCTGCTGCTGTTAAGTCTTCTCACTTTACAAAACTTACAATAAAGGAGAACTACCAGTTATGACAATTAAAATGTATAACGTTGCTATGTATTCACTAGCCTCTACTTGAAGCTGTTAAAATTTTACAGTGAAAGCCAGGGAGAGTTGCTGTTTCAAAGAACCTATTTTCCAATCACTTGAAGCAAATATCTTTTTAAAAGGAGAAGTTGTGTAGGAAATGAACTAGACGTGCTGTGTTTTGAAAATAACCTTTTCTGTATTAGGGGAGACTTGGTCTTGAGAAGGAAAGGCCAGTAATGGGTGAGGGAACCAACTTAGCATTTTCATGATCATATTTTAAAACTTTGGCAATATCCTAAATTTCTTCTCTCAAAATAATTTTTTTAGGTGCACTCTTACTTGAAAAAAGACTCACGAGTTTTCTCTGTATCCTTGCCAAAGTGATGCTGGCAATAAATTAATACAGCTCCCTGACTACTGCAGACTGGGATGATTTTTTACTAAA
>JAOXNO010000020.1:47266567-47283299 GCA_028565335.1 Limnodromus scolopaceus | reverse complement strand
TACTTGCAATGGCACCCAGACTTTGGGGCTGCAGGCTTTCCTGGCCATTCTAGTGTCTCTTCTCAAAAATTAAACAATTGCTTTTGACCTAAAGCAAAGAGGAGAAAGATTTCTGCAAAGGCTTTTCATCGATTTTTTGCACCAAAGAGGTAAACAGCTGCTCCAGCACATGTCTTCAAATGCATTCAGAAGGTGCTTGGGTAAAAGAACAGTTGCTCTGCATCTTTCCCACTACTTGAGACCTGACAACTTCTACAGAAGTCATCCAAGGGCACTGAGACCATGGGACATGTTATTTAGCAAGTGCTAGTCTCTCTAGTTGAAGACAGACTCCTCCCTAGGAAGATTAATCTGCAAAGAAATTATGGATGAATCATGCTGGCCGATATGCTGAACATGAAAGATAACACATATGTAAAGAAGAGATATAATCTATAGTGTAGGTTACCAGCTGTTGACTTCCTTGTCATTATTCATAGGCAAGCACTACCTAGACCAATGCCAAAATTGTATTCTCAGTCTCTATATACCACATCTGTGTGTATAGCTAACACAGCTGAATTAAAATTATTTTCTGATTCTTTATGCAAACAGCTGCTCATCTAGAAATGGAAAATCTATTTTTCAGTCTGATCAACTCCCGTTCATTTTCTCAATCCCAAACTGAGACCTGTAAGCACCTTGTTAAATCTTAGGTATCGGCAAGGACATCCTTTATTGCTGCTACTGAAGCTGTGCTAACACGCAACCGTGCTGGACTGGAGAGAAACTTGAGAATTATACTTTTGATTTACTCTGGTGTTAAGTGCACTCATTTTCAAACCAGAGATCAGGGCTGCCAGTCTCCATTTACAGATTTCTTTCTGATTTACATAGAGACTGTTGAGATAAAAATGCATACATCATCACTGCACAGGTACAGATTTTCGTCTCCTGTTCCCTATAGCCCATGGGACACAGGAATATAGCTTCAGAAGAGCGGTTTACAAGTTTGCACCCTCTCTCTGAGTATTTATGAATTTAGCCTGTAGCTAGGTGATAAAGTCATTCTCACCAAATCTAGGAGACATGAGTTTAAATTGCCTTGGGCTAGAATACATGTCTCCAACCACATACTGTCTAAAACTCAGGTATAGTAATTCTTATCAATAAAAGATTCAGAAAGGAGGTGCACAGCAATCCCACAGATCAAGTGGGTGACAGCTCATAAGATACAAGCAGAGCTTAGCTAGGAAAGCACTCCAAACACCCAAGCTGTATGTGTCATTTAGAGGAGCAAATTAAGCAGAAGAATATTAGAAGTCCCTCAGCACACTTTGGTATTTAAAAGAGCAAACTATTTGTCCTTTTACCTCATAGTTGCACAATGTCTCCTCCTATTCCTTTAGACACCAAAAGGATCCAATCATTGCCTTAAGACTGGCAAGACAGAAAAGATGAAAACAGACATTTTGCTTTTCTGTGACTTTTAATAACCTTGCTACAGCTTCTGCTCCTTGATGCAGCCCTGGCATATCCCAGATCCAGTGATCCTTTTGTGTTATTAGCACAGATTTTGTTATTTCTGAGGTTATTTGACAGAAACCAATTCGACTCTCTTTTACTGCATCAAGAAAAACTTAAACCTTTCACTAGGCAAGGCAGCAGCTCAGGCTCTAGCAGTAGCTATCTTGGTAACCCCAACAGATGAGCTGCTAGGGGGACTTTCGGTCAGAAGAGACATTCACACAAAACCTTTGCCTGTGAAGGGACAAACTGGTGTCACAGGCTTTGGGTATTGTGTTCAATACTTCATAACCACCCCAGCTGGAGCATTGACAAGATTCCATGAGGTATGGAAATCCTTGATATGAACACACTAAATTCCATTATCCTTTACATGTATATGATAAGGGGAACTTTTATTATATATACCTTCCACCCACCACACAGGTTGGTCAGTTTGTCCCAGGCATTTTACACTCACTGTGCTTATATATTGCGCAGTAATTTCCCACATCAAGACGTAGGAGCCCTAAAAGCAGTGTAACAAGTAACAACGTGGTAGTTGTTTCACAGCAATTGCACAGATACTTGTTCTGATTATGCAGTGAATATAAAGTTCATTCCATCTGGTAAAAAAAAAAAAGGTAATTTTCAATTCCATAAGGTAATAGTTTACAAATAAGACTCTCTGTACCTCACAGTAAATACTAGGGTATCCAAAGCAGTGTGCATTTTGTATCTATTTAATTTGAGGTCATTTAGGAAAAGAAGCTATTATTAATCAACCCTGAAATTTCTGGTGTCCCCACTTTCAGGGAAATCATGGCTTAGAATAAAATGCTTTACAAGGAAATGCCCATATAGAGCTGCATGGGTGGAGAACCTGAGAGCCTGGTGAATTCAGGTCTTTAAACTGAGTGCCCCAGCGTGGAATGAAGATTATTGCAATAAAAGGTCATTTCTACAGATAAGATTTGGCAGGACAGACCAGTTTCAAGGACTAAGAAGGACATTTACAAGATGTGCAAGGGGTAGCACCTCTCCTGCTTTCCTCATCTCTTTGTATTCACGCTGGCTCCCTATCAGCTCAGACTGCCACTTAGAAGAAATAGCCTCAAAGCTGAAGGGGCAAGGAGAAAAGCCTGCTACAAACTACACCTTACTTTGTCCTAGAGCCTGTGCTCACTTGTCCAAAGTACAGTTGCCTAGAAAACAACAGGTTAGTTTCAAAGTCCCAAGGCTTTGCAATTTGCTTCTATTGCTCTTTATTTCCTTGTTTGGAAAAAAAAATCCCTGAGCACCTCCAAGTAATCTAAAGATTGTGGAAGTAAAGTTGCATGACCGGACTCGAACACAGGCCTTTCAAATTTCTAACAAGATATTTAAATTTCCTTCCCCCCTTGTCCACAGGCTATTTGTCATCTTTTGTTTTGTCCAAACAACACTTCCAAGAAAACAAAATGAAATTAAAAGTGCTAATGTCAAAGAAGCTTTCTTCCTCCCCCTCTTTTCCAAATATCAAAATACAAATATGAGATGAACCTGGATTTCAAAATTTTAGAAGTTTTTCTGTAAATAATGGTAAAGCTCAGAGAGCATATGTGCATACACACACACCAAAGTGCACAACTGACAGATTTTTCATGATGAGAGTGAAGAAGCCTGATGGTTGCAAAATAAACAAACTAATTAACAAGAGTTAGTTTTAAAACTCCCTCCTTGGAAAGCAATATGACAGTAACAGAGATTACACTCCAGTCCAGAGGTCCTGCAGAGAGGGGAAAAGACTAGATTTCATTTCATCACCAGTAGTCTTTTCTTTAAGCCTTTTTTCTAAACTTCCAACCAAACATCATCCCTTATTTCCCCTGACAGCTTCTGTTGTTTTTCATTATTATTTCATCCTATATTTTATCCTGTGGTTTCAGAAAAAAGTTCAGAGCCTTATTTGTTTTCACAATTTGTTAAGGGAGTAAAAAGTTAAATTGCTCTGACTCTTGCCACACATTGGAGCTGTGGCCTGAAACAGTCCCAGTACTTATAGTCGAGGTATCATTTTTGGCTTTGCCCAAAAACACTGACTAATACAACTTGAGGGACAGATGCAGCCCTAGCACGAAGTGGTCACAACCTTGGCCATCTTCTTCGTGTACAGCAATCACATGATAGAACTGCATGTTCTTTAACTGTTGTGTTGCACTGGTTTGCCTTCCCCCACCTCCACGTATCTGCACGTGGTAATTAGAAGAAAGAGCTGGCAGCAATGTGAAAATAAAGACACCAAAAAAGACTCTTTCTGGAAACCTGCCCCTGGATGTGACCTGGCCTACTTCTGTTGGGTTCATTGTGATAGCAACACACTGCTTGCTTCAAAGCCCTTCAATTCTAACATGAATATGAGCAGGTTGACATAGTATTGCTAGCTATTAGTGAGATAATGCCTTTTGTTTGTTAGATAGTTCTATTGGAATGAGAGAAAAAAAAAATCTGCTCGAATACCAAGAATTTAGTTGCAGTCAGCTTCTGTGGGAAGAACAGGCTTTCACTAACACAAAAAAAGAGCTCTGCATTTCTGTCAAATAAATGTCTCTCATGACTGCATACATCGGCACGGTGCAATCATGTTCACTACTTTTTTTACAACAGTAAAGTAAGTAGATAAAAATTGAGATAAGTGACCATTTTTCTTCATGTTGAACATGTAGAAGAAACAATCTGCCAAGGTGGTTGCCAAAGACAATCTACCCGTAATCCACTTAAAATACGTACAAAGCATGCTAACACAGACTGAATCCATGTGCTGTGTTACATAGGCATTGGATGCCAGACATGCTCTGACATCAGAAAAGAAGAAGGTCAGAAATACCCTTGGTGTGGCCAAGAACTCACGTCATATGTAAGCCCACAGTCTGAGTGACTGTATCCTACCTCCTTTCCACCCCTGATTTCTGCAGCCATTTAGCAAAGCAGTTAACTCAAATGTAATACTTGAAACACAAAACCAAACCCAGTCAGTGCAGTGCCCTTTGCTGGCTTTTTCCGTATATTCTGATTCCAAAGTGGGCATAGAACTTAGTTTTGTCTTTATGCTCCCCTCAGTTCTCACATTTTGGGCCACAGCAGATTTTTAGCCCCCCAGTGTGAATGTGAGAGTAGAATGTGCTTGCAATAAAATGAAGAACAAAGGTTGCATTGGAGACTATGAAAAGAACAGGAGTGGTCTGGATTTTTGCTGCAGAAACATTTAAAAGCTTCTTTCATGCTCCATTAGGAAAAGAAAAAAATTATTTGATGCCACCTTATAACTGTTATTTTCTACCATTTTCTTTGCCAGTGTTTACACAATAACAAGCAGACATGGGTCCATAAATGGATCAATAATAAGAATTAAAGTTAAGGATATTAAAATTGCCATAATTACACTCAAGACAGAGGTGGTCAGAAAATTGACTCCCTGTCTTGCAGATGTTGAGATGTAAAACATGCTCCTGTTTTGCCAAGGTTTTTCTTTTCTTTTTGTTTTTTTTTTTTAAAAAAAAAAAAAAAAAGGAAAGAAAATCTGCAAGACAAAGAAAGGCAGAAACAGATGAAGAGAGATAGGCTTTGAATTGTTAACAGACTTTTGGCTAGGATACTAAAATTAGAATTTTATGAAAACCCAAGTTCATTCCTTAGATTAAATCAGAAAAAGTAGGAATTCAAACCTAGGTCTCACAAATCCCAGCTAAAAGCTAAAACTGTCAAGTTATTTCCCTTTTTTGAAGGTGAGTCCCTGTCCTGAACAATGGTCTGTCCAAACAACACATTTCCACAGCATCTCATTTGGACATCAGGTATTTTCCAATTTGTCAACATTTCCAACCAGCTATAGTTACAGGACTGCATCCTCATTATCATACGCACAGAATAGTTGCCTGAGGCTACCTCTATGCAAGCCCAGAAACTCAACCTGGCATAAAGATACAAGATTTTATTTTTTTTTCCTTTCTATCCAAAGGTGAGTCCTCTTTTTTGCTAAATAGACACTTGGGAATGGAAATAATTTATGACAGAGTAAAACCTTAACACAGAATAAACTATACTGACAATAGGACTCTGCTTTTAAAACCAACCCTTTATTTGATTTTTTTACTACAGGCCATTTTTCAATTTAGTTGTGATTTTTCTGTCGCCTGCTTCCTACTAGAGGTTCAATTCTCCTTTCAGGAGCAATAACAACTTACAATATTCCCATTTCCTCTTCTCCTTCCTCCATCTCCACAGAAAGGTATATCCTACTCAGACAAGCTACTCAAGTGTTTGCGAAGCCATGCTGTAAGATAGACGGGAGAAAGCGATCAGACTGAAAAATGCGTTCTGCTGCTGCAAAATCTTTTCTGCATCTACCTCCTTTTTTTGTTAGTGCAAATTCACAGACAGGTCTCTACAGGACAGAAAGTTAAGCTGGAGTAGACGGCTGTAGCTCACAGTTTCACTGATCTCTTGGATGGAGTTGTTTCATGCTTAGTCTGACCTTTACAAGCAATGTGAAGTTCACACTCAATCGCCATTGTCCCACAATACCACCACATCAGCAAATCTAGTTTCTCAGAACTGCATTGAAGTGCAGTGGAATCCTGCAGTAAAAACAAGCCTGCAGCATTAATGCCACCCACGCTAGCATTGCCCTGGGTGGTCTGAGCATTGTTCACCTAAAACAGACAAATGAACTATATCTAGTGTATGTAAAAGTACTGTATACAACCTACATATTTGTTGCTTTGGCTTCTCAAGGCTCCCCTTTGTGGGGTATACATTATTTGCCATTTTATTTCTATGCATCACTAAAGTCATCCCTGTGAATGTTGGGGGGGGCAGGGAGGGGTTAAGTGTAATTTCTTCCTAAGACAACTCTTATTGTCTAATAGCACAATCCAGTGCTAAGTGTTTCTAGACAAGAGTCTTTCTGAGATGGTAATCTATGCACAAGGAGTCTTTTCACAGCTGGTGGATGAGAATAGAGGTATGCAAAGTCTGTAAAGGAGCAGAAAAACCCTTCAGAAGAATCTGCTAATACCAAATCCCCCAAAATATTTTTTGAGTATGCTTGGTATTCTGTCTTGTTAATGTAAATATATATAAAAGCCTCCTGTTAGCAGGAAAGTGACAGAGTGGATGTAAGGGAACAGATGTGGCATGGCTCATTGAAAGGGTTGTTTCATAGAAAATATGATATTGTTCTGGCCCTTTGATCTGCAGAGGTCTATAGATGCTTTCCTGAAGCTTCTAAAGCTGCAAAACTGTCAGCTACTAATGAAGAGTTAGACTTACACATCACAGAGTAACTAAGTACACTGAGAACTGCCGCTTGCTCCTACTCTGCTGTGCTCCTCTGCACAGCCTACAGAACAACAAGCACAGGCATGCACCAACATCTGCATTCCCATGCACAAGCCTATGAAAGGCAGAAAAAAAGAACATCCAGGACAGGTTGGCCAGGATGAAAGCTACACACTGCTACATTAAAGTGTTAACGCTGGGGCTAACAGTTTGAGAGAGAGAAAATAGAGACACTCAATTCTAGAGAAAGAAAAACCACCAGACTTATCATACCTTCATATAGTAAAAGTAGTCGGTAGAGCAATGCTTTGAAAAGTAGCTATTCATTTGCCCTTTTCTCCTTCATTAACTTAAAACCATAAGCTAGGAGTTACTCTAAGTACCTAAGGATCCATAAGCTTTATGGGGTAGAAATTTTCTTACTTGTCAATGTTTGGCTGCACCTGTCCAATGGAGTCTTAGATAATGATGAGGCTGTGGATGACAGCCACCAGACTGAGCAGTGGTAACGCCCTTCAGAAATGTAAAATGCAAACTGTATCAATCAGTGAGACGTTAGGAGGTTAGCCTTGGTACATGCTGATGAATCTTCATCCTCTGCGATAAATTCCTGCCGATCTGCCAGCTCATTCAGTGCAGGAAGGGGTTAAAAATGAGCAAAATGATCCCCAACATAGTTCTTTTCCCCATTTGCACAAGTGGAGGAAAGCAAAATCACTTTGATACTTAGTGTGTGCAGGAAGACAAAGGCTAGCCTCTGATCCCCACAGAGGGCTAAAGAAGGGGTATGGCTTGTCCTCATGGGCCAAATCCAGTTCTGCAGAACTCCAGCCAGTGCCTACAGAGTTAACATAGCGGTGTGGCTTCACCTCAACAGATATGTATGTACTTGTGGTATTTTTAGGGAAAACACAAGCTAACTGTAGACAGTTTTCTCAGAGTAAAATCACAGTGAAGACACAAGGTCAAGAACACATAGACAGGCATTGAATCAGATCACTATCTGGGTGATAAAATATGTCCTGGAAAGCAGTGCTAGACTAAACTTCCATTAATGTAGCCCTCCTTCTAAATGGCAGATTAACTTGTCAGATGTTTTGCAGTAGTTTATAGATGGCAGCCATAATTTTGATAAAAGCACATAAGATATTTGCATGCAAGTACAGATTTATCACTGTGGGATCAGTGGGCACAGGTGCCTCAGTGGTGTTAGCCCCAGCTGCACTAGTACTATCCCCAGCTAATACAACACTTCCATACACGAGACGGTGTATCATGATGACGCCGTTCCTTCACCCAGACCAGGGATTGTGTTCCTCTCCCACAAACGTTTCTGGTTTTAATTCCTGTGAACAGAATCTACGCGGTTGAATAGATTTAACCTATTACATAGTAGACACGTAGCTAGGGAAAGGACTGTGAAAGAAATTTTATACCACTAATCAACACAATTTACTAAAGGAAGAAAGCATTTTTTTCTGTCAATTTTTTTTGTGGAAATGAGGGGTAGTTTTCCAAATGATAAACTGTCCCAGGCCCCTGGAAATCTATGCCCTGTAAAACCAGGAAGATTTAGCAGAGAAAACAGTAGATTTTAACTTAAAAAGGCAGGTTATAAATGTTCCCGGAGCATCCATTAAGCACCAGTTGAAAGTAATTAAGCTAGTCCGGGTTTCACCATAAATGTTAAACACATGCTCATCTCAAACTGTAAAGGTGTCCCAAATTCACAGATATTTTCTCTGCTGTCATTGCCTGGGATGAAGTTTACTGCTCATTAGAATTCCCCAACTATTTCTTTTTCATCTTTAGCCAAACAAAGCCGCATTAACAAAATGTGCACAAACCATGTTCTCATTTAAGGCCTCTATGTTCTTTGGAGAATCAGGACACAGTGATAATCTATTAAACTGGTTCAATCTTTTTTCATCCCTAAAGGTGACTACAAGCAAACACTGCTGAAAAATTATTATATTTACAGAAGTTTAGTTTTATTCTTCAGTCATCCAGGTGTGTCATATTCAGAGGAGCTGAGGCAAAGGTTTCATTTAAACACAATTATATCAATTCAACATTTTTGTGAGGCTGGCCCCTATGTTTGATCTGTAAAAGGCCCAAATTTAAATTAAATAATTGGATGGAAACGGGAATCTTCTCTGCTGTGAATGATGACCTGAATGATTTGGGCAGCACAACTGAGGAGAAAGAAGTCTGTGGGAGGAAAAGCAAGGCAAGAAGCTCATAAAAATCAGTTTTTCTGCAAAAAAAAAAAAGTTACATTTGCACAAATATACATATGTATATCGTAGTGTGAAACTGCAGCTGACATCCTGTCTTGCGCCCTTCATAGTCCTTATTATCAAGCAAAACATTGTGTTTCAGAAAAATCTATCAATTTACCATTCCTGGCTTCCAGGAATTCCTCCTCAGAATGTTTGATGTTGGAGCAGTCACACCATTAATATAACTGCTCACAATAGGCTCACATTAGGTGACTCAGACTATTTCTACCCTCTTGTCTTCAGGGAATTATACTAACAACATTCATGCCGTAACGACTTGTTTCTGTGGCAGAATGACTGAGCTACCATGTCAGTGTTGCATCACTCCTAACCTGCAGAGTAACCAGAAAATTCGGTTTTCACAATACATCTCTCCAGTCTTGACAAACAAATGCCGGCAGAGTTTGTCGTAAATAGTTTTGTCACTTGCAACTGTTTCTTCTCCTCACCATATAGCCACGCTTAAAAAAGAGAGAAAGTTTTACTATTTGCAGACACTTAGCAACAGACTATGAAACTACACTAGTCTCTTTTCCTTAAATCTGTAATCACTCTTCCCAAACCAAAAGGGAAAAGTGATGTCAGAAGGCCAATCCTTACGTCAAGCATATGCTGAGACATTCTCTGTCCCTAAGAGCACGACTTTATTCGTACCAATCACACTGTTGCTTTTACTTTCCCCCACCTTAATTCCACTGTCAGCTCAGAGCCCTCCAGCACACTGAAGTCAACCACTGCTGAAAGAGATATGGCTCCTTTCCTTCTGTACACCCATGTGCAATCTAACTGCTTAAAATAACCCTTATATTCTAGACATCCCTCATGGAATTTCTAGTTTGTTCTTTTTTGTGGGATTTTTGTATTCTCAGAAGCAGTTTGCAGACTGCCCCTAACACCCACATGCTAGAAGCTTTTAGAAGTGCCTTTTGATATGGCAATCCATTCTGAGGGCCTGGATGAAGATACTAAAATTTTGCCTCTTCTGACAAATGCAGCTTTTCCCAAACATCGTTACATATGTGCCAGCTCCGGTATACAGATGTGTTTTAGAGACTCCAACCTATACAGCAATTCACGCAGTTCCCCAGTTAGTATGGAGCACAAATGAAGCCATTGTAATGGCAGAAGTTCAAGTTCAACACAGTCCTCACAGAAAAGCAGCCTGGAGCACAAGCCATCTGCAAACAGTGGCACAAGTAGCACATTTTGAATTGTTGGGCCAGGGCCAAGCTGAAGCCCAGGCATAGCACAGGGGACAGGAACCATCAAATGGAGCAATAGACTGGAGACAAAAGGAAGCCCTGCACTGCTGACAGCAGTATAATGTATGATATAGTGTTTTGTTTCTACTTCAATTGACTCTAACTTTTAACTGCTATAATCATAGATGAAAATAAATTCTGTATCTCTCAGTTTTGCCTGTCACCCCTGGTGCCTACCTGAATAACTCTCCAAGAAGTGGCAGACCTGTTCCTTACACATTCCTCCAGTACCCACTTTTGCAAAGTGACTTTTATTTATATATATATATATGCAATCTGCTTTATACTTTGTATTTGGAACAGTGAATTCAAGGAGGGGGGAAAAAAAAGAGGGATTAAGCAAGATGTTATGGTTTATGATGATTTAATACCTCATAACACCTGAAAAGATGTCTTGCCCACCTCCTTCCTTCAATGCCTGGCTCGCAGCGACACATTTGTTCACGGTCCACATCTGCCAGCTCCAATGTCACTGAACTTTTCTTGCTGAGATGCTTCAATTCATAAGTCAGAAAACTAGCCAAGAAAAAAAAAGATAGACAGGTTTATTCCAGCTTAACAAATGGATTCAGCTTCATAAGACATCCAAGGCAACTAGAGCCAGTGCAAATCTCAACATATATTTCACTTGGGAATTAGCCTTCTAACATTGACTCAGGTTTAACATGTAGCTTCACCTTAAGGAAAAGCCAGCATCCTCGGCTAGCTTGAAGGTTAAAGGCAAGGAGTTTATGAAGTTCACCAACTCATGAAGTTCACCAAGGCCAAGTGCAGGGTCCTGCACCTGGTTTGGGGCAATCCCAAGCACAAATACAGGCTGGGAGGAGAATGGATTGAGAGCAGCCCTGAGGATAACTTGGAGAACCTTGGAAGTGTTGATGGATGAGAAGCTGAACACAACCCAGCGTTGTGCTCTTGCAGCCCAGAAGGCCAACCACATCCTGGACTGCATCAAAAGAGGTCAAGGGAGGTGATTCTGCCCTTCTTCTCTGCTCTAGGGAGACCCCACCTGAAGTATTGTATGTAGCTCTGGGACCCACAACCTAAGGAGGACATAGACCTGTTGGAGCGAGTCCAGAGCAGGGTTAGGAAGATGATAAGAGGCCTGGAGAACCTCTCCTAGGAAGTCAGGCTGAGATAGTTGGGGTTGTTCAGCCTGGAGAAAAGAAAACTATAAAGGGAGACCTTATAACAGCCTTTCAGGGGCCTACAGGAAAGATGGGGAGGGACTTTTTACCAGTAATTGTAGTGATAGGATGAGGCTAATGGTTTTAAACCGAAAGAGGGCAGATTTAGATTAGATATTAGGAAGAAATTCTTTACTGTCGGGAAATTGAGACCCTGGAATGTTGTTCAGAGAGGTTGTGGATGCCCCATCCCTGGAAGTGTTCAAGACCAGGTTGGATGTGACTTTGAGCAACCTGGTCTAGTGGAAGGTATCCTTGGCTTTGGCAGGGGAGTTAGAACTGGATGATCTTGAAAGTCTCTTCCAATCGAAACCATTCTATGATTCTGTGAAGATCTGTGCTGGGGTTTCCATTAATGGCCACCTGAGAAATTCATCCCCATCCCTGAATTAAGCTGTGGGATCGCTTCTTCATCTGGGACTCCTTCAAGGCTGCTATGAAATCCCTAATTTATATCATGCCTCTTAAATGCAGAAGGCCTTCTGGGGTCATATCCTACTGCAGTACTGTTAATAACAGTCTAAGCCACACTGCAACACTCCCACATGGAAATAGCACAAGAAACATCTGACAGCTACTCAACCTTTGAATTCTTTTGTCTTTACTGTTAGTGTGGATCACCTGATTGAGTGAAAATTTCTCTTTGGTTTTAGCTGACAGCACCAAACAAGACTGCTGAGCCAGGTCAAAATATGCCATTAAACTCAAGAAATTGTATTTTGTATATGGAAAGAATAGATTTTCAGATAGATGCCTAAGGTAATTTTGCAAGAGAGATATAGTTTGAGTGCATGACTGCACTAATACAGTGTCCCCAGACGGCCCCTTAGTAAGACAGTACAAGACTTGGTAAGCTTTATGGAGCCAAAAAGAGCCCATTCTTAAACCTGAAAAGTTGATGCAGATAGCTGAATGGTAGACAAGACAAAGACACACACCTCATAGCATGAGGAGGAGAAGTGTGTTCAGTCAAAAATCTGGTACAGCTCAGCATTATTAACTGCAAAAATACTTTCTGGCTCTCTGCAGGGCCTGAGGTGGTTAAAAGCATCATCTTTCAAACTTCAAAATAAATGATTGTGCAAAACTTCCTTTTCCTCAGTTCTTCCTTTTTATTCCATAAAATAGTTTTTGAAGAAGAAGAAGCAGCAAAGAAGTCTCAGTCTTGCAGTCTCTTGGTGTTTGTCTTGGTTCGTTTGCCAAAGAACCTTTTCCTCAAGTGAAGATAAGTGGGAACTTCTAATCACTTCCCCTGTTTACTGGCAGAATTATTTTTTAATTTATTTTTTTCTGTATACAAAAGACATAAACTACATTCGTTTTCATTACAAAACCCTTTCATTATCCTACTGATTTTTTTCATGTCTAAAGACTAACTGTTAGACTCAGTAGAAGGAAAATCTACAGGATGCTCTTTTAAGAGGCTGGTTTTATTCCATAAATTTATGTCAGTCTGTGACAGAGCATTATATCTTTGTATGACATCTGCATAAGATTTCCTCTCCTAGGGACTGCTGTAGCTCTTTCCTTTCATTAGATAATATCACTCCCATCTTGTTTGTACTAACCTTTATCCATATGCTGTCAGAGAGGTGTGGGATGACCATTCTACTTCCCTGTAGTAGTCAGTACCAATATAATGAAAGCATAGAAGGTGGTGTCATTGTCGTGTGGATACATTGGCTGTGGTTTATTTCCTATGGAGGGGAACACCAGTTTAAATTTGTGACCTGAAATGTATTTACAAATTCCACAATCAATTTAATCTTATATAAATCAGCTCTGCTACAGAATGGTGCTGCCCATCACACATCCATGGTTGCTTATGCCTGTCACCTACTTCTGCCAGTGCTAGTGCTCATGTGACAAACTACATCAAGGAACTGATCCAGCTGAAAACTAACCATTTTTTTTGACAGCTGAGTTTTCATTCAGACAAACTCCCTTCTCCTCCTCACTCATGGCTGCACAAACAGTAATGGCAAGGTGAGGGAGCCGTATGAAAAATAACCCATGGTTAAAGACCGAGGGGGACTCATCCTTTTAGAAGCAGCAACAGCCATTTATCCTGCTTAAGGTGATGATGGACCTGTGGCATTAGCTAAACTGGTGCCAGCCAATTCTATCTAAGGATAGAATTTTTAATAAGGATTACCTTATTTTCCTGCTTCTTTCTTCCTCAAGTCAATTAGAAGCAGATTCCAACTAAACCAATGTAAGCCATTCTTAACCTTGAGCGAAAAAGGCTGCTTGGGACATTTATACTGCTCTTTTGAGCCAGTGCAAGCACTTCTGCCCGTGTATGGGCATACATACACTGAGATGAAGAGGAAACAACATCAATGCCTACACGGTGCTAAAGGAAATTTCTGACAGTAATAAGAGCTGGTCTGCCCAGCCCTTGCCAAGGAACTTCTATGACACCATAAAAATCATTCAGTCTGACTGTGTTGAAGTTTTACATAGCCTTTAGAAAGCAAAAATGCCTGTCTAGCTGTCAAAAGCCCTAGTAGCAGCTATAGCCAACAAAAAATAAACAAATACAAATAAAAATCTCAGGCCAGCTAGTATTAGGTCTTTCCATCCAAGATCCTCACCATATAATGAGTTAGAAAGACTCTGAGAGCTCCCAGCCTAGACTGCCTGGGGTTTGCCCTTTCCTCAGAGAACTGTAAGTCACCCGGGCTGACAGCTTTGCTTCACAGAGGTCTTTATTCCCAGTATATCAATAGATGTCATAGGGGAGTTACTGCTTTTCATTGTTTTCCATAATATTCTGCATAACTAATTTAATATTGCTGAGTCTGGTTAGAGATCTGGTCCTAACCCCAAGCTGGAATTTGGGAACCTAAAGCTTTCTAGTCAGCAGACACTTTGTCTGCACTGGCCATCATTGAAATTTGCATACCCCTGAACAGGCTTTTCAGCCTGACTCCCAGGAAGCCAGGAACGCACACATTATCCTCATCCTTGTTTCTGTTTTTTCCATTGCTACCTCCATTTCTTAGGCTTCTATTGATCCTGAAGCTCTCAGAAATATTTGGTATATACAAAGGAATACAGTTATTATGAAACACTAATATACCAAAAACACCATGTATTACCCACACATCATCTTTACGTGGAGTGGTTCACTTGCGCTTTTGAAAACTGTGCCAGAAGGTGTAGGCTACAGACATAGAGTTTCCTGAATAAGCACAAGAGGGGTTATGTGGACTAATAAACTAAGATGATGTTTTCCTACCACCTTTATCCATATAGGCTGCTTGACCTGCTGTCAGAACTAACAGCACTGAAGGCCCTTAACTAATGGTTAACCATCTCCTGTGTACACAGGGCTTGACTGAAATGCTCAGGACCAGTTATTTCGTTGGCTCCACTCTTATCTTACTTGAAGCTGATACAGGGGGTGCATCTACCCTTACTGCAGCTCCTTGCAAATCCTTGGGAAGAAGCAATCACTTTCTGGCACATTCTGTCAACTATAAACAGCAGCACTTTTCTGCAATGTCACAGCAATCTAGCCTCTATAGGTCAGTCAGGCAACAGCAGCATCCGAGCAATTTATGTTGTCCCGATTCCTATGTGTGCCTTGCTGGTGAGGCTGCAGGGAGAAGGAAGGAAGAAACAAGGTATCACAGTGAGAAATGTTTACCAACTGCTTTACAGTTCCCCAGGTTGTTAGCTCTTGTAGTTACAGGGATGACTTCTGATCTTAAACAAATGGCACAGGGTGTGAAAATTGATCAATATTTCTTTATCAGCATCCCCATTTTGAAAATTACGTCCAGTATGGGGCTGAGAATCTGATACCCAGAAAAGCTCTCCAGGAGAACTGTAATGACACTACATTTAGTGAGAAAAACAGTAAGTGTGGTGTTCTTGTGTTTACTTTTTCTGCCTTCGATCTATGGGAAGGGGAAAATCAACAAACTAGAGGTTAAATTATGGTGTTTCAGCATCTGAATATTGTAACTTAAAGTGATACTACCAGTTAGACCAAATTGAAAATTAGTCTTTTGTTCCTAATATAGTGATAAAAAACAGTGAACAAATGTAACTAGAGCTATTCTTTTAAACTCAAAATACTAACTCCATTATACAGCTAGAGAACTCAAATGAAAGCAAAAGTTGTTTGGAGTGTAAATATTTTCCACAACTAAATAATTTCATATGTTGATAAATTCATATTTTCTGAATACACACAAAAATGACATTCTGTGTGAAACATCTTACAGTCCTATTTCAGAACAGCATCTGTTGTCACAACAGTACTTGAAGAGATGCGACAGGTTTTAAGCAAGTACCTAAACCTTAACACATATTTAGTTTAGAAATTCTTGTAAATCACAGAAGGTAGAGGTAGACAGCATAATGGTAAGAGTAGTCTGTCTCTCAAACTTGTTGCTATTTGAGATAGAAAAAACAAAATCCCTTCATGAATTAACATGTTGTGATTTTTATCATAACATTCTTTCTGTTAAATATCTTACCTACAAGTGTTAGCATATAAGTCCTTCTAGCAATGATTTAGCTGAATTACACACAAATGTACACCACAGACTCCCAACTCCAGAAGACGTGGTACTTCAGTACAAGTCTGCGACAAGAATAGCTTCATTTAAATCAGTTTAAATTAGTAACAAAATAAAATACACCATGAAACAAGTTACCATGAAGCTAAAGGAGTTAACCTACATCTGCAAGAAAATGGTTGAGCTTAAATTAATTGGAATCAACAGTTGTACCAGCACTGGGAATGCCTTATCCACAGAGATTGATGTAGCCCAGTAGAGCACCCCCTGCAAGTGTTCCCTGCAGAAACAGTTGTTTCACATCTCCAGCTGTGCAATTCTGTCCTCTTGTTGAAGATCAGTGTCCCCACAAGAACCTTGAAAGAGCATGTCCTAAGTACAATCTCCATTTGCTTCAGTGCAAGGCGGGTTGGCCTCATTCAGACAGCTGTCTTTGTAAATTAAGCCATCTTTTGTACCAAATTGGATAAGAGGTGTCCAGCTATTAGTTTAGATGGGGCAAGAGTGTCAGCCACAGCGAGTTACAAACAACAAGAGATTAAAATGTCTTTGGCCAGTACAGCCATTTCTTCAGTGAACATCTGACTCATAAGTCTGATGTGATTATAAATCTACCCCATGCACTAGCATAATGAAAGCATCCCCCTTCCCCATGCCCCTCC
>JAOXNO010000020.1:47250160-47266488 GCA_028565335.1 Limnodromus scolopaceus | reverse complement strand
AAAACAAAGTTATATTGCTGCAGTTTCCTGTTACAATTTATGTAAAAGCCATGTGCACTCCTGTGTACAGCTCAAACCATTTGAGAAAACCCTTCCTAGAGCTGCTTTCTTACCACTGTCCGGCTGCAGATCATTCTGCTGACACTGCTGAGTCAAAGTTGTGTGAGCGGTCCTAGCCCATTTCACTACACATGGTAAATTAAATCGAGGTATCTGCTGATATTGCATGTACTCAGACTAGGAATACTCACTATGGCTCTAATTTTACTGATAGTAAAAAAGTTTCAGAAGGTATTTCACGAGTTTATTAACAGCTCTTGTGAGAGAACAAACCTTATACTGCTTTCTGTAGTACTTTTGGTAGGAATCTGTAACGCAGACTCTAAGGATTATCTGTGCAGCAAAGCGGTAAAATTTCATAAAGTAGCCCATGGAAAACCCTGGTTATGACAAGGCATGTAGGTAGAGTTGAGGCTTTTTAATCTTCATTATATACCTGCAGCAGTTTATTACAGACTTACTGCAGTTCTGCAGAACAGTTTTTCCTTCCCCATGCAGCATGTGGTGGCAAAAGGTTTTTTTAATGTTAAGAGATAAACTGAGGTTGCAATCTTCCTGGCTTGGGCTTTTTTCTGGTCATCGGCCCTTAAGTCTCCCCGCAGCAGTAGGTGCCCCCACTTTGCTCCACCCTTCAGCAGTACATGTAAATCGGGGGCAGGCCAGGGAGTTGCAGCTTAGAGAGATGGTCCCTGCCTGTCAGGACCTCAGTAAAGGCTCAGCAAGCGCTACAACTGGGAACTATGTCTTGTCGACGTTGTTATAAGGTGGGCCGAAAGACGAAAGTTTCATCCATCCTCTTTTCTCCTGTTGTTGCTGCATATGGTGTGAGAACTGCTGCATGTGATCGGCTTCAGTGACCAGCTTCCTTCTGCTCAAGCTTTCCTGGAGGATCTCACGGTACTTCAGGCTGCAGGAAAAATGTACTGGGGAAATCATGTTAGGTAAGGCTCCCTAAGATGCCAGGGACCATCTCTAGCAGAGGATGCTTTTCTTTTTAAAACAGTGCTTTTTTTGGTTGATAATCAGGCCAGGAAGCTGAAAGGAACAAATATACCTGGAAGTGGGGGTGAAGGCTGATGTTTTCTTCTTGCCTTTGCCGCTTTTGTAACTATTGGCAACAACTAGTTGTGGTAAAGAAGTGCACAGGTAGAGACACTTTTGACTGGTCATCCAGAAAATGTTTGGAATCTCTAACTTTCTGGAAGTAAGACTAATCTGTATCTCCCTCTTCTCTGTCTGCCCCACTCCAGCCTCCACCCCTTCAGTTTTAAGGATTAATTTGATATTTTTTATGTGTTAATTAGAGTTACTGCTGGCATAAAATATTTATAGTTTATATTATCAATGCTTGATAAAGCTTTGCAAAAGGTTTTCCCTTCCCCTCCCAGCCCCCATCTTCATTTTGGTGTTTGTGTCTTTTTAAGCACAAATTTATTTCAGATATTTGTTTTTTGTAGAATTCTTTTCACTGTGACTCTGGTCTGCCAGGCTGTTCATTTAGGAAAAGGTGAGGTGAACTTCATGTTTCCCCCTTCCTCCCCGTGTTTCTTAGGTCCATTTACAGTATGTATTGATTTATTACAAGCTACCATTCTCCTCCATATTTGCACTTCTTGTCTAGGCCGTGAAAAAGATGAGCTTGAAGAAGATGTGAAAAGTCTCAATGCCACAGCACAAAGGCAGCAGCCCAAGAATGAAGGGACTATGATAAATACTCTCAGTGACATGAATCAGAGTTACGAAAACAGAAAGCAGCAGAATTCCAGGGCACTGGTACCTTTCACTGGGATTACAGAGAGTAGGTAACATTATTTATTTAAACAATGCCATAAAAATGGCTTTTTAAAATATTATATCACAGTAATGCATTGACTGCTGTCCTGGAAGATTCCAGCTGTTTGGTTTTCTGTGGCTGTTCATTTAAATTACTCCCAGGGCCACTTAGGAAATGGTGATAAAAATTTAAGGTAGAACCTGCAAAAGGTGGTAATGGAAAACAGGGAAGGGTGCTAGGAATTAAGAATGGGGTTGGTCCCATATTTCATGACAAAAAATTATTTAATTAAAAAAATAAAATTTTAGACTGTCTGAAAGTACTAATAGAAAAAAAAAAAAGAAAAAAAAAACCAACTTATAAAAACAACCAAGGACAGACTTATGTTTCTTCCCACCTATATAAAGTTTTAGATCGATATTCAATCCCATGAGTCTGAGAAAGGCTTGAGGAGGGAGCGTTCCCCTCCCCTCTCAAAACTAAGCAACTCTTCCCGGTAACAAAGCCTCCTTTATTCAAAAATAAGCACCACTTCTCAGTAAAAATGCCCCATTTCTTAGTGGGACTGAAACCTGCCTCTGTCAAAGTGAAATATTTCATTTGAATAGATACGGCTGCTGCGGGACTTGGGACTTGCCAGGCAGGATTTGCCAGGCGTTGCTTCTTGACCGCCCTTTAATCCCAAGTAGTTTACTTCTAATCCTTAACTAAACAAACTGGGTTTAACTGAACAAACACTCCTAACAGGCAGATAATTTTATTGTCTCTAAAGACAATAAACCTAGATATTCTTAAGATCCTCTGGCAACTGGAGAGACCTGAGAGAACAAGTGAGGAAAAGGGGAGGTTCAAAGCCCCTGGGATGCTTAGTAAACTCTGTAATATTGTCTTGCAGGTAAAAAACTGAACAGGCACTGCTGCCAAAATGGAGGGACTTGTATCCTAGGGGCTTTCTGTGCCTGCCTAAAGCATTTCACTGGCAGATACTGTGAACATGATGAGCGGCAAAGGTAAAAACCACAGCAAAACCAGAGACAGTGAGCAAGGTGCTCTGGAGAGTTATTTTCTCTGGTGGGATCAGGGACGTACCAAATGTCTCCCTTGTCCTTGACAGCAACTGCGGCAGCATTGCCCATGGCGCCTGGGTGCTGAAGGGCTGTTGGCTGTGTCGGTGCGGCTATGGTACTCTGAACTGTCTCTCAGAAATAATGCACGGTAACTGTGGTAAGGAATGGCATTAAATCAACCATTTGTATTTTGTGAGTATCAGAATTGCCTTCTGCAAAGATGAGGTACTCAGAGGACATTGTGTGTGCTCTATTTAGGCTTCTGCAGTGGCCTGCTTTGCTTCAGAGAATGAATTAGTGAGACAGTAAATAATACTGCTGTTGCCTGTACAGCACATCACATAAAGGACTTTGAGATCTTTATACTCCTTTGCAGTAGGAAACTTTCCCTCATTTTGACTGAAAATTACAGGGATAAAATGTTTCTCTGTTCTGCAAAACCTGCACATGTCTATGACTTGCCACTGAACCAGGACAATTTGTACAACTAAACTATATCCAAAATAGAAACATCTTTCTTAGATGAGGAAAGAGAAAAACAGTAGTATAAGCTGGTGTGGCAGAAGTAGAAACCAGTAATACACTAGAGGAACAAGTACTGAAAACTTGCATGTTCTTGCGTTAGCTACATAACACATAAATCGCAGGAAACAGGTCTGAACCTTATTTTAAGATGTGTATCTTAATCTTAAAATATTCTTGTACAGAGTTCTACAACTGAGTACATTCCACAAAAAATACATAGCCGTAGTACTGATCAGTGCAAAGTAGTAGTACCCAGTCTCCTCAAAAGCACTATATTACTTCAAGTCAAGTCTTTATACATAAGCCTGTGAAAATCCCTGTAAAAATATTTGAGTATTCTTTTAAAAAAAGCATATCAGCAAGCATAAATCTTGAAGGATTGTTTTGCAGGTAATTTGTTTTCCATAGAGAACTGGCTACTGAGGTCCAGATTATTTCAGTACTCTGAGATTACTAATAAGAGTTTAATATTATTTTATCTCCAGTGGTAAAGTTAATGCAAAATATTCTTGCCCTTCTGCATCCACGATGTCTCAATCCCTCTCAGTGCTGTAATATATTTTCCTTCAGTTGTGCCAACATCGCTAGTTAGCAGGGTAAGAAAACAACAGACCTAAATAGCTTCAAGATTCATTTGCACACCAAGGAACTACCAGCCTGTCCTGATTCTTGTCTGAGTAGCAGTGCACTGAAGCTGTGACTCCTGAGTTGTACCACCAACTTGGAAGTAAATAAAAATTCCAAAACTTCAGCCTCCTAGGTCCCCAGAATATGTCCTACTGTGAGATAAGACCACAAATAAGTGAAATGCAAAAGAAAGGTGACAGTCCTATCTTTGCAAGCACAAGGGAAAACAGAAGGGAAAAAAAAACCAACCAAAACCAAAAAAAACCACCCCAGACCTCAACAAAAAAACACAAGCCCTACCAAAATCAAAATCCCACTACACCACCAAAACCACTTTTGACTTGAAGTCTTCTGTATTGACTAATGATATGTGGCATGCAACTTGCTAGTTAAACTCTACTGAAGAGTTGAATGTTAAAGTTCCCTTGGGTGTTGGCTTTTGAATCAGCGCTATTGTTTCCCAACACAAGAGCAAAATACCTAACAGGCCTCGCCAAGCTCAGTAAAAGCAGTCTACTGCCTACTACTCTAGAGCTCAGCTTAACAAAGGCAATAAAGGCGGCAGTGGAGAATCATCTGCTCGTCCTCTGAACAGAGACTCAGTGGTTTTCACATGCATGAGGGTATGGCTTTCTGCTTGTGCCAATAAGTGAAGCCCTTTCTTGTTAAAGGAAGGGTTAAAAGGCTACATGCAGACTTGCGTGCATACCTCTTGTGAAGATCTTGCTCTTCCTTTGCTTGGTATTTACTTTTGATTATTCTGAGATTAATGCCTGCAAGAGCTGATAAGTGCTATCAGTTGCTCCTCAAACGATCACTGATGGGACATCTATTCACATCTCTCCCCTGAGAATAGGCTCTTTGATTGGCTTTAACAGCTGATACCTTTAACTTAAGTACTTGTGAGATTTCGGGGACTTTCAAAGTATGTTGAAAATCCTTATGTTTTAAAATTTACCTATTTTAGTCATTAACAATCTTATTTATTTTTTTTTAGAACTGAAATCAGAAAAAGAGGAAATTACCGGACTATATTCTAATGGGCTAAGATTACAGCAAACCATGTTTGCACTCAGTTGCCTGCTCACTGTACTCCTGGAGCTCTGCTGCTGGCAGTTGTGAAACTGGACAAAGGGAAATACCTTAGTGTTGACGTAGCCCTCACCACAAGTTATAAAACTTTTTTCTTCTGTGAGGTACAAAGCACACTTCTACCTCGCTACATGTTGGAGGCAGATTACGATGTATTAGTTAATGTTAAAATGCTTCGATTGTTATAAATTCAGATTATATAATTGTGAAGTATTTATTATTATATTATTATTACTACTATTAATGTCTGATTCTAACGATTCTTTTAGTTCTAAAATACTGTACTTCCAGTGGAAGAAAAAAAACCCTCAATGTTCTATGCCTTAAGCCTTGTAAATTATAGTAATTTCCTTTGTACACAGTACACTTATTTTAACAAATAAAGGTGACTTTCTTTCTAAAGAGCTTTTATGTTTGGTTTTATTTAAACTTGAAAATTCTTATCTACCCGTTGTCAATGTATCGTATCCTGTAACAAAACAGTAAGAAAAGAACAGGGCAGAATGAACAATCTAAAATTTGAAGAGATAAGGAGGAGTTTAAGGGTAGATATATTTCAAACCCTAACATACAGAAGAACTCTAAAAGTTACATAGTCTTTCTGGTTTTACTATTGTTTATTATAGCTCTGCATATTCTTAGGCAGGAAGCATGCTTCTTAAGAACACATAGCTGATACTGATTTGTCTTTTGGGGGTATTTTTTATTTCACATCCTAGAAACAGGACCTCTCCTTTATTTTTAAATCAGCAAGAGCAACCTCTGAATATTTTCTTTTGGAAACCTGTCTTGATTTATATATACCATTTAAGTATGAGTATTTCTGGGCTGTAAAATAAATGGTTGGAATGTGTAACTGCATTTGTAATGAAAGTTTCTAAAATACTAGAAACGCATTTGTTTAAAAAAAAAAAAAATTGCAAAGAGATTCCAAAATAGTACCTACACTGAATGTGGAGCTATCACCTAGAAACAAATATATTTATAATTTTGTTGGTTAAAGGACATTATTGATTCATAAAATCCTTAAGTACTTTTAAAAGTTCGGTATATTTAATTCTTAAAATTTCTTTATTTCTTCCATGACACAAACCAAGACAACAGTGCAGTTATTAGGCAGAGAATTATCCACCACCAACAAATGGCTTAATATTGTGGCTGCCTTTGAGTCTATGACTATTCATTAACAGACTTTTAAAGGGATTAATTGTGTTAAAACATATTAATGTTAAATACTGCAAAGGATTCAGACTACTCATTTCCACACCCTAGACTCGAGTGGAAAGAGTAATGCTTCCCAGTCTTCACTTAGGACTAGGCTCACTAGACTCACTCTTCACTTTAGACCAGACTCACAGTAGGCCAGAAACAGTCCTTTTCTCATTATTTCCCAGAAACTCGTCTGTATCCATATGTCTGTGTTTCCACAGACTTTGAATAGGAGGTACTAGCATAGGATAATTAAATATCTAAAAGAACAGCTGGAGGAAAATAGTCATGCCTTTATTTATCAGATATTGAAATTGCAGGATTACGTTTGTGAAAATATCTTGCTTTGCCATAAAGCATACCCGAGAAGTCTGTAGGCAGCTTGGAATGTTCTTCAGACAGGCTTTACTTTTTGAAGAAAAGCAGCAATATACGTGAAAAGTACAGTAAAAATGTATGTGAAGTAATTCTTATTTTTATCCCAACAGAAAACATACAGAGCCATAAAAGATTACAATTAACAAAAGGAAAGAGTTGTCTAATACAGGGTTTGCAACAGAAGAGCTATTTCTGTTGCAATAACATCCATAGCAGATTTAATGAGGAAAAGCTGATCTGGAATAACTCCTTACGTAGATCTGCCTATATGTCTGAAAGAGTCACCCTGATGGAGCTATACATTATTGGGTTGGTATGAATTAGAGCAATTAAAAAGTCTAGCAAAGCAATATTTTCCTGCTGTACCAAAGCATCAGTCCAAGGCACCTAATTAGAAACAGCAAGGCACAGTTTCTACAGTTTCAAAGCACTGAATGGGGAACTTAGCTTGATAAGTGATTCTAATTAATGTCAGTGTCACTCTGAATGCTAGGATTTGAAAATTTTCTCCTGTGTACATAAAAGAAGTGATAGAAGGTTTTTGGTTTTTTGTTTTTAAGATAACAGTTACTTTTCTCTCTCCCTTGTGCAATTGTGTTCTGTATTACTGGAAAATCTGAAAATGACTGCTTCAGGTTAGTTTTACATCTACCATACTATGGCAAAACATATCCTCAGCGATGATTAGCTGTCAAAGATGTTTGTCTGGTATGAGTAAGCAGAATGGAGCACAAAGTCTCCTGTCTTTGCATACATGAAACAGAGGCAGCCACAGGAGTTGAGTTTGAGGAGAGGAAAAAAAAAAAAGCATTCAACAGCTGTCCCATGCATAGTCTCATTCTCAAATAAAAAACTAAGAAGGACAGAAAGCACTGAAGAACAAAAGAAAGCACACAGTCACAATCTTTGCTTAGGTTAAAACTGTCTCTGCTTTTATCTGTCTCCAGCTGTTTGCAATAACAGATAAAAGAAAGTATTATTTTCCTTCCCTGCTACCACAGGGGCCTGGCTAACTTTCTAACAGTGCAATTACAGGCACTTTGGTAAGGTTTGTTTATAGCAAACAATGATACTTGCTCTCCAGCCTCATGCTAACTATTTATGGGCCACTCTGTTAAACATAGCATGTCCCAGCAAAATAGACATCTGTTGCCACAAGTTCGTGGATGTGCCCTCTCTATATGCAGCCACATTTGGGCAGGGGGAAGACCGTCAAAGAGAAATATTTATAAAATGCTTCACAGTCCCAGGGCCTACAGACCTTTCACTCCTCACGGTTGACTCCAAAACTAAAACAAATGGTGCAACCTATGACTGCAACGGCTCCAGCCTCCACTACCCCTCAGGACATGCCGCTGATAAGGACTCACTGCCAGGGAAGCAGCATGGCAGTGGGGGCTGACTCCTTTGTGACCTTGATCCCCCAGAGCTGAAGCTCTGTAGCCCAGAACAGGTCTGCAGGGGGATGCTGCCATCTGCTCCTAATGTGAAAACCTAACTTGCGGACACCAGATGCTGAGAAAGTGTCACTCATTTGGCTTTTTGAGTATCTGATGGTTATCACTCAAGGCGACTTTATTCCTAGCAAGGGGAGATGAATTTCTGTTGTCCCTGAGAAGTGTTCATGCTGCCCATAGTTGCCAATGGCTTTCCCTCACCTATAACTGTGAAAAAGAGCTTTTTTTTTCCAGCCAGGCAAAATAGAACCAGAATTAATTCCCCACACTTGTTTACCCAGAGTTGGTGGTTTAAATTGGCATATTTAAGATTGCTAAGGTCTACCCCCAGATATTTCATTATTTGTCTTTCATTGACTCCAATGGTGTGTCAGCAGGCTATGTGTCTAGATCGTTACACACACTGGTTTCATGTGCCTGAGCAAGTGCATAGCAACTTTATGCTTTGGCTTCCATTTATTGGAAGTCTGACACAGTACAGCAGGCTGGCTCATGCGCTAAGCAGCCCTGTGAACTGCAAGTTCTAACCATATGTCTTGTGGAGGCCTATCTAGTCACCTTGCAATCATCAGCTGCAATTCACCACTTGTCTCAGCTTTTCACAACACAGTCATGTAGGAGCATGGGAGACTTAACAACAACTGAGCTGCTGTATTCTTGCACTCTGCGAAATTACCTGAGCCTGATGGGTATTTCTTGTGATTGCAAAGCACATTGTTTGTCAGAATGGACAATAAACATGTAATTCCCTCCACATTGGTTGGTTGACTTTGCCCTTGGCTGATGCTGCTGTGAGGGTGACTTCTTGTTCAGTGAGTGAAGCTGCCGTATGCCACTGGAATAAAACCAGATGCCTTATGGGTGTTGAGTCTAGCATTTGTCTTCAGGTACATGCTGGCACAGCAATAGCTTTCGTTAGCAGCTGTCTTTGTCTGCTTCAGCCCAACCACATCTTTACAAAAAGACAATTTATAAACCAGTCTGTGAGGATGCAGTTCAGAAATTTTTTCTGTGACAACATCTGGATGAAATGCTGGGAATGTGCTACCAGGACAGAAGCACTGGTAAATGTTCAAAGGCAAACAGCCAGAAAGGCATTGGAGTTATAAGCACATTTTCCTGGCTGAATCTGCTGGCAGCTGGACCCACGGACTCAAAAGACCTCCTTTTCTGTCAGGCAAGATACTTCTCTGAGCTTTGTGTGTTGTCTGGGGCATATCTGGTCACCTTTCACTAGGCACAGAAACTTGTGGGCAGAAAGAGACATACAACCTATGAGGCGAAAAGTCACAAGAATTATTCTGGGTGGACTATAGAAGACACTTTCAACCCATGCATACAGAGTTTTCTGTCACCAGACAGCACAACAGTGCTGAACAAGACCTTCCTTTGTACACGTGCCTTTGTACACATAATATCCTGCATGTCTTACCAGCAGCATGTCTTTTGCCCCTTCTTTTCAGTACGATGCTTATATCTGCCCACTAAACAAAAAGCTTTATGTGATTTGTTTTACTCATAAAGCGTTTCAAAAGGTTCAATTAAGACAAAATCTTGTATACAGATCAATGAAACAACAGGTCTGTTTCCTGTACTGACAGAAACTGTCTAGCCAAAATCCAGAAAGTTTTATGGGGAAAGCTGTACTTCATGTTTTCATATTGCCAAGATCACATCTTTCCAAAAAGTATGGAAAGGGGTACCATGAAAAATTTAATTAAAGATGAAGAAGTGGTACAATGCTGGAAATACAGTCTTTGCAAAAGCACCTTTAAAAAGAACAAGCAGAGAGTTAGGATCAAAAAGAATAGGTGTCAAAGATCCTTCATACCTGACTTTGGACATGGACTCTTCTGAAGACTGTTTCTTGGACCAAAAAGTTTTAAAAAAGAAGGAACATTAACAGACTTGACAAATCCTGTGCTTTACATGTCAGCCTGTTCTTTCACTCACAACATTACGTCCCCTCACCTTAAACCTGCATAATGCAGCACCAGTAACAAAGCTGCTTCTTGTACAAGGAGGGAATCCCAGCCGGAAAACAAAGTATCAGTAAACATTGCCTTTAGCTTTGAAGGTAGATTATGAAGGCCATGTGATGATGAAAGTGAATTGAGCTCTGTTTTCCTGTCTGCTATGCTGGTGTTGGTTTGCTAATTTTAGTCAATAACATTTATAATGCGTATTGATAACACAGCTGGAAATTTCCTATTGCTTTTAATGTTAGCCTTTAGAGAAAACAAGAAATATAGGTGTGTGCTTCCTCCTCTGTGTCTCTCCCTTCCACTGTTCTTCACAGAGGCTGCACTCCAACTCTGTCTGTGTGGACATGTGAATAGCAACTAAGTGGAAAAAAAGGCTTATGCAGAAGATTGTGCAGAAATGCTGTGCAGTACGACATCTCCCACTACTGCAATGAAATGCAACAAAAGCCAACTCAGTGCATTCCTGTGCTGTGTTCTTCTTTTATCTGAATGCATCCTCTTAGTGATATGCCTGTCATGAGTGATGCTAACCAAAAACAACTACAAAAGTTCAACAGTAAGACCTCAGTGCTAAAATGTATGAAGGCCAACCTCCAGACCAAAGCTCCAAAAGAGGATCATCTATGCAGATAGAACTATGTAGCAAATGCAAATTCCACCTGCAAATTATATGACCAATGCTGCAACTTTCTCAAGTAGTTTGAGCTTATAACAAGACCACAAAGACATGTGTCTACTGTCCTCTTTGTACTGCTATCAGGGACAGCCTTGCTGTCAGCCGGGTCCACTCACTTGAACATACAAAATTTTATTTTCTGATTTTATTGGCCTAGTCTCCAGCTAGACCATCCTTACTGACACAGGGATGTGGCAGAGACGTGCAGCAAAGGTGAAGGTGAACCCACAGTTAGACAAGCCAAAACTGGTTACATAATCACTGCTTTACTGCTATTAGCTTGGTCAGAAAGATTGTTTGACCTATTTTCAAAGGAAGAGAGCAACTTGTAATGCAGAGAGACAATAGAAAAAAACTAAATGTCAATGGGCAGAAAATCTGCTCATGAATTCCCATTACAGTGTATAACATCCCATTGGGACAAGAGAAAAACATAATTATGTATTTGGCAGTAAAGACACCATTAATGTTTGTCATACTCACTCTGTAAAGGATATTGAAATTTGTAGAAATTCCAGGAAGTATATAGACATAATTTAGGATATGAAAATATACACTACAATGAAAAGTGTAGTCACCTCAGTCCATTATGAAGGCAAGAATAACTAGTAACTTGAACCCCCACAGGATCACATGGAAAGATACTCAGTCCCATTGCTTTGTTGAACTGACAGAGCCATTTTCACCGGTTTACACAGATGTCCTCAATACAGCCAACGTACCTTTCACCAGGAGACAAAGATGCCAGTCATTACCAGTGTTAAAAAATTTAAATTCATCCAGTATTTGTAGAGAAGCTGCTTATTAGAATTCAATCAAGCCAATGTTGCATGCATTTACTTGCCCAGTGAATGAAGGCAATTCTGGAGCGGGCTTTGACACCATGATCACTGAAGGTGCTACGAGTGAAGAAAGAAAGCCCAAAGATATGGAATGAAGAAGATGACACATTATTAGCAATATGTGCAAAATTCATTGCAAACAATAACATTAAAAGCCATGAACATGAATTGCAAGCAACATCATTGTGCTAAAACGTGGCTATATTATTAGTAGAGTGCCTACAGGCCCTGATCAAGATTGCTAGGCACTATACAAGTGCATAGGAAGAATGAACTGCCCTCAGCAACTGACAAAAACTGATGGATTATTTTCTGACGTTTAATAAAATATCTGTCACCACAGTTTGTCTCCATACTTCAAGGCAAAACTCTTAGCATGTGCACACTCCTACTTCAGTAACGTTTTTATCAGCCATCTTTGTCTTTTGCTGTTTATCTTCCATGTTCTCTGTACTGCTCCTAGATCACAACACCAGCACATGCAACACTCTCCAGGAGATGGCATCATTAGAAGTTAATAACATTGATTCTTAACTTTGCAGTCAGATACAAGTGTAAAACTGAATATTGCACTAATTAATGAGTCCGTGAGCCTCACACTACTGATAAAACCTAATATACCCGAAGCCAACTACAGCAAGTATTTGAATGCAAGGTGTCAGTTTTTCAAATGTAATTTTTAAAAGATGAAGCTGCTATTATCTTCTACTTCAGCTACAAAGCATGTATCTCTCTGTATACTGAGCATACTGACAGCGCTTTGCACAGACTGTTTTTACATTTACTGTAGAATCAATGAGAGTTTTTCCTACGCAATTAAGGCAAAGAAAACCTTAGGCTGGTAAAAGGAGCATAATTGTATAAGGGTTATCACAAAAGTGAAGTTAAGGGCAGTAACACATTCTTTTTTCAAGTGGTTTTCATATCACCATTCCACTCATGTTAAACTTGCAGCAAGCGAATAAGCATGATCCATCCTACTGAGGGATGAGGAGTGATTCTTGTATTACTGTGCAAAGACTTACAGAAATTGAAATAATTACCTTTAATCTTACTGTTCTATCAAAGAGATCAAGGAACCCACTTGCTGGGTTGTGTCAGAAAGACAAATTATACCAGCCCTGTGTGCATGGATTCTGAGGTGCTGAATACTAATTTTAAAAGAGTTTTATCAGATAACCAGATGAAAAGAAGTAACAGGGACTTGTTACTTTTCAAGACTATATGTTTTGCCTGGCTGCTGGGAATTAAAGTTTGACATTGTGGCAAGATACACATATAAAATAGGCTTGAAAATATTTGTTTTCAAAAAACACTATTTCATATAAATATTCAGATCTTGGAACATTTTATAGAGTGGAGGTAGAAAATAGACTATTGTGTTTTGATAATATCATTTGAGGACACTATAAATAAGTACATGATGATAGATTAATTAAAGCACTTCACAGAAGTCAGCCCTATAGATTGACGCTAAAGAGGAAATGTGTCAGTGCGTGAAATAACATTCCCGAGAGGTAAATTAGTTATCTGCTGCATTTATTGTTTTTCCTTAACACTGTCGTGCATTGACCTTGATATTCTGCATATGTGATTGTCTTCNNNNACAATAAAAATATTTTTTTAATAATTCAAAATATATTGAAACAGGTACTGTGGTATATACTGCCTAGTCTCCTTTACTGTATCATTCTGCTCCCAAATACTGATGTTAATTGCTGTTAGGCTAAGGATTGCTCTAACCTGAGAAAAAGCTGCGGGTAAACAGTTCTGTCTCTGATAACGTTCTTGGGAATTAAGCGTAAAAAGAGACTGCTACTTTAGTTATACCAGTGCACCCCAAATCACAGAAATACTAAGGTCAGGAAAAATCGTATGGTGCTCTGGGCAGTGAACTGCCTTCTTTGAGTGGCTTGAGGAAAAGTCTATGCCGGATGCCCATTTTCCAACATCATACAAAATCTTTGCAGGTACAGCTAGGCTAACACCATACCTGTGCTACCATTAAATAAAAGGCAATAGAAAAACAGAGATATGTCTCTTTTCTGCCACGACTTTTCCATGTATTCATATAATACAATATAGGGACTTGGGTCTTTTTAGTCTGGAGAAGAGAAGACTGAGGGGGATCTGATCAATACTTATAAATACTTAAAGGGTGGGTGTCAAGAAGATGCAGCCAGTCTTTTTTCAGTCGTGCCCAGTGACAAGACAAGAGGTAATTGGCACAAACTTGAACATAACAAGTTCCATCTAAATATGAGTAGGAACGTCTTTACTTTGAGGGTGGCAGAGCACTGGAACAGGCTGCCCAGAGAGGTGGTGGAGTCTTCGTCTCTGGAAACATTCAAAACCCACCTGGATACATTCCTGTGCAACCTGGTTTAGGTGTACATGCTTTGGCAGGGGGTTTGGACTAGATGATCTCCAGAGGTCCCTTCCAACCCCATATCATTCTCTGATTCTGTGAATACTGTCTCGCTACCTATTAATTCCCTGACAAAATCTACCTGCAAACCCATGAACATTCCACAAGTGCTACCTCTTAATTTCTAAACAGCACAGTCAACTCATCCTCACTTTCAAAATGTCAAAGTGTTTTCTGCCCAAGATGCTTATAGCATGGAGCAGACAAGCACTCATGGATCTGTGGAGGACCATCTCCCACAGAGCCCACCCTCTACTACAACTTCAATTTAAACTCTGAAGACCTGAGATCTAATTTCTACCCCTTCTATGAAGAAAAGGCAGCAAGAAGAGCCAAGGGAGCTGAGTTTCAGGAACACCTGAAGATAAGCTAGGCCAAGATCAGCTCTGATAGACAGTTGATAAAAATTTGAGTAACTTTTCTTTTAAAGGCAGGTCTAAGGAGCAATCTAGGAAAGTAGAAACACAGGAGTAGTGACATACTTCAAAGCCTGGTAAATGCCATTCATCCTTAACCTCACCAACAGAAACACAACATAACATAACACAATGGGATTTTTCAGCTATGGCTGATTATTTCGACATATGATTTTATAGACAGTGGGTAGGATTTCACTTTGGTTGAAGGCTCTATGCTTCTCCCTAGACTGGCTTACAGCACATTTCTTTGGTACCCTTTTTATTTTCCACCAGCCCTTGTGATTCAGGCAGGAATAGCAACCTGGAATCTATGAATAGCAATGTTTTTTAACCGTTTTTGCAGTTCCCTAACAAAACTGGTTGTACAGCAACCACAAGCCTAGAAATCCATTCCAGAAGACAGGTCAGAAAGCAGAGGCCAGTTTCCCCATAGTATGTGTGAACTAACTCCTGGAGCATCCCTTCCTGTTGGTTAGTGAGCTTCAAGAATGCTGAGATATGTACAAAACACATGGGAATATGCCATGGGGACGTGTTAAGTCACAGCTATAGGGTATGTGTGAATTGAAGAAGGAGTCATTAGCATGAGTGTTAGATTTGCACATTTCATAGAACCTCTACGTGTTTTGTCTTGGTCCATGCAGTCACCTAGTGCAGCCAGTTAAAAGAACAGCTCAAGGACTCAGCCTCACAAAGCTGTTAGTAGGTAACTTCAGCACCAGCTGATGGGGAAACCATGACAGAAAAGGAGGAAGTGACCACTTTCCAAGAACATAATAGGAGCTCACCAGTGTGAGGGGAAAGTATGTCCAAACAAATTCCCTAAAAAGGCTCAATGCCCTTGAAACTAAATAGTCAACTCCCTCGAAGTCTTCAAAAAGTCAATTTACAAATAGTGTCAGGACCACTGGAAGACACCTGCAAAGGATGACCATCAACAAGTTCTATTTTTGTGATGAGGAGCACATATGTCTCTCAATTGCCTACACAAGATCGTGAATATGAAGTCAAATGGGGGAGTTACAAGGGATTAAAGCTGCATTCTCAGTGCTGCCATCCTTCTTGCCAGGATCAGAAGAGCCACTGGTACTGATTTCATGGGGCTCACATTATGTTGAAGGAGGTTACTATTTCAGGCCTATTTCTTTTGTAGGACCATTGCTTTACATAGTTGCCTTAACACTGGCACGTAAGAGGGAGATTTTGCACTTTTATCATCAATGGTCTCCTTTGTCCATGTGGCTTTCCATTTTCAGAGGCGCTAGGCACTCATGACTCATCAAAGTATGTTCTAGCTGCTGACACCAAGGCCCCGAGAATATCTACATGACTTGTGGCAGTTTAAAAAAACGACCAGGTGCTTAGACCAAGATAAGTGGAGGACAACCCGATTAAGGTCTTCTCAGAGACTTCCACACTTTCAGGTCTTCACCCAACTAGCCCAAAGCACTGAAATTAATGCACTTCTGCTAGAAACTTTCACAGTCACCCAATGACCTTATCCATGAGGCACTTCCCTGACAAGAAAGTCAGAGGCTCATTCAATCATGAGATCTTCTTGAAAGTCAAAATGTATAACATTAATTGCATGCAAAGCCACAAGGCAACCAATACATAATACAGTCCACTCGGGTCAGATTCTGTTGTCACATTGCAATAGGTAACTTCTGGGAAGATCATGGAACAGATCATCCTGGGTGCCATCATGCAATGCATGAAGGACACCCATGCGATCTGGCCCAGCCAGCACGGGTTCACGAGGGGCAGGTCCTGCTTGACAAACCTGATC
>JAOXNO010000020.1:47217888-47229638 GCA_028565335.1 Limnodromus scolopaceus | reverse complement strand
AAAAAAGTGTGATAACATTAAAATTCTAATCTAAATTTGAAGAAACAATCTTAATCAGAAGCTGGAGCAGACTCCAGGATGAAACTCATTCTGGCAATTTGAAAACACAAAAATATAAACCTTTAATTTACCTTGAAGGTCATAAGAAAAAATAAAGGAGGAAAAAAAAAGTTAACTACAATTTCTGTGAGACTCAGAAATGAGCCATAATGTTATGAAGCGAAGTAGAGAAACATGACTGCAGGACTGGAAAAGTCATCAGCTAAAACCTTATAAAATCACCTGGGTTTTATAAAATCATTATGGTTAGAGAGGATGCTTAGATGCTCTCCAGACTATTTTTCACAAATATGCTGTTTCAGAGGAGATCAGTATTCAGTTAAGCAAGTTAAACTTAATAACTCATATGTTAATAAAATAAGTCCTTGAAGAATCACAGCTCAAGAAGTGGTCTTGTGAGAACCTCATGAGGTTCATCAAGGCCAAGTGCGGGGTCCTGCATCTGGGTTGGGGCAACCCTCAGTATTAATACAGGCTGGGGTATGAAGGGATTGAGAGCAGCCCTGTAGAGAAAGACTTGGGAGTATTGGTGGATGAAAAGCTGGACATGAGCCTACAAGATGGGCTTGAAGCCCAGAAGGCCAACAGTATCCTGGACTACATCAAAAGCAGCTTGGCCAGCACATTGAGGGAGTTGATTCTGCCCTTTACTCTACTCTGGTGAGACCCTGCCTGGAGTACTGCATCCAGGTCTGGGGCTCCCAACATAAGGAGGACATTGACCTGTTAGAGCAGGTCCAGAGGAGGGCCATAAAAACAATCAGAGAGCTGGAGCACCTCTCCTAGAAAGACAGGTTGAGAGAGCTAGATTTATTCAGCCTGGAGAAAAGAAGGCTCCAGGGAGACTTTATTGCAGTCTTTCAGTAGTTAAAGGGGGTTTATAAGAAAGATGGGGACACACTTTTTATTGGGGCCTGTTGCAATAAAACAAGAGGTAATGGTTTTAAACTAAAAGAGCATAGATTTAGACTAAATATAAAGAACAATTTTTTTACAGTGAGGGTGGTGAAACACTGCGGCAGATTGCCCAAAGAGGTAGATGCCCCATGCCTGGAAACATTCAAAGTCAGGTTAGACAAGGCTCTGAGTAACCTGGTCTAGTTGAAGATGTGGCTGCTGATTGCAGAGGAGTTGGACTAGATGACTTTAAAGGTCCTTTCCAACCCAAATTATTATATGATTCTATTTTTCTTTATTTTTTCCTCTCCATATTTTCACATTGCTTTTGAGTGTAACAGCAAGAGATTTTGAGTTATGTCAACCTAATTTTATTAGGTTCATAATTAAAATGTGGTAGATAGTAACTCATCTTCCTAGCTTCCATTATTTTACCATTCCTTTGTTTCATCCTCACACTGAGAAACAAGAAAATGTATATCACTTTCTCATTACAAATGCATGGTACAGAACCTTTTGAAAAAGCTTGTAACAGTGACAAAAATAAAACATAGTAAAGTTTTACCATCCTCTGAAGCAAAAACTGAACAATCTGAACCCAAGTAATTCTAAATACTATTTATGGGAAGTACACTGCATGTTAGCATGAGAGTGAGAGATTTTAGCTGTATCAATGATCCTTCTAGCATATGGACAAGGGCTGTCAGCTGTGATGAATGGTTCTGTCAGTAACTTAACAGACTTCTTAGCAGTTTAGTCTTAACTGAGACAACTTAAGTACAGTTCTTTGCCCAGTAGTCTTTCCTGACCAATGTCCTTCCCTAATCAGGGAGCTTCCTTCTGAAGCATTCTAATTAAGGAGCAAATAAGCATAACTTAGCTGCTGCATACAGGTTTTGAATTTGAACTGATGCAAGTCAGGCAAAAGGTAAGATATCTTTCTGGTACAATGGTAGAGACGAATCAGAGAGATGGTTCGGCTGTTCCCAGCTGAAGATCCCCAACTCTGCCACAGCAGTTTCTGCACTGAAGCCTGCCCTGCAGCCCAGTGTGGGATAACGCAGCAGACTGTCTTCAACATTACACCCAACACCTGCTTTTCCTACTGCATAACAACTTCATAGAATCATAGAATCATAGAATGGTTAGAGTTGGAAGGGACCTTAAAGACCATCAAGTTCCAACCCCCCTGCCAGAGGCTGGGACACCTCCCGTTAGACCAGGTTGCTCAAAACCCCATCCAGCCTGGCCTTAAACACTTCCACGGATGGGGCACCCACGACTTCCCTGGGCAACCTGTTCCAGTGTCTCACCACCCTCACAGGAAAGAATTTCTTACTGGTATCTAATCTAAATCTCCCCTCTTCCAATTTAAAACCATTACCTCTTGTCCTGTCGATACACTTCCTGACAAAGAGTCCCTCTCCAGCTCTCCTGTAGGCCCCCTTCAGGTACTGGAAGGCTGCTATAAGCTTTCCCTCAAGCCTTCTCTTCTCCAGGCTGAACAACCCCAACTCTCTCAGCCTGTCTTCATAGGAGAGGTGCTCCATCCATCTGCTCATCGTCTGAACAGACCTTCATGTCCATGCAGGTACTCCTCTTTGGGCTTCTGGCTTCACTTTAACTGAAGATTGATCAATTGGCTAATTCTGAAGTGCCTGAAGTTGTCAGGATTTAAATAAACAATAAATAATAATAAACACCATACAATACCAAGTTCACCTACCATATTCTGTGTTTAGTGTAGCATTAAGTACTGATGAGTTATTTTGTACTTTAGAAAAGCCTACCAACTACCTCCAAGATTATGATAGCATGATACACAAGCAACATGAGAGATAATTCCAGCCATACAGAGCTCACTGTGTAAACAGGACAGAAAACATGGAGGAGGAGTGGAAAGATGGGCCAGAGCCAGAGGTTAAGGAAGAGCTTTGGTATCTGGGTTGGGTATGAAGTCCATTTGCTCCATGTGATCCAATGTGATCCATGCACACAGTAGTCAGTGCTCTAGCTGGAACTAAAATCCACAGATAGTTTCTTCCTCACAAACAGGTCTGAAAAATAAAAATACCTTGAACCAACCCATCGACAGTGCCATAGATGTGGCAAAATACACTGCATGTTGAGGGAATCACTACTCATGCAACTGGTTTATCACCATAAAAATTTGAGGAAAATGACAAGTCAGATGCCAGATTCATTAACAGAAATGGGAGATAATTGAGTCTGGAGAAGCAGGATAGATACGTTTGGGGAGGAAAGTTAAAGAAGATGAAGAAGAGGTAATGTCTTAAACTGAAAGGGTTTTGAAGAGATTCAGTTGAAGGCTAATGCTGATTACAGGTTTCACTGCTTTGAGCTCATCCTCTCACCTTTCCACGTTACACATGGAGCGTCTCCCAGACATCACTGCTGGTTTTAGCTCAGTCACATGCACATGAACCGTATACGATCTCCAGCAACTGCTCAGTGAAAGTTACATTAGAGATAGATCTGGAGCTTAAGTCATGGTGCTGTGTGATGCTTTCTATACTCAGGTAAGACATTTCCCCAAGCTAAAAGCTGCAGCCACTCTCTTCTTGTGTGAAGAGGACTCAGTCTGGGTCAAATTGGCTTACATTGTACAGGCAGGACTGGTAATTTCAAGGTTGATGAGGAACTCTTATATCCATTACAAAGTATATCAAAATATAGACAGCTTTTTTAACGGCATCTGAATTTACAAGTCTGAATTTAACCCCCTTAGGATGAGAATCCCATTCTTAGGATGAGAGTGGCCCTGTGGGTCGGGGCAATTCCCAGTATCACACAGACTGGGAGATGCATGGATGGAGAGCAGCCCTGCAGAGGAGGCCTTGGGGATGCTGGGGGACAGAAAATGGGTCATGAGCTAGCAATGTATGCTTGCAGCTGAGAAAGCCGATCATACCCTGGGTTCCATAAAAAGGAGAGTGGCCAGCAGGTTGATGGAGGTGATTCTCCCTTTATAGTCCATTCTCATGAGACCCTACCTGGAGTCCTGCATCCAGATCTGGGATTTGCAGATAAGAAAGATGTGGTCAGAGTGCTGGAATGCCTCTCATATGGAGAGAGGCTGAGAGATTTGAGGTTGTTCAGTGTGGAGAAGAGAAGGCTCTGGGGAGACCTTATTGCAGCATTTCACTACAGAAAGGGGACTTAGGAGAAAGATGGAGGGAGAGGAGACTTTCTGCCAGGATCTGTAGTGACAGGACAAGGGGTAACAGTTTTATACTGAAAGAGGGTAGGTTTAGATTGGACATGAGGAAGATATTTTTTCCAAGGGTGATGAGACACTGGCACAGGTTGCCCCGAGAAGTTGTGGATGCCCCATCATTGGATCAGGGTTCAAGGTTAGGTTGGATGGGGCTTTGAGCAGTCTGATCTAGTGAGAGTTGTCCCTGCCCATGGCAACGGGGTTGGACCAGATGACCTTTGAAGGTCCCTTCCAACCCAAACCATTCTGTAATTCTATGATTCTGTGATTTTCTGACTCTAAAAGTAGAGCAAGGGCAGCACAGTGCCTGGAATAAGAAGAGGAAATCAAACCAGAGTGTCCAAAGACATGTTCTCTCTGAAAGCCTCAAGGGAAGACAGACAGCTGTGATACACCTAGCTCACAGCTCTGTAGGTTGAATCCTTACATTTGCAGGGCACTGTTGGCAGCTTAGTGTCTTTAGCTGCTGGTAGCCAGTTGGAAAGCTAGGCCCATACAGGGACAGTTTTCAAAGTGCTATCGTGGGATACCCTACTAACATCTCTTAACCTACTCTTATACCAACACAATCTACTTTTTGTTAATGAGAAAATATGATATCCTCAACCTATCCTACACTTCTACAATTCATCCTACTTTTGTAATACATATTATTAATGCAAGCACCCCCAGAGCATTTGTCACAGAGAAAAAACTCCCTCAGCTCTTCATCCTTCTCTGGAATAATTTTCTTATTAGTGAGCATAGTGCACAAGGTCTTGGGTGCAGCTGCTTTAAAAGCACTGGACCTTTCCCAGGGGCTTTTTTTTGTTCCCACCTCACTCCTTGCACATATTCTTTTTTATAATCTCACGACTCTTCTGTCCCAGAGGATTCAATGCAGTAGCCCTGGTGTCAGAGGTCACTGGTAAAGTTTACTCTGAGATTTGAGCGCTTTGTATTTGTGACCTTTTGTCCCTTCTGTGCTTTGGGAAGGAGGAAGAACAAATCCACCAAGCAGTCTAATAGCAAGCTGCCAACATTCACTGTAGAAAATAAAGCTGGTTCTGAATTGTAAAACTAGTAAAGAATTTTCAGGCACTGACTCCAACTGCTTTAAAATGCACATATATCTCTAAAACCAGGGAGCAGTCACCAAGTATTTAAATAACTTTTCTATTCCTTATCCCAGGATGAGAGTTCAATACCAAATGCTATCCCAGAACAAATTTTTATGGGTAATTATTAAAGTCCTTTGAAACTAGGGGATTATAGCAGAAACACTGACACAGCCTTACCCATGGACAGGAAAGAACACTGCTGTTATGCTTACTGAAGAGGGCCTACAATCTTCATGGTGCTCTAAGTCAAAAGGAAAATGAAAAGCCTTGCATGATGCTGAAAGTCTATGAGGGCTTTGGTGTTGCTCCAATCCTACACTACCTAATAGTTCACTTGATGTCCAAGCAGTGTGAATGAAATTTCATGTAACTTTTAAGATTATTGCAGGTAGAAAGGTTAGAGCAGAAACCAACTAGCAGGAAAAAATTGTTCTCTGTTTGACTTGATTTACCTAGATTAAATGCTGTTTTTAAACTATCTAAACTGTGTTTCATTAGGTCATGTTTTAAAGGGAAAATATGGGAAACTATCAAATAGTCTGTTGAAAAATAAAAGTAAATAGAAATCAGCTCATATAATCCTTATATTGTTCTTAATAGGCAATGTTATGCTGAAGGCGAAATCCTGGGATAGTCTTTTTACCCACAGCAAGCAGCTTCAAAGCTGAGGATCGACTGTATCAAAAACAAGAGAAGTGGGACTCTGTGGGTTGCTGAATGGTCCCATGGACAGTAGCAGCTGCCACCGCAGAAGGAGCTCTGCACATGGAAATACAAAGGCTGGCTTTTTTCACATCCCTTGAGGACCTACTGACCTGTGGGAATACAGAGATCCTTTAGTGCTGCTGATGTACAGTATAAAGAGGATCAGCTGAGCTCAAGAGAGATCTGTAGCACAGCCTAGGCCCTCAACACACAAAAGAGCCTTTCTGCTCCATGCCCATCTCTCAGCCCCCATGGCTTTTGTATATTGCAGGATTTTCTAGGAGAGCTTTGCGCTGATCCTTAAGGTTTCACTCCAGTGAATGGAAATCTTGGAGGGCCAGAAGACCATCCTTTTCCTGACGATTCCTCAACACAAATTCACAGGGTGACCCATGGTCTGCAATTTAACATATAAGTGAGCAGATAAACACTAGCATTTCGTAGCCCCACTCCCAGCCATGAGCTGTGCCCTTCCCTCTAGCCTTTCCACCTCCCTCCTTGTGCTGCAGAGATGCTGGGGATGCTGCACAGTGAAATAAGCCAGAGAACCCATCTAGCAGAAATAAACAGATACACACATACTTTTGCTTTAGTGGTTTTCAGACACGTCTGCTCCCTGACCTTATTCTCTCCCTGCTCACATACTTGTACAGGACATACAGGGCTGCCAGCAGCATGGCTGATGGAGAGCAGAGATGCTGTGGTGGATTGACCCTGGCTGGACACCAAAGCCACTCTATCACTCCACTCCTCAGCTGGGACAGGGAAGAGGAAATATAACGACAGGCTCATGGGTCGAGAAAAGGACAAGGAGAGATCACTCAGCAATTACCATCATGAGCTAAACAGACTTGACTTGGGGAAAATTAATTTAAATCATTACCAATAAAATCAAAGTAGGATAAAGAGAAAGAAACCTAAATCTTAAAATGCCCTTACCCCACCCCTCCATTCTTTCTCTGCTCAACTTCACTGCTGGTTTCTCTACCTCCTTCCCATGAGCAGCACAGGGGAACAGGGAATGAGGGCTGCAATCAGTTCATTACACATTGTCTCTGCTGCTTCTTCTCCTCATGCTCTTCCCCTGCTACAGAGTGGGTCCTTCCCAGTGCATACAGTCCTCCATGAACTTCTCCAACGTGTGTCCTTCCCATGGGCTGCAGTTCTTCATGAACTGCTCCAGCTTGTATCCCTTCCACAGGGTACAGTCCTTCACAAACACACTGCTTCAGGGTGGGTGCCCACTGAAGGGCACAGTTCCTGCCAGCACAATTCCTGCCAGCAAACCTGCTCCAGCTTGGGCTCCTCTCTCCACAGGTCCACAAGTCCTGCCAAGAACCTGCTCCAGTGCAGGCTTCCCACAGGGTCACAGCGTCCTTGGGCATACACCTTCTCCAGTGTGGGATCCTTCACAGCTTGCAGGTGGATATCTGCTCCACTATGGACCTCCATAGACTGCAAGCACAGCCTGCCTCACCATGATCTCCACCATGGGCTTCAGGGGAATCTCTGCTCCAGCACCTGGAGCACTTTCTCCCCCTCTTTCTTCACTGACTTTGGTGTCTGCAGAGTTGTTTCTCTCACATATTCTGGCTCCTCTCTTTGGCTGCAATTGCAACCATGCAGCAACTTTTTCCCCTTCTTAAATATGTTATCGCGTAGGGCTCAGCAATAGTGGCAGGTCCATCTTGGAGCTGTCTGGCACTAGATCTGTTGGACATAAGGGAAGCTTCTCACAGCTTCTTACACAAACCACCCCTGTAGCCCCCCAGTACCAAAACAATCCAAGCCACCAAATAACATATACCTAAAATTAGAGAGTAATTTTTATTAATAGGTCTCAGAGCACTCAAAGATCAGAATTATTTCATCATTCTTTCACTGACATGGAAAACAAGACAGGGACCTGTTGTGGTTTAGGGCACATAACTGGCCAGTGCTGGAGCTTAGTCATGATCCCAGCTCTGCACCAGTTCAGCATCCCCATCTGCCAGGAAACACTGCCTGTTTGCCAACCACAATCAAAACATACCCAAAGAGGCCAAAATATTGCAAATTTTCAGTGTGTATGGCTTTGGCTTATTCATAAATTACATTTCCCAGTACTATGATTTACTCCATTCAGCATTTCCAAAAAACAATAGTCTCTATCATAACCCCACAAACTGCAAACCTGTCCTGGACAAGTTCTTCTGTTCTCTTTAAAACCATGTTTTATTCCCATGCTTAGGTAGGAGAGAAACACTTTTTTTCCATCAGTGTTTTGCAATCTAACCCCTGCAGAATTTTTGGGCAAAGCAACTGAAAAAGAAAAATCCAACATGTGTATAACATGGTGTTTAACAATCCTTTATGAAAATTGATCCAGGCTGAATTCTTGGAAGACTGTCTATGGAACTGATTGCACAGAGGCTCTTTGATTTCAGCATCTTCTATACAAAACATTTATTCAGCCAACATATGTTCACATTAAAATGGGTTGTTCAAGGAAGTGGCCGTCTCAGGTCAGAGACTATTATATTCAACCAAATACTCCTTCTCTGAACATAAGTTATGAACACCAAAAATTTTGGTGATTGTGATTTGTGATTTTGATGACTTTGATATCTTCTTTTATAATTTCTTTCAGCTCAAGCACAATATGTTTTCAAGAAAATGGAAATAAATCTTCTCAACTTCACAGTACAAATTACCTGAGAGAGACTTTGCTTTACTTGAACAGAATGCCTTTCAGGAGCTAAAGATTGCCTTCTAGTGAAATACTGATGTGACATTTCTCTCCTTTCATGCCCTTCAAAGAATGTGACAACACATAGCTGAGCTGGAAGAATGATTTAGCTACGGTGCTACTAGTTTTTCTTTCAGAACATAAATGTTAAAATTCATCTTGGACCAATTTCTTATTTAATTTAATCTTTTTCTTCCAAAGATTTAGGAGACTTGGCATGCTGAACATAAAAGAGGAAAAAGACATGTGAGATCAAAACACAGCAGCTGAATAGCCCTAAAGGAACTATTTCCAAAATTTCTGTAATTTTAGCCTAAGTGTTCCCCCACATACGCACAGCTCTGCTGCTGAACTTTACAGTGCTGCCCCACCATGAACCATTAGCGACTTTACTCATGCCTCACTTAGGCATGAAAATAGGCAAGGGAGCAAACAAGGCCTCTGACAGAGCCAGTGTGGTTGACATATTTCTCACATGTGCCAAGAAGAACGTCTCTCCTGCAGAACACAGCAGAGACAGAATACCAGCTTGTACAGGAGGTATATGGACGAAATGGACAGAGAAAAAAATTTCCGTTTTATTAGTTGAAGTACTCTGCCTCAGTTAGGGCACGTTCCCATCAGGGAGGGGATACGGATTCTCCTCAGCCTCAGCAAATTCCTGACTGCGTCTTTGTGAAAAAAAACCTCAACTATTTATGGTATTTGAACTCAGTTGTGAAAAAATAAATTCACTGGTGTGAAGCTGAGTGTGTGCACATATAAGCAATATATGAAAGGAAACCAGTTTTCCTGAACCTATAAGTTGTACACAAAATCGTTGCATCAGTATATATATATATCCTAGGAAGTTGATGGAAGAGGACCACTGGATCTCCCACAAGATTCACAGCTTCATTTTGAAATGGGGCATGGCAGCCTTAAATCCTTTACAGGCAAAAAGCCACTCTACCCATCTTCCTTCCAAGAACAACCCTGCTGATGGTAATATGACAAAAGCCAAAACAGAGGGTCAAGCTGTTCAAGAGGTCCAGGCTGAGATCCCAAAGTACTAGTATTAACAATTTATGCCTGTAGTGTTTCAGTTTTGGGGGGCCATTTTCCTTACTTTCATTTTATTTTCTCTTCATAAAAGCTGTCAGCTCACCTATAACAGATGATTTTTATTAGTGGGTAAATTGCAACTTTGAATCAAACAATGGATATAATACACTCCCAATGTTTAATCAAACAATGAATGTACAACACTTGCAGCTGGCATTAGCAAACTCTCCTCCACACTGTCTTCATTCAGACTGGAAGATTTTTGTGCGTGGCCAGTGTGTCACGTCTTACAATCCTGGAGAGATCCATTTACGCATTTTCCCCAGTCAGCCTCACGCTTACAGGTGAAGAAGGCAGTGGCTTATAACAGACATGTGGACGACAACTTCCTAACACAGCTAGTGAGGGAAAGCGCCTTACTGGACCTGCTGCTTGTTAACAGAGAAGGTCTTGTGGGGGATGTAAAGGTTCAAGGTCACCTTGGGCAGAGTGATCACGAGATCATAGAGTTTTTAATTCTTGCAGAAGCAAGACAAGGAGCCAGCAGAACTGCCACCTTGCACTTCCAAAAGGCAGACTTTGGCCTGTTTAGGAGCATGGTTGAGAGTGTCCCCTGGGAGACAGTTCTGAAGGGCAAAGGTGCACAGGAAGGCTGGTCATACTTCAAGGAAGAACTCTAAAGCGCAGAAGGCCATCCCCAGGTCCCACAAAACAAGCCAACAAGGAAGAAGACCGGTCTGGCTAAATAGAGGGCTTTGGCTGGACCTCAGGGAGAAAAGGAAAGTGTACAACCTCTGGAAAAAGGGGTTGGTTACTCATGAGCAAGGTGTAGTGAAGATATGTAGGGGAAAAATTAGAAGGGCAAAAGCCCAAACAGAACTTAATTTGGCTATCACAGTTAAAGATAACAAGAAGAGTTTTTTTTCAGTATATCAGTAAAAAAAGTCAGGTTAGGGAAAATGTAGGCCCACAGATGAATGAGGTGGGTGCCTTTGTGGTGGAAGACACAGAGAAGGCGGAGCTGCTGAATGCCTTCTTTACTTTGGTCTTCACTGCCAAAGCTGCCCCTCATGAATCCGAGACCCGGGAGACAAGGGGGAAGGTCTGGGGAGAGGAAGACTTTCCCTCTGTTGGGGAGGACTGGGTTAGAGTCCACTTGGCCAAACTAGACATCCATAAGTGTATGGGACCTGATGGGATGCACCTGTGAGTGCTGAGAGAGCTGGCAGATGTTACTGCTGAGCCACTCTCCATCATTTATGAGAGGTCTTGAAGAACAAGAGGAGTACCTGAGGACTGGAGGAAGGCAAATAACACGCCAGCCTACAAAAAGGGCAAGAAGGAGGACCCAGGGAACTACAAGCCGATTAGTCTCACCTCTGTCCTTGGGAAAGTAATGGAGCAACTTGTTCTGGATGTCATCTCCAAACACATTGAAGATAAAGAAGTTATTAGAAGTGGTCAATATGGATTTACCAAGAGTAAATCATGCTCAACCAATCTGATAGCCTTCTATGATGTTATAACTGGATGGCTGGATGAGGGGAGAGCAGCAGATATCGTCTACCTTGACTTCAGCAAGGCTTTTGACACTGTCTCCCATAACATACTCATTTGAAATTTAAGGAAGTGTGGGCTAGATGAAGGGGCAGTGAGGTGGATTGAGTCCCAGCTGTGTGACAGAACTCAAAGGGTTGTCATTAATGGAGCAGGTTCAAGTTCGAGGCCTGTAACCAGCGGCATCTCCCAGGGGTCAATACTCGGCCCATTCCTGTTCAACATATTCATCAATGGCCTGGACGAGGGGACAGAGTGTATCCTCAGCAAGTTCGCTGATCATACCAAGCTGGGAGGGCTGGCCAACACTCCAGAGGGCTGTGTCACCATCCAGTGTGACCTGTACAGGCTGGAGAGCTGGGCAGAGAAGAACCTAATGAGGTTCAACAAGGGCAAATGTAGGGTCCTGCACCTGGGGAGG
>JAOXNO010000020.1:47153233-47173746 GCA_028565335.1 Limnodromus scolopaceus | reverse complement strand
AGGGATGGGGCATCCACGACTTCCCTGGGCAACCTGTTCCAGTGTCTCACCGCCCTCACTGTAAAGAATTTCTTTCTAGTATCTAAAATGTCAAACCCATCTTTCATTAAAAAAATCAAGCAAACAGAAGTCAGTTCAAGTCGAATTGTTATATTAAAAAACATCTGTCTCATTCACATACACAGCCTCCATTGATAAAACAGGATATCCAGTGAGCATAAGCTGTTGGGAGACTAGGGCCTTTCAACAGAACAGAGCATTTTTTCCTCCCTTGTTTCTAGTTCCTCCCCCTTTCCAATGAAAAACAAAGAAGATTCAAATGAAAAATTAGATCACAATAGCTATATTAAGAAAGTTGAATTTTGAGAAGAAAATCCATCAGATATTTTTTTCCCTTGGAGATTATTAATTTGCCTAATAGAAAAAGAATTGGAATTAATATCTATTAATAATTCCATAATTGGAATGCAGTTAGTCTGCATAATCAGTTAGTCTGCATTATCAGTACCACCCTTCTCTAACAATATGTGACCATGTCTTACATGAGTATATAAGCCAGTCTGGCACTTGCCTAAGACAGTAAACAACTAAAATTGTACAGAATAGGTCAGACTATTGTTTTTGGTCATGGGACTTTAACCGTATGATACATGATTCAATAGATGTGGATCATGCCTATTAGGTAATGCACTTAAGTTGGCATACTGATGTCAGCTGCAGAACACCAACTTAGCATGACCAAATTTATGTGCACGGCATATACTGTGAGCATATACTGCACTCACTCACATGGTTACTCTCAAGTGCTGCATCTGATCCGGGAACCAGTGACTAGTGCCTGAGAAACAGCAAGGATTGCTTTCTTAAACTGTCTCTGAACTGTGGCCAACTGTTGAAGTCCAGCTGACTCAAATCAAGGCAGTCAAAAGGGTGAATGTAAACCACATGAGCTGCAGTCTGACTTCACTTGGACGCATCTAGAAGCACTCACACAATAAGTTACAGACAGGACATGTTTAAATAAGCAGCAACTGAACATTTGTCAGCTGCTACACTTGAATTAGCATTAAATTCAGAGCAGGAGAGTCTTTTTAAGCAAAACCCTTGATTGTTTGTACTTACCATACATAGTTTTGGATCCCAGAGCAAATTTAAGGCATGCAAACCAGATTTCTTCCAGAGGAAACTAAACCAGACCAGAAGCCATGGTCCAAATGCACACCAAAGGACCCGAGACCCACAACACCTCTTCAGACAGTTTTGAGACACCTGCACAGTCGGGATATTTGGTCCAGCTAACCAAATTAGATTGAGTCTGATGTAAACCCCTGAACCATGCTTAGTTTAATGTAGGGACCACAGCAGCAGCCACTCTGATCTACTGACCTGCTGGTAACGTGCTGAGTTACTTACTAATGTAGATGAATGTAACCCAACCAAAACAATAGAGATCGGATCAAAGCACATTAATATGTTTCATTCAGATCTAAAGGTGGACCTTAGCAGATACAACAACTGAGCTCAGGAATGACAATTTAATTACACAGTCATGCATATGTGCTAGCATTAATAGCTATACACAGCTTGGTCATCTGACTTACTGGAGTTGCATGTGTTGGAACATTGTTTACGCACAGTACAATAAAACTTAGCACAGATCTGGCTTCTGGAACCGTAAAACAGCTATGTGTGGTTCAGCTTGACAGTTAAATGATAGGAATATGAGGATAATTACTAATTTCCTAGCCCAAATGTTCCTCCTAATTACAAACTGGCTGTGTCCTGAGGGATGCTGTTCTCTGCCTTGCCTATTAAACAGCACTTGACTGTGACTTCACTGCCACAGTGTGAATAAGGAATAGCAAATCACATAAAAAAACCTGGTGGTTTGAAAATGGCATCTGTAGGTAAATGGGGATGAAACAAAGAGTAGCTCTAGAAAATCTTATACTTGCTGAATACTTAATTAATTAAGCATTACTATATTATTTATTTCATATAGATAAGGACAGGTGTTACGCATTTGAGGCAAAATTGCACACAAAAATTCAGTAGTCAGGTCTCACAATACAAAAATCTACTTACTTCTCCTCTTTTCCATCTGTTTCAGCTGTGTGTATTTACCTGTGTGTTATTTAGTGGCCAGAGTTTTAAACGTATTTCAAGCTAAGGTGGACACAAAGCAGGGAGAATTCCAGCCCCCAAAGTGACAGTCTAACAAATAGACCAGAAAAGGGTTACATTACTAGGGAAGCCAAATTTAACAATAGGTTGTTTTGTGCTATCTCCATAATTTAATGAACTTGTCTCAAATGTCATTCTTTAAATTAAATTATAATTTCCTACTAATGTCTATAGAAATGCGAGACGCTAATGGCCTAATCTTTACGGGATACTCAGTGCCAGTTTCCAGCCTCAATGGGTCCTGGTGAACAGGTGAGGTGCCCAAGGACTGGAGGAAAGCCAATGTCATCCCAGTCTTCAAAAAGGGCAAGAAGGAGGACCTGGGAAACTACAGGCTGGTCAGCCTCACTTCCATCCCTGGAAAGATGATGGAACGGCTTGTTCCAGGTATCACCTCAAAGCGTATGGAGGAAAAGAAAGCTATCAGAAGTAGTCAACACGGATTCACCAAGGGGAAATCATGTCTGACTAACCTGATAGTTGTTTACCTTGACTTCAGCAAGGCTTTTGACACAGTGTCTAACAGCATCCTCATAGGTAAACTTAGGAAACATGAGTTATGGGTTAGATGAATGGACAGTGAGGTGGATTGAAAACTGGCTGAAAGACAGAGCTCAGAGGGTCATGATTAGTGGCACAGAATATAGTTGGAGGTCTGGAACTAGTAGTGTTCCCCACGGGTCAGTACTGGGTCCAGTCCTCTTCAATATATTCATCAATGACCTGGATGAAGGGATGGAATGTACCCTTAGCAAGTTTGCTGACCTAACAAAACTGGGAGGGGTGGTTGACACTCCAGAAGGCTGTGCCACCATACAGCAAGACCTGGACAGGCTGGAGATTTGGGAGAGAGGAACCTGATGAAATTCAGCAAGGGCAAGTATAGGGTGCGGCAGCTGAGGAGCAATAACCCCAAGCACCAGTACGGGTTGGGGGCTGACCTGCTGGAGAGCAGCTCTGAGGAAAAAGACCTGGGAGTTCTTGTGGACAACAGGATGATCATGAGCCAGCAATGTGCCCTTGTGACCAAGAAGGCCAATGGCATCCTGGGGCACATCAGGAAGAGTGTGGCCAGCAGGTCGAGGGAGGTTATCCTCCAATGCTACTCTGCCCTGGTGGGGCCCCATCTGGAGTACTGTGTCCAGTTCTGGGCTCCATGGTTCAAGAAGGACAGGGAACTGCTGGAGAGGGTACAGCAAAGGGCTACAAAGACGGAACACCTCTCTTACGAGGAAAGGCTGAGGAACTTGGGTCTTTTTATCCTGGGGAAGAGAAGACTGAGGGGGCATCTGATCAATGCTTATAAGTACTTGAAGGGTGGGTGTCAAGAAGATGCGGCCAGTCTTTTTTCAGTCGTGTCCGGTGACAGGACAAGAGGTAACAATCACAAACTTGAACATAAAAAGTTCCATCTAAATATGAGGAGGAACTTCTTTACTTTGCGGGCAGCAGAACACCAGAACAGGCTGCCCAGAGAGGTGATGGAGTCTCCATCTCTAGAGACATTCAAAACCCGCCTGGACACATTCTTGTGCAACCTGCTCTAGGTAGACGTGCTTTGGCAGGGGAGGTTGGACTAGATAATCTCCAGAGGTTCCTTCCAACCCCATATCATTCTGGGATTCTGGGATTGATGCCATTTGATCAGCACCGTAACTTCTTAATGTATTTTGACTATTCAGCCACAGGGAACAGTTAAAAAAATAGACCTAGTAGTGAAAAGTTCTTGATTCTATTAGATTTAATATCTAACACAGAGGAATCGTATCTGCAAAATACTGATACAGAAAGCTCAGCCTGTATTGTCTACTTGCAAATAAGCAGAAAAAAAACATTTTCAAAGAGATTTTGCTATAATTAATGTTATTTTTCTCCTCTACAGTGCTATTCTATTTAACAATTGCATCACCACTGTTAAGAGTTTGAGGTTGCAGTATAGACTATGAGTCTAATTAGGCAAGGAAAACACAACATTACTGGACTGGCCAACAGTGCTGTTTCAGACAAAGCTTTTGAAAAACCCAAGTTTGTCCTGATACCTTAAATTTTGTTTTTTCAGGTTGATGTTGATTCCACTGGAAGATTTGTACCAGTGCTTTTACATGTATTCTAATAAGTGAACAAACTCACACAATTGTCCATTTTTACATGTAGAGAGTTCCAAACCACAATGCTGCCTAATTAATTACTGGATATTGTTGCATCAGAGTTCTTGTTAGAGCTTGGTTAATGATAAAGTGCTAACTAATGAATTGATACTTTGCAGCTTTTGGACAATACTGATTTTGTTGATATTGCTTCAATCATTAAATATGTATTTGTAATAAAAAGACTAACAGTCACTGAAAAAAAAAGCCCTACAAGCAGTAAGGGCAGTCTAATCTAAAATATCAGAAACAGCAGTTATTATCCACCATCTCAAATGAACACTTAATAACCTGGAACTAAATCCCTTCAGGCTTCATTTATGATATGTACACACTTCTGCTGCTGTGATGACAAATACTCCATTTTCCAAGAACTAATGACCCCTCTATTATATGTACTAGGGGATTGACAATTGTGTGAAATGAGTCTGTCAACAAACTGACAAAGTGCAGCCATGTTTGAAAAGCTTTATGCCTAAACGACAGTCAAATTTCACTACTTCCAACCTGTAATAAGCCACACTGGAGCCATATCAAAAATCTGTGGCATGTGTTTGGTCACGGCAATTTCTGCACATGCTTTGTTTATTTTTTGGTTTGGTTACCTTTGGCCATTACAAATAAATAGGATCAATACATATAGGTAATTAATATGTGACACTCCACTGTGTTCTGACAAAGCACTAGTGTCTAATGGGATGTTTTACTGCTATAATTGGTGGATGCACTAAAGAATACCCTCTTTATCTCAAAACCAAAACTTTTTTTTTTTTAATTCCAAGGCACCTCTGAAGAAAATCTCAAAGGAGGTATAGGTGCATCTTCACTGCAGGGATTTTGACAGTACTCAGTTAATATACCACTACAAAGATTAAGTATGCAGAAAATAAGTACATCTTCAACTACGTTAACTGCTATATTTATAGTTTGACTTGGACACTCCCATTACATACCCTGGAATCATCAGGGAAAACAGCCAGTCCTAATGACAAGACTAGCATCTCTCCTAGCAAGCTAGTTTTGAAAAGTACAATACTGACTACCGCAAATACTGCTAGTTTTGAGCCATTGTTTTCAACAAAAGCCAGCAATTTGAGCAGGTACCCTACCTAGTTCCATCAGTGCGATCTTCTCTTTCAGGTACCTGCTTCCCTGGAATCTCTGGCACTCAGTCGCAAAGGCTCCCATCCAAGTGCAAATTCTCCTGGCTGCCAGTCCTCAATGTATCTTAAGAAAGTCTGGTATTTCTGTTGGGAAGTAGGCAACGAGAATTCACAGCTAGGCTGCAGGATTTTTGAACAGAGGAGCTTTAGGTATATTGCAAAGGGTCAAGAGCAAAGTCTGAATCAGGAAAAATACAGCCTTCTAGCGTAAATTCTAGTCAATGTGACAGGCTTCTTTAGCTTTGCTCTGATTTGGCATGTAATTACCATGTATCCCTGATCTGCAAGCTGTATCTTCTAAGCTGCAGAGCAATTCCTGACTTGCGCATATATATCTTCTAAGAAGAAACTAGTGCTTGAAAAGCTTGTCTCAGAAAATTAAATTTTAATAATTGAAAACAAGTAGAAATAAAAGCAATCAATTATGTGTTCCGATGCTCCAAATTACTCCAGATTAACATGTTAATTAGGAAGTAAACCAAGCTAAAAATATGTACGCAAATTTTACCTGTGTGCTAGTTTTCCTAGCAGCATCATTTGATCAGTTATAACTGAAACAATGAAAGCCTTTCACATGGAGGACTGGAATTACAGTTAAAAATAAGTTTTTCTGTTCCAAAGAAAAGTACATGAAGACACATCATCCTAAATGCTTCAGCAATTCCAATCTCAAGTTTAGGAAAATGTCAGTTTGTAATGCTCCATCTCCAACCTGGAGGCAACATAGATACAGTGCTCTGTCTCATGGTTTCTTAATATTTGGTGTTCTGCACAATTTCACCTGGTTGTTTGCCAGCCATAGGAGAAATATATCAGAGAAGGAAATGATGGTAGGGAATATGTAACACTGAGCCAGCACATCCCCCCAGCAGCCTCAGGCACACAGGAAGCTCTAAACGCAAAATAAAGCTGCTTCAAGAGTAAAAGATTTTTATTCTGGTTTTCTGTTGGTTTTGGAAGGGTTTTTCTGGGGAATGGGTGTCTAGCGGAGGAGCAAGGTCAAAGAAGGGTCATTCAAGTCCCCACCATAGCACTGGCATGCTCAGTCTGAAACCAAGCTTTGCCTTTTCCTGCAGTCTGTGTTTACATCTCTGTATGTGTGTCACTGAGAGGGGTCTCTACCATTTCTCCACATGCCAAAGAGACACACAGATCTGTCTGTGCAAGAAGGCCACCCCAGCAGGATGGCCACCCAGGGCAGGTGCCTTGACAACTGCCATCCTGCTAGCAGAGCTAAGACCCAAAGATACCTCCAGATCTTCTTTCACAGCCTCCCCCAGGTACTGAAAGGTGCCTTCCAGTTATTAGGAGTAGCAGCAACAGCCCACTAGGCCTATGAGTAGCAATGTAGGAAGGGGCTCTGAGGACAGCAATCTAGATGCAGTAGGGAAGAGGTATGTGGTGTATCCTCACATTCAGATTGCCTAATGACACACCTCACTAGGGTCATTAAATGCACTGCACCCAAACCAAGCAATTTAACTGTGCATGTAATAAATTCACGTGCAAAAAATCATTTGGATTCGATGGTCTTCAATATCTAGGCCTATATCCAGAAGAATCACCTATCCCTTTGATGCCTTTAGCATTGAGAATTGTGCAGGGTGTTTCCAGAACACCCTGGAAGCTCCCCTGGGAGTATAGCTTCCTGCTGCCAGCTTATGGTGCTAAGTGTGAACATACAGCCACCCATACAGGTATGTTGCCCCCTGGCTTTTTTCAATCAATAGTTCATGTGATCTGAGGATGAGCAGTCACCTTTTGGCTAACCTTTTCTGGCTGTAGTCCTGGTGAGGCTTTGAGGGTTGACTCAGAAGCCCTTGCTTTTGAGGGATTCAGAGACCAGTTCTGACTACACCTAGCACCAGAGGAAATCCAGGAAATTTGTAAAGAATCTCAATCAATTAAGTGTGCCTCCTTCATCAAACTAGCAGGACTTGTAGGGTGTCCTAACTTTTAAAAATTCTCTCCTCATTGACAGTTTCTCGAGGTCTCCAGCACTAATGACCTTCAAGTAACACTACACAACATAAATATCTTAGTCAGCTAACAGAGCAAAGGTGCCACAGAAATGAGTAAAATAATAATTCACTGTCTATGGAGTTACTGAGGGTGCATGAAGAGAAAGACAAGGAGGAATAGTCATTCTCAGTAGCTTTATGTTTCCTCTAGATAAAATTCAAAAGACAGTTGAGATCCAATTTACAAGGAATTGAGATTTCAATAACATTTGCATCAAGGGAATAAGTAAAAGCAGAAAGTTATTCAGACAGAGCTAAAAGAGAAACTGAGAAGGAGGGTAATGAAAACATTTAAGATTTCTTTGTCTCCGAAGAGAGGAAACATCATTAAAAGATGCAGCTCATCAGTTCTCACGGGGGAAGACTTTAACACAATATAGTTCAGTTCCCAAAACTCAGCAGGCTTTTGCATTTTTAGTTAGGGATAGGCTAATAAGCTCAAGTAACCAAATTCATGGTTAAATTAACATCTGTCCCCAGCTGCCAGGTAATATACTAACATTATTTTACCTACTCCCTGAAGAAAGGATTTGTTATATCATAATACGGAACTCCAAGATCACATGCGGTATTGTTTTCTTGAGGAAGTCCTAAAAAGATGCTAAAATGTCATGTCAAATTGCTTTTGTGAGAACTGTGTATTTAAAAAATTTTGTCAAAAAACCCAACTCTTCTTCAATAGCACAGACATTCATATAGCTTAGATCTTCAGTACAACCAAATGCAAGATATGCTTTCTGTTAAAAATTAACTATGTGTAGGCATACACTGTCATGAAAATATAAATACATTTGAACAAAGTAAAATGATGAACAACAATTAACAAAAATATTATTTTCATATTCAATATATCAAACATAATGTACAAAATGTCAATATTAAATACAGCATATGCATACGTAAAAATATTTTACCGATTGTGTATTTAGATTTTCCCCACTTATGACTTCACAGACTTATTCATAGCCAAGGTAAAAGCTAAATTTAAATGTTTTTTGATGAGTTCAAAGCAAAAGGAGAGAAAGAAGAAGAGTCAGAATTCCTGGATAGATCTGATTCATGTTTTTGAGAAATGAAAACTAAATGATAAATTCCTTTTTTCTTCTCTCCCAAACAGCTGCTGCTTTGTGGCTTGTAAACTGATCTATTGGTGTAACAAAAGGCAGAAGTTCCGAGTTTTGGTGTTTTCTAGGGCTCCCACAGAGATGTTTTGACAGATTTAGTACTGCAGCAGCTAATTGTTGGTCCCAGTTTTCCATCTCCCAGGTTCCCAGTGTCCAAGCCCAATTAAACATACAGGTACAATTTGGTGAACCAGTTTAAGCCAAGGGTGAAGGTTTTGAACTGAAACACAAGCTCTTGACCTGAGACAACTGAAATACAGGTGCAATTTCCATTCTGTTATCCTGGATAGGAAACTCAGTAAACTGAAATGGGCAGGTGGGAGTGGTAACGTCCAAAACTCTTGCAGCTAAATCCACCATAGCTAATCTGTTGGAGTCCTAAACCCCCAGCTGAAGCCATCACAGAGACCCTATATGAACCATTTTGGTCAGCACCAAGGAAAAGTTAGGGTTAGCCTATGTAGCCCAATCAATTACTTTTCAGATCTATTAAAACAAGTAAATTATCAAAGGAGCCAAATCTTAGCCCTTGTAGCGGGAAGGGTGAACAACTAAGGAGCTAAAACATTGAACCCTTCACCAGGAAGGCACAAGAAGTTCACTCCTCTGCCTGCTAAGTATGATCATATTGCTTTGATATCTGAAACCAGGCAACGAGCAAGACTGTAACATGAAAAAAAGCTGGGCTTTTCAAATGTTCTTGAGGCTGAGAGATGCTTGCTGGTACATGGAATTTGATCTGCTTTACGTTGCCTTTTAACATGCTTCTTTTCTCTCCAGGTGAATCAAGGACAAGTAAAGTGGAACAGAGGGAAGAGTGCCACAGCTTTTGAAATCCAATTCCTCTTACCTTATATCGCTAATTTGGGGATGGAGGAAATTATGTGGTTCAATTTACAATTAGGATTCTTCTGTAATGATGGCTTTCCTCCATAGCTCTCACATAGGATACAAACCTTTTCCAGAAACCTAAAAATAAAGTATATTCCACAGTCCAGCTGTAGCGTTGTTTAACTTGGTGTGACAGACTGATCAACACAAATATAGACAAAACATAAAGGTGCCCTGACCAAACATGATTTGAAGGACACATCAAAGGAGCAATCTTAGCAGCTGTCAAAAGGGTAGAATTTCTACAGTGCAGCTAGTGTTCAAAAAAGTTCCTTATGTGCTTTTAAACAGCTCTTTACAATGAGGCAATGCATGTTTATTTGTCGGTTTTGTGTATTGATGCTCACTCATCCCATCAAAATTTAAAATAATACCTTCAGTGTAGAGTAAAGCTGCCTGTGTTCCAGGTAAACCTGCATCCAGGTAAATCCTGTGCCCTTTACTGCAAACATGAAATTAAATCTACATAATGTCAAAATTTCTTAATCAATATTACTTCTGGTTTTGGCTTGCCAGATTTCAGCAAGTTTCACTAAAAAACACTTTTACCCTTCAGGAATTTTGGTTGTCACCTCCTTTAACCATGCCAAACTATCCCCTAGGAAATGAAGCTAGAAGGCTGTTACTACACTGCATGTTAACTCAAAGACATATTTTACCTTCAAATTTGCTTCTTTTGGAGAGAGGGACAGATGAACTGTTACCCAGAATGACAGGCCAAATGTCTAAAATAGCACTCATAACCTAAGAAATCACCAACACATTATTTTTCACTTTGCCAAAGTTTTGCTATGAAAGATTGACTGTCCTGAATAAAACTAAAGATCCATGGGAAACACTTGTAATAGCAGGAGCATAACAAGGTCTCGGTCATAATGCTGCTGCCTTGCCGATCAAGATCTTCTGGAATGAGACACCCCAGTCTTTTCAATTGTATGCCCTTCCTCTGCTTGGCACAGAGAGTGACCGTACTGAGTCACCAAATTTGCTTCATGTAAAGCAAAGAACATGCACTTTTTTTCCTTAGCCAAACTAGATTCAAAAAGCATTCTGAAAAAAAGGTGTGGTTTTCCCCACCGCTCTGCTATCCTCTGTGTCACAAGTGATAGCTACAGATGGACAGGGTCGCAAGGTAAAATCTCAGCCCCTTTCAACTTAACAGAATTCTAGCATTGCATTCAGTGTTTCCAGAATTTCACCCCAGCCGCATTTATCAGCCGAAGAATGGCAGGGAGTTGGAGCCAGCTCAGCTTCAGGAGTTAGCACATCAGCCTACTCAGAATATCTTGCCATTATTGTGAATTTAGGTAAATCCAGCTCGTTCTTATCTCCTCCTGTAGTCTACCCTCTCTTTCTGTGCTGTTCTTTCCCTTTTTCTCTCACTGGCAGTAGGTCTTCTGAGGGCCAGAAGAATCAGATGCCACAACAACCCTGCCACCAAGCCAGGGACTCCAGCCTTCCTGGGAAAGCACTGTAGTAGTCTCAGGACATGACTAGAGAATACCAAATCAAATTACTATAGCACGTTTCACAACATTTTATAAACCGACAATTCCACAAATTTCTTTCTTCTCCCCTGTTATTTCCCCAGTTTACAGCCTTGAACATATAATTCATAAACACATAAGATTTTCATGTGATGTTTAAAAGAAAAGAATTAAAAATCAATTTTTCATTATTTGCACAGACTCTTCTGCTTTTGCAAGAGCAAACAGCATAATACAGAAGTTGTTGGAGTGCCACCTATTGGAAACAGATGTACAAATGAAAAAGACCGTGGTTAACCTGCATAAAATAATAATTTATTACCCAAGTGTTCGTTTAACTGTATCAAGTTAAGAGGCTTTAAAATGCATACACTTCATGTTCCATTCATAATTATGTTAAAATTTAGATCAGCGTGTAACTTAAAAAAAAATGAGCCTCTCTAAGGGGTTAAACACTGGAAAGTGGTAAAGATTTATAGCCCTGGAGTATAAAATAGCAAAAATCAGAGCAGATCCACTGAATAACCAGCTGCTTAAAACCTGACTGACATTACCAAGCTCTATATACATTGTTGGTGCAAATTTTATATCAGATCCTGGTTTGCACTCTGCAGAGACATATGTAATCTTGAGGCTAACACAGATCAGCTGTATTTTAGGCTATGAATGTAGATGATTAATTTTCCCTGTGGAAAGCAGTCGCCTTGGGATAAAACAGTCTTGTCCTCCTACAGAAAGTTTACAAGTCGGTCTTGGGACAGTGCAACCAGTTTTAATAAAATGTTCTTCAGCTGCCATTTCTGTTGAGAAGATACTCGGGCAATGCCACAAGTGAATTCTTTCCTTCTGTGTCTCTCATGAACAGAAAAATGTATGGGTTTTTCCTCACTCCCACCTCAGCTATATCTTCAGGCCTTCTAGCCTCTGGTAAGTGAAAGTGTGCTGATTTACACTTAGTGTTAAAGGAGGCTGCAACTGAAAAAAAATTGACCCAGTTTTGAACCTTGAACTTGATCCTTGAGCTATCTGCACTCTCCCTTTCCTTACCACACAGCAAGCAGCAGGTTGGCAGTGCCACTGCCAGAAGAGCATCACTATTGAAATCCTCACATCTGCTCCATTGCCGCATCTTTACCTTTGCAGCTTCCTCCTCTGTGGCTTTATGAGCTCTCACACTGAAAGAAGCACTTGTCTTTCCTAGCTCTTTTCTGCCCAAACATCCCAAGCTTGATCTCAGAATCACACTATTCCTCTTCCAAGTCCTTCCATTAATTAGCACTGACCCCTGCCCAGCTCATGACAGCTTTTTTGACAGATCTTTTCATGGTTGTGCTTCAGAGAGCTACACAAACACATAGAGTGGCAGCTTTTGTAGACGGCTCTAAGGAAAAAAAAAAACCAAAAAAACAAAAAACAAAAACCCCACAAAACGAAAACAACAAAAAAACAAAAAACAAACCACAAAAAAACCTTAAAAAAACCCAAACTGCAGTTAATTATACCTGATAACATGGAATAGAAGAAGAAACAGAAGAACAGAAGACTGACATGGCACAGAAACAAAGTGAAGGAATATATACTGAGTGTGGGATAATACACATACTGTACTTCATATACTCAGTCCTCAGAATTACTCAGCAGCCAGCCATTCCAAACCACTCAGACATCCTTGGCAATCTAAAATTCCTAACGCCAACTCTTTGGCTAAGTAGTATTTCATAATATGTTTACAAAAATGACATATGGAATTGAAATACTAAAACACATGCCATTTTCTCTTATTTGCAGTAAAGGCTAAAAACACTTTTTCCATTCGTGTTGCTTATGAACCGATTTATACAGTCAGTGACAAGATCACTTTCTAAATCAGTTCCTAGTCTGTCACACCTTTATTTTCAGCAGGTGTCTGATATATATTTTAATTCTTCACAACCACTTCTTCTTTCTCCTGATAGCTTACATCATCCTATCAGTGCACACTTTTTTATTCCTCGGTTTTATCTCTTTCTCCAGATCCCACAGAGTATGCTCCAGGCTTCTCTGTGGTTTATAAAAGATCTTTTCTCCTCTGGCTTTCTCTTGAAACTTCAATCATTCTCTGCCTACTCTTCAGGCATGCTCTCACATATAATTTCCCTCCCTTCGCAAGCATATTTTCTTCTTCTGGGGACATATTTACAGTAAAAGTTCAGGGGCATCAGAAGTAACATTTCTTTGGTGCAACAGTTGTAGACCCATGTCTGAAAATAATGACATATCTCCTATGCCTGCTGTAGTATCTGCACTTATGTTGCATACTAAGAAGAAGGAAATATGAGGAGAATAAAAACACAACAAAATTCTCAGTGAAATCACCAGATCTGCTTCAGGTTTCATGCCATGTTTCCAACTTAAAATGCCTATGCTATAAGCATTTTAGATGAGAACTAATAGGGTTAGGCACAGCAGTAACTCTCTGGTGTTAACAAGTCTTGGAAGACATATTTGTGACCAGATTTTTGTGAGTCCAGAACATGGACCCGTACTAGTCTTCTTTTCCCTTCCAGCTGAAATTTTTGGGTAACTCTAGTAGAAGTGGAAAATTAATCTGGGCCTGTTCCCCTACTCAGTGTCTTTCAAACTGTCAGTCAAGACCTATCTCTGAGGTCACGTTGCTATATATTCAGGTACTGAATATACTGAATATATACATAGTATAATATATACTATATATTCAGGTACTTGAAGCTCAATTGTGGTAAATTTCTTAAAAATTTGGTGGAGGAAGCAAATGTAGTCTGCTGATTCTTTTTCTGTTGGACTGCATGAAAAGTAAGTTAGGTCAAGCTAATGTCTCTGTTGTTGTTTAGATACCAGGACTCACTCAAATGGGAAAAGAAAATTAAATATATTAAATTTTATCCATAGGAGGAATTACAATTTCAACATGCTCTTCAGTTGTAGATAGCTTATTTCAATCACCTCTTAAAATTTTCTAAAAAGCTTTTCTCAACATATTTTGGAGTAGTACAGAAACAGGAGTTCAGCTGTGCCTACCAGCTAAAAGCAGCAAAGGTAGATTTAGGAGTCCTGTAGGCCAGCCTATTCAAGAACTCTGGACAGGTAACAAGGTAACTGTGAATAGAAATTAAATTAATTGACATATTTTTCATAAGCAATTCACATAGCTGGATGAAAACAGAACAAATAAGTATGCAACCATCGTTACTCTCACTCTCCTCAAAAAAAAAACAAACAACCCACCAAAAACCACAACCAAAAAAACCTGCACAAAACAAAAAAAAACAAACCCACAAAACAAAAAAAAACCCCAACTGTAAGGTCTGAAGGCTTCTTCAGTCATTTTAGGATACCACTGATCATTCAATTTAACATGAATAGGCATACTAAATAAATGAGGGGGTTTATAATTTTCACACTACCAATTTTTCCTCTGTGATATAAATATCTGCAAAAATCTCCCACAAGGCATGGCAAAAGGCACCTTTAACCTTTTCATACATAATTTCAGATCAGCTTAGCATCATTTTCTCAGAGAGAAACCATATGTCACCTAATTGCTCAGGGGAGATACTGGCATATGGAGCCTTTCACACTTTAAGTGCCAGTTTGAACCCAGCCCAGGTCAGTAACAACCAACACTGCTATGTCTGAAGGCTGTTGGGTAATCTATGTGAAACAAGTCGGTCATCTCAGATCAGATCCTACAGCAAAGTTGTCCACCGGAATGTGACCACTGCAGACGGCTCAAACTCGCCCGTCTGTTGGCAGTATGAGCAAGTCAGCCAAGGATCAAATGAGTGTTGTATATACATGAGCTTTCACTTTGTAAGTCACTCTCCCAAGCCAGGAATAAGAAACCCTGACACGTAGGGCAATCATTATGAGACGATACCCTGGCAGAGGACCTGCAGCACTCCTCAGCCAGTCACTTCTAGCTAATTCCCATTAGCATTTCAATACATCCTCTTCCTTCATACAGATTTAACTCATTAGACATATAAAAGTTCAATGCCTGCATTAATGCTCCACAAAGGACAGTAGTTCTTTGAGTAATGACAACTCTGCTGTCTAAAGTGAGGATTCAAACCTGGGAGAAATCTTTTTAAAAAGAAGGAGAATGCAGAATTAAACTGTGTCATGTTAAGGGTATGTTAAAACAAGCAATTGTTTTATGAAAGTTGAAGAAAATACTATGTGATAACAAATAGTTAACTCTCTTTGAAATAGTATCTAAGAGTAGAAAATAATTAAATAATAATATTAATAAATGCATTGAACTGAAAGCCTGAGAAAAAGAAATTTTAAAATCTCTTAGGAAAAAAATTACTGGAGAGCCATTCCTAATTTTCAACTGGAGGGATTTTTATTAGTATGAAATGTAAGTTTTCTCTTTGCGTAGTGTAAACGTTATGTGTCTATACTACCAATTCTTGGTTAGGCTTCTAAAAATATCATTCTGTTTTTATTTCCTACTAGAAAATTTACAAAGACAGCTATTTTAATGCATAGTGTGACATTGATGTACAGCAGGGAAATGAAGCCAGGCAAATTAATTGATAATGCAGTTCTTTATGCACTCTGTGGGAGCTGTGTGACAACAGAGGCTAACAGTAGGTATCTACAAATAAAACAAAAACTGGGAGGTGATTTTAAAAACCGGACTATGCTTACTGATCAGATTCTATTCCATGTATTGCCAGGTAACCAAAGAGCTTACATGAAAGCATTAGTGTTAGTGAGTCATTAGTTCATTGATGTAACAGCTCGTGTATATCTATTCACACAGGCTTTTTCTGTTACCAGGCTTAATATTTTGCATTTTTTTCCCATAGTAGATTTATGAACTAAATATGCATATAGCAGAGAGTAGCATATACAGTTTACACATTTGCCTTTTTTTTTGCTATTCTAAATTATGAAAAGATATGTATTAGGTCAAGTGCTGAAAAGGACACTGCCACATTCGATATATACTCCCCTTTGTCACTACAGTAACTAGACTCTATATCTCAGCTCTTCCTCTTGTGTCAGACTTGACTCAGTTCACTTACAAGGCTCCACACTCTGTCTCACAGAGTATCTTTCTGGACCTACCCTATGCTGTTAAAGCCTCATAAGCAGAGCTGTAGGAAAGATGCCAAGAGAGGGTAGCACCTCTGGTGTAAATGTGTGTGAAAAGATTTCAAATGAGGATATATACACCCCTGTAATCCACTGGCTGCTGAGACAGTGATAAGTTGAGCAAGCAGTACTGCAGAAAATGAAGAAGCCAATGTTGACAGCTGTGTGCTGTGCAGGGGGCTTGCATGCCCAATTCCATGGCTGTGAGAAGCGGGCAAGTGAAGTGCTGTGGAGGTATGATATCCTAAAGCCACAGTACATTGCCTTTTCTGACAAACATTCAGCTGAATCCCACAATTTATTTCTTGAAGTAGACAATACTACATCACTGGAAGTTATATTGACTTCTCTCTTAAACACTACCCAACTATCTCAGCATTTATACCCAACTACACATCAGAGATTGATCTGATAAACCTCAGCCTTTGTTATAAGCTTAAGTCATGTCTTCTTCTAAAGCATTTGATTACAGATAATTTATATAATTATAATATGTTCATGCAATATGCATTACACTTGCTTTTTCCTTTTCAAATGTTAACTTTTGCATTGTATTTCTATTAGGCAGATTTGCAAAGATTTTTTGCAAGTGGAGTACAGACTATGGTTTCTTCCACTTCTATTTTCTTTACTCTGATAAGAAGGCATTCTCCTCTGGGTTGCAGGAAATGTAGAGGGCAGTTAAAAGCATATGTATATGGATTAATCTAGGATTTACTAAAAGAAGATTAATAATAATATGTCCAGGATTGATTTAGGGAATTTAAAAAATAGTAAGTTTTAACCCCAAGTTGGGTTCAGCACAAGAAGAATGCACATTTTTCCATAGGTACAGTAATGGTGATGAATCATGAAAAACAGACGTTTGTCTCAGTAGACTAGAAAGTCTACGTGAACATTAGAAACAGAGCCCCGTTAAAAACACAATGTGTATAATACCCTTTACATAGTTAAACTGTTCTCAGCTTCTAAAAGTTAGAGAAAAAACACTGTTCTAAGATAATGGTTTAGTGGTATTTTCTTCAGAAGTACCATTGGTCTGGCCGAGGGAGAGGTATGATGTAATTGATTTTGTCATGAAGTAATGGGATATTTCAGCCAGATAAGACAAAATGGAACCAACAGAGGCTGACACTTGGACTGGAGAGCTGGTTGTACCTCTTTTGTGCCCTCCGTTATACCTCTTTAGTATTTGACTCCTCTCTTCTGTGTTTAAAAAAAAATAATATCACAGCAGTTAGGTAAATGGCAGACAAAATGCACATATCCATCATTAATTAAATAATTCACTGAACAGCAAAAGAACAGCCTGCCATCCCTGTCCTCAGAGATGAGATGGTTAAGCATTCAGGCTAACTCTTCATTAACAGCCAGGCTCAAGTACAATTTGGGCTTAGGGTGTCTTTTCTCTGACAGGAAGCTTAGTACATCATGACATGATATGCCTATCCCTTTCTTTTAAACATTCAGCAGGAGCACTGTATTTCTGCTTCCCTTGGACTAGACAAAATTAATCATTTAACTCATGTTTTAGGTTTTTCTCACGAGATTCATACACAGGCAATAAAGAGTGGCAGAGGGGAGCCTGGGAAGATATCTTGAGTAAGAAGAGTCAGCAGATCAGACAGTGACAGACCTAACTAGATCCGCCTTGCTAGGAAGGTCCCCGTGGGACAGCAAGCTCAACCTAAGCAAGCAGCATGCCCAGGCAGCAACAAGGCCAACAGAGTCTTGGGCTGCATCAGCCAGTGGTAACCCAACAGCTTGAAGGCTGTCATTATTCCTCTTGGTGCTTGTCAGGCCACACCTGGAATAATTCATCCTATTTTGCAGCTCAAGAAGAACACTGAAGAACTGGAGAGAGTCCAACAAAGAGCCATCAAGTTGATTAGAGGATTGACAAATATGACATACAAAGAAATACTGAAGAAATGGGGCTTGTTCAGCCTAGAGAAGGGAGGGCTCAGAGGAGACCTACTGGCAGTCTTCCAAAAGCTAAAGGACAGATGTAGATAAGGTGAAGGTATTCTCTGCACAGGGATTCACTGCAACTGAAGATGAAACAGATACAAGTTGCTTCAAGGAAAATTCCATCTGGATATAGGAAAAATATACTTCGCCATGAGGACACAGTCCTGGGCAACCTGTTTGAGCAGGGAGGTTGAACCAGATGACCCTCAGTGGTCCTTTCCCATCTCAACCATTCTTTGATTCTGTGACAACTAAATGCTGGAAGTGGTGGTGGTCCTTTGTTGGAGATACTGAAGACCCGTCTTGACAGGGCCTTGGTTAACCTAATCCAGGCTGTCATTTTCAACAGAAATTGGACAAGGGGATTTCCAGGTGTCCCTTTCAATGTGGACTTTTCAGTTTCTATCCTACTGGAAATTAATGTTTTTTCAACTTACTTGCAACCAGATTGGACAAAAAGACAAATTATTATCAAGAATAAGTATAACTGCGAAGCAGAATTTTCACAAAAAACAAAAAAAGACCCAATAAAACAACTGGTTTGGAGCTTTTGAAATGTATCATTCCTGCTCAACTCAGCAGACCTGTGTCTACTCAGCTCTACCCTGCCTCACTACAGTCCAGAGGCCTCACATCTCCTTTTCCTGCTTGGGCCTGACACCAAACAGGATAGCAGACAGCTGCCGTCACAGAAATTGGGGCCAAAGTTTGCTCAGAAGAGAAATATGAGTCCCTGTTACGTTCAAATATACCTTTGCATTGAAAAAATTACTGGTATCAGTATGTTTCATAACCATTTAAAATGCTGCCAGAAGCACAAAAAATAGTGTCTACCTACTCAGACCTTCACCACTGCAAAGACTACATCCTTTTCCAAAAAGGTACATATTTCTTCTGTGAAAAACTCTGTTCACACTGATTGCTACATAGGAATAACTCTTCTGGGAGTATTGCTGAGTAAAGAGTGAGTGTACTCATTGCTTTCTGAGAGTTTCAGAAGGATGATGCTAGGACAGAACTATGTGCCCATTACTTTGTTTAGAAGGCAATATAGTTACCTTTGGGCAAAACTAAGCACAAACAGAATTAGCTACATTTTTAAAAATCATTACAGACTGTTACCTTTTTAAAAAGGCTTTTATTAGTGCACAACATTCCTTTCCTTCACCTCAAGGATTTTTACATTTGGAAACACACTTTTCTAGTACAAGGTTATCCCATTTCCAGTATTTCCATTACCTCAGATATTAGTGAAGTACTTGCTTCTCCTCTCTGACTGACCCTGAACTCAGTCTTGCGCCCGTTCCCACATAGTTACATACTTTCCTTCCTGTGATGACTGGAGCCACGGGTGCTATTCCTCTTAGATTGCCAGGTTCCAGTCTGAGGAATACTCATAAGAAATGACAGGTCTGACGCAATTTAGCATAAGGAGCTCAAAAATAGTTGTGATGCAGCTCAACCAGTTTGCTTTCTCTTTCCTCATGCTATTACATCCAGATACCCACTTTCATTTATTTGTTGCTTCCATAATTTTGCTATTCATCACACTTCCTGGTAAATTTTCCAGACTAAAGATAAACCCATATTAAACTTTATTTGTTAAGAATATTAACAGCTTGAAATACACCACTGATGTACACAGCTTGTTCCATCATTCTAAGTATGCCATAGATCAAGCTATCTACCTGCAATGGTGTGCATATTAAATCATTTGAAGTTCCATTTGCATGATCATCTTTCCAAACAGTCTGGCTGTGTTGCTGACTCAAGCACTTTGAAAGACTCACTCAAAATTACTGTTTTAAAAAAATGCAAATATTGTCTCACTGAGTATGCAGGAAATGAAATGTGTTAGCACTTACCTGTTTCAAATAAGATTCAGCACATAACTGTCTAGTGTGAGTGCACCTAGCTATAGTTTACATTTGTCTTTCCAGTAAACTTTTTAATCAAAAGTAATTTAGTGTTAGCATATCGAAAAGCCTTTCATTAGACATCAATAGGACTCGATTTATTCATATTTTGTGCAACATATATTGCTGATGCTGTCTTCTACTACATCTCCAATTTTAAGTAAGTGTTTCAGGTTTGAGTTGATATTTTTGCAAAGAACTCGTTTGCAGTTTTGCATCATGCAAGGCAGGAACGTTTAGTTTGCTCAAGGTGTCTGGTTTGCACTGGTGACTGAATTGCAGAACTAGTCATAGGACATCAGGTGGCAGATTCAAAGGGATTTTTCTGTTTTCTTGGGTCATGCTCAGTTTTGTTTTCCCCAAAGTAGTTTCAGGGCACGATTTTCATTTGCGTACTGTTTTTATAGCCATTGCAGTTATCTCCCTGCAGAACTGAAGCGCAGTTCAGAACTTTTCAAGAATGCAACAACCAAGGTCACAAGGCC
>JAOXNO010000020.1:47130669-47143628 GCA_028565335.1 Limnodromus scolopaceus | reverse complement strand
CATCTGCAGTAACACATAAAAGATATTCCTAGCAGGTAAGCATTGCAAATTGCAGTTCAAATCCATTTCAATTTCATCCATTAACTCCCCCCCAAGTCAGGTGACGTTCTCCAAGAATCTTCCTCATCTGTTCAGACTTTTCTAACTACATGACTCCTGAGAGCATAGCTTTCCCATCAAGCTGAAAATGAAGAAAAATAGATTAAGGGCTCTTGAATGGATACTAGAAGTCAAATAAGAGACTGTGGAGGATCCTGGAAACTATAGCAACCTACTGGTAGTGTATTTTTTATACAAAGAAAATTAACTGCAGTATTTACACCAGGAATATTTGGTGCCTACTACAAGCTTCAGATATAGATCATCACCTCAGCAATTTTTGCTGAGGTGATGATCACAGGGATGAATTGTCAGTAGTTTTTTGTGATAAAGAATAACACTTTTTGCCTAGCAAGCTAGATATGAAAGAAAGCATCTCCTCAGTCTTCATACTAACTAAAAGCTTTTCAAGACCCTTCTTTGGTAATTGAAGGCAGGTACCTTCAAAGAAAGTGTTGTGACAAATCGTTAGCACGTTTAATTTCAGCCTCACTTCCAATTCCATTTGCTTAAAATTTGCCTTTTCTGTTTTCAGCTGTTACGTGCAGTGGGCATTCTGACATCCTTGAGGAGAAGCCATTTTCAAAAGAAATTTTGATACTAACAAACAAGAAGTGCAATTGATTTCTATTTCAGTTTTAAGTATTTCATAGATATCAAGTAACAAGACACAACTAGAGGAAAAACAAACCGAAAGGCAGCAAAACAGAATTTGCTATTTAGGTAGGCCCTGAACTACTGTGGGACATTTTGGGACCCCAATCGATAAGAGATTGTCTTGTAGGGGCATAGCATGCTATGCCAAGAGACTGCACCCAGCTGTTATTAGTCACAAATGTTAGGCATTCTGTAGACAAGGGCTGCAAGGGTGACCTGTGGGGAGGAATCCATTAGCTGCCCTGTGCAGTCACAGCTGCCTCCAGCTGGCTCTGAAACCACTGCACACCTCATATCACACACCAAAACTTCAACCAACCATGTGGTGCCTCTATTCAGACATGTTTAAGAAAGAGTAGCAGCTGCTGGGAGAGGAGAAACAAAGGAGGCACATGGACGGGGACATCGCTGAGGACACAGATGAAGATGTGTGCATCTCTTCAGAGATGCTCCACACCAGAGGAGGTGCACCTCTGAAGGGACTGCAGCCCACAGTAGGGTTGCCCTGAAGGGACTGCAATGATTGATATGCATGATTGCATGAATATGCATGATTGATATGCAATAAGGTAAGAACACCACTGAAGGGCTACAGCGTTTTGATGATCACCAGCAGGACAGGGACATTCCCAAATGGACTGTGGCTCATGGAGAATACATACCAGGGCAGGAACTCCCCCAAAGGGACTGTGACCTATGCAGAAACCACACTAGAGCAGAGGAAAACAAGTAAGAAGAAAAGATTGGCAGAAAGAGAACATTATGTGTCCAGCCCCAACCCAAGTTCCCCAAATCATGGCCTGTGACACCATCTCAGCTGGTCCCCAGTGGAATCCCACTGTCTCAGGATACTCTTAGAAGGTTCAGTGAAGGAAGAGACTCATGGAGCCTGCAAATGATACGTATTAACATGAGGGGTACATGAGAGGTGGATCATGTACTAGCTCTTCCTGCACACCCAGAGACAGTGGATCTGTCTCAGCCGAGGCATTAGAGTTTCACAAATTCTTGTTTCTTCTAATTGCTGCTGTATACACTAATCCTCTGAAAGACTATTAAATCTGAAAGATTGCTAAGTGTAAGTTATGTAAAATGTATGCTGTATGGTTTCTTCTTTTTAAGGTAACAAATAACTGCCAAACAGCACCTGTTTCAATGTAGAAAGCAGGCATCAGCACTAGTGACTCCATAGGTAGTACCCTTACCCATAAGGTGGTATTCCATAATATGCCAGCATGGTGTCAGGCTGAATTGTTGGAAGCACTGTCCTTAGAATGCAATATAAAACCTATATCTGAACTATTTACAGTCCTCAGAGATCTCAACTGTACAGTGAACAAGGTTATCCCTGGAGTTCTAACTAAATCACATTTTTGCAATTGCATTCTGTCAACCTAAATTTCCACTACATTTTTGTTTAGATACTCTACATTCATTTGCCTCTTGTCTTAAACTGCTGTGCATACTTTTAGAAGCCCACAAGTCGATAAACGCTTGGAGAGGAAAACACAAGGTCATGTGACAGCTTTAATGGGAGAAGTGTTTTTATTTCACTCAGATTTGAGAAGAGTGGTACAACCATATTCCACCCTTCAAGTACAGGCCATGCACTGTTAATTTGAAGGGGGACATGATAAACATTGCTGTGTTTACAGGAAACACTAGAAAGAAGTGGCCAGTGGCAACTTCAATATTGCCAGCTTCAAATAAAGGTAGCTCTTGGTCCAGAACCTTTTGAAAGTGCATATTTGGTGATGTTTTTAAGCTGAATTTGAATTTTTAGGTATGAGTACTATTTTTGAGTTTCTGTTTGTTACAAAAGCAGAACTAGTAACTTTTGAATGAAAACTTGTGATTTCAGATTGACACTTGTCATTCAAATAGAACTAATAACAGAGATTTCTGAGCTCATGACACACTCGTTTCCCATTCTCTCCACCTTTTACAAGCCTTTCAGTGCAAGTTGTAGTAAATCCTGCAAAAATGTAGGACTCAATTTTGTGACATGCTATGCTCAGAAGGAAACCACTGCCTAGATCCCACGAATGCCTCAACAATGCACAGAGATGGTGCATGCAGGAAAATGGAATTTTTACATCCACAATAGACAGCTTCTCCCCTATACATGGGAAAACTCCTTCTAGGATTCTAACTCTTTGGAACTTGAGAAAGGTATGACCTCTTGTTTTTGATTATAACACTTAAAACCCACACAGGGTGACAGTATCACCCTCTTTGTACAAAGACTTGTCTACCCATCAGTCAGCATAGCAAGACAGCTGTTGATTCCCTGTTCTTCATGCTTATTTTCTGGAACTGGAATCCAGTAAATAACTTACTCTAGAAGATTACCATCAATTTGCTTCAAAGAAAGGAGTCCTCTTACTTCAATTTCAAATTAAAGAAAAGCTGACATCAGAGATAACACCAAAGAGACTTCAGAAATTTTTATCACCTGAAATTTCCATAGAAAGTTAAAATAGTACCACACTAAAAGCTATCAAAGCTTGTCCACAATAAGGTATAGCTATTCTGAACAACTTCATGGATTTATATGTCTTTTCCTGCAGAATTATCCTTTATTCTGATTTAGTCTCATTATTTGAAAGTTATTTCAGAGAAGGAGAGTTCAAGTAAGCACATCCACAAGTGGAGTTACTCAGCAACAGCGACAGAAATTAAATTTACATCTACTTTAATCAAAATTAAATTTCAAGTGTGAACAAGCTCCATATTACGTTGTTGGAAACCAAGGCTGAATTACAATGATCTAGTTAGAATACAGCTGCACAGATATACAAGGAAAAATAATTAAAAGTATGATCTTTAAAAGTATCTTATTAATGCTTTTATTCAAAAGTCACTGCCGTAAGGACACAGAAGCACAGGCCACAGACCCAGAAGCACTCCAAAGTAGCTACACATACATCGTGCTCATGTGAAAAATGTGTTACAGAGAAAAAAGAATAATTATACATGCATCTCCCAAGTGGATCATACTTACTGAAGAAGACATTTTTAGTACAGAATAAATATGCCAACAGACTAAGCTGATCAAAAGCCATTTTATACATGTTTAAGTACATACATACATACACACCCATATAATCCCTGCTGCGACTCATCTGCCTTAGCTATTAGCAGGCTATTAAGCAGTAGCGGGGATGTAGGATGGGATCCACAAAGCTCACACAAACAATTCTGATTCATTTTTTTCTGTCTTATGGACCTTCCATTTAAGAGAAGCAAGAGTGGTTATAACTGCTTAGAGAGGGACACACAGATTAAACTAGGAAGAAGTGATTCTTGCTGGAATGGCAATTCCAGATGCATCTGCATGATCCCACTTGGACTGTCAGCCAGATTTCTTCACTCTTCTGATATTTTCAAACAACAACTATTGGTTCTTTAAAGAACTTCCCCTTGTAGAATTAATGGTAGTAGCAGCATATAAACAAATACGTTTTAAAGATTGACTGATATGATACCTAGCTAACTTATTTGTGTGATCAAACATATGTTGAAGTCACTAGAGTTCTATGTCAGGACCTCAGAAACCACTGCAGGGCCACAGTTTGAATGTTAAATTTCTTAAGGATAATTTTTAAACACTGGCTGTTGATCACTCTGAAGAAAGCATGACAACAAGTCAATTCAGTCTGAAAAAATAATCTGACTCATGTACTATGCATAAATGCCAGAAGCTGCTTTTAACAAACTGTTGATGCATGAAAATCAGCATCAAGGAAACTAAGTTAAAATTGTTGCAGACACTTTATAGAGCAACGAGAAAAATGCAAATAAACCCAAATAATAGAGTTCTGAGGAAAATGTGATCAGCTATTTTTCATGCCTGTACTATTATTTTCTTTTTTTTTTTTTGTGTGTGTGTGTGTTTGTACCGTATTCTTCAGCTCCTATGTGTGAAATCTTTGATTGCAAACAGAAGGATATTACACATGCTAACTTGTAGCATGAAAGCTGATGGTGCAATGGAACAATAGCACTTAAATTGGAACTAATTTAAACCAATCTGCAAAGAAAGATAACTTTTTTTTTACATTTACAGATGTTTCAGCTACAGAAGTTGTGTTTTAGCTGATATATTAATACATTTTTATTTATGGTTGTCTGTAACTAAAGTACATTTAATGAATTTGTATTTCCCCCTTTTATTCTGTTCTTCACTTCTACTGCTAGCTTCGTGCATAAACAAATGACTGCATTAGAAATGCACGTACAAAGAGAATTGAAAATAGCAATTTAAAAACAAGGAAAGAATAAATAGCTTCATTAAGAAGTAAAAATCTTCTGAAGCAGATTGACATCTTTGCTGAAGCAAATAACACAATAATGAAGCAAACAGCAGGAAGGAAAACAGCTTTCTTGTTTAAACACTGGAAGATACAGCAGGGGCCAGATTCTTGAGCCTTAAGCCAAGGATCAGCTCTCAAAGCACCAAGTGCAGGGTTCACACTGACATCCACACAAACTCCAGACCCAGAAGGCTTTCAGGGCCAGGCCCTCCGCCTCAGCTCTGGAATGAATTTTACTGTCTGTGGTTGAAGTTTTCATTGTTAACAAACCAAACATTATTTCCACTGGAGAGGATTTTAAAGGCCCTGTTAGGAGACCCAGCTGGAAAGCTGTGATCTTTAAAGTTCCTGACTGAGGATTCACATGATAGCCATTAGACACGTTACCTTTGGACTGCTTATTCTTCTTTAAGTAATTTCTTCAGGAAAGCCTCACTAAGTTAAACCTGTGGCTTACTTCATCCAAGTTTGGCATATACATCATCCCAGTCAGACACACAATAATAAGAGATAATTAGGCGACACATTTTAGCCATTTTGAAAAGGAGAGCTCACCAAGCCTCTCTCCATTATCTATCAGCAATCCTGGTCAGCAGGAGAGGTACCAGACGACTGGAGGGTGGCCAGTGTGACTCCCACCTACAAGAAGGGCCAGAAGAAGGATCCAGGAAACTATAGGCCTGTCAGCCTGACCTCGGTACTGGGAAAGATCATGGAGAGGATCATCTTGAGTGAGATCTCAAGGCAGGTGCAGGGCAGCCAAGGGACAAGGGCCAGCCAGCATGGATTTATGAAAGAAAGGTCCTGCTTAACCAACTTGATCTCTTTCTGTGACCACATGACCCGCCTTCTCGATGCAGGGAAGGCTGTGGACGTTGTCTACCTGGACTTTGGTAAGGCCTTTGACACCGTGCCCCACAGCGTTCTCCTGGAGAAGCTGGTGAATCATATTTTGGAACAGCCTGCCCAGGGAGGTGGTGTAGTCACCATCCCTGGAGGTATTTAAGAAACGTGTAGACATGGCTCTTCAGGGCATGCTGTAATGCTTATTGTCTGTCTGTGTGTCGGTGTGGTGTGGGTGTGTGTTGGTTTGTGGTTGGTTTTTTGGGGTTTTTTGGGGGGTTTTTGTTGTTGTTGTTTTGTTGGTTTGGATTTTGGGGGTTTTTTTGTGTTTGGATTCGATGATCTCAAAGGTCTCTTCCAGCCATGAATATTCTGTGATTCTGTGAGAAGGGTGGACACAGGCCACGGAGATGTAGTCCTCAGGATATGAGCAGTCAGTCAGGACTAAGTGCTTGCAAAAAAAAATCAAATCTACCGCTATAGGGGAATTGGCCTGGATTCCTACTTGATCCCTATAGCACAGAGGCACAAGACATATGTTTGATGTTAAAGTGATGCTGCTCTTAATTATATACCAGGAAATAAATGAGATCTGTTTCAAGTGTGTGCTAAAACTAGCTCAAGTTATTAGCGTCCAGCAAATATATTATACCATCCACTGGCCTCAAGAAGGGAATTCTTGTTGTAGCTAAATGTCAGCATTGCTGTATGTAAAAGAGAAATTTGAACTGAATCCACTGCCAAGTACACACCCAGCTTCTATGAACACAGAAAATAGAAACAGCAGCTGGGAACTACAACCTTTTAACAGGATGCTTTTCCTACATAGTCAAAACCCAGTAGAATACGGGGTGAGGGCGGGCCGGGAAGGAAGGGGGTGGAAGAAAAAGTTTTAGATTGTTCTACTGGAAGTAAAAAAAGGAACAGTTATCTAAAGCCTTCAAGAAAGTTTTTGTTTACCTTCTAGGACACCAGTGCAAAATTCTTAAATAACAAGGCTTAATTTGGCATGAACAGTACATCAGATCACCTCCACTTTTCTTCACACTCTTCAGTTCTTAATCTTCTGATCTAGTTTACACTATAATTGAAACACTAAAGATAATTAACTTACTTTCTAATAGCCTTATTGCTAACAAGCTCTAAGACAAATCTGTTCGGCCAGTTTGGATGACAGCATATCTTTTATTTGCTTTTTTACTGCGTCTCATCTATTTAAGTAGTGATTTCTTCAGGTAAGAGACTTGCTTCCTCCTACTACTTTAAAGAAAGATTCAAACTAGTGGCACTTAAAAGGAACTAAAAGGTGTCTTCACTTATAATTCACTCTTCTTGACAGATAGATGGTCATCTCTGTTTTTGATTTGCAGCACACAGAGTAGGGAGCTGCAAAACAGAAATCGATCAAATACAGAGCTTTCTTACTAAATGCATTAAAGGGTCTCTTTATGCTTTGAAGCTATATCAACCAAAGTGTGGGCATTTCATGTAATATTATTACATTTTGTTGTGTAGTAAAGTTCATAGTTACTCCTCTCTGTAGGGTTTGTATTACAAAACTAAATATGCCAAACATAACAGATTTTTTCTCTCCGTATGTCAGTATAATCACTAATCTATTAGAGTAGATTTTTAATTACATTTACATTATTTGTGTTTTGAAACTGCAGTTAATCAGTATGCAACTTATACTAATACTGCAGCCAGACTGACAAAGCCCTTAGTCTTGAATAATTGAATAATTTTTAAAGTGAATGAAAAAGCAAAGTGCAAAACTTAGGCGAGTTTTGAAACTGTAATATCTCCTCACTCAACAGAAAAAAAAACCAACAACAAAAAAAGAACCCAGGTAAAACTGAACAGAAAACACATCAGGAGATAGCACACATCAGGTAGAAAAAATGGAGATGAAGCCAGTATTTGCAATGTGACTTTCAAGGCTGCAGATGATTCCCCTTGATGATCAGAAGAATCATTCTGATGGACAAGAAGTCTAGCATATCCCTGGTATATCATGACACTAAGGAAACAATGAAAGGCAGCCATAAAGAAAAAAGTACCTTATATAATCTACAGAACAGTACACATTTTAGTGCTTTCTAATTAAAACAATTTAAAACCAATTCAGCTAGCACTTAGCATGATATTTTGACTCTGGAATTGTAAACACTAATTCATTTTTAGCTGATAAGTAATAACCTTTTTATCTCTAGCTACATAATACTTAGATAAACACGGACAACAAATATAGTTGTGCTAAATACATCTTGCAGTAAATTGATAATAACATGTTGCCTTACAAATACACACCACATCCTCTAGACAGTGTTTATACTACTGATACAGGCCACACCTTTCTTGTCAGAGAGAGTTGTTCAGCTGTTGCATAGAAAGGAATTCAGGTTGCATAATTACAGCTGGTATTTTGTTTCACTAGTCAATACAGAACAAATTTTTCTACATCTGTGTGTAATTATTTTTCTTCCTCTTGAAGTGGTAGGAATCTGAATTTCTTATCCACAGAATAAAGTAACCCAACCCTCGGTTAATAAAATATTACCTAAGTTTCTCTTTACCACTGTAAATTGCACTGCACTGAAGAAAGTGACTTGCATCTTGAATGTTACATCGTGATTAATAATGCAAATGTACTGCTTGATTCTCCTTAAGACACTGAAAAAGACATCACTCTGATGATTATGCTTTTTAATTAACATTTCTATATTTATAAGCTATAAAGAAAAGAGGAGAAGGGAAAGAAAGGGAAGTTTCCCTAAGCACAGCTAACATTGAAGAATTACACAGTTTTAGCAGACTGCACTCTTAGACAGTCAGTCCTGTCCAGAATATCAGCAGATATGGAGCCCTTCTTCCCATCTAAGTCATGGGAACTTGTATCTGTGTTTTTGTTAAGCATACATAAATGAAGGCCTTTAAGCTCCAGCTTTTAAAAGTGACCGATAATTTTAAGTGTTTCCTTGTTCAGATGACATGCTAGTGTTCAACTGTCTTCGCCTCCGTTCTTTCTCTGTAAAACTGGAGGTGACAGTAATTTATGTTCATGCTCTAGCAACACTTAAGAATCTCCATCAAAAGTTAGAACCACGCTGTTCAAAGGGTCTTAAGGAATGGTTTGGTGGATATCATCCAAAGAAAGTTGCTATTCTTCAATTGTATACTGCTGAAACCAGGTGTTAAGGACATGCTTCTTCAGCTAGTTTAAGGAGGCCAAACAGTACCAAAGAGCAAAGTCTGCAGGCAGTCTTGATTGGCTTAATTGGCTTTATGTTTAGCAGCTCTCCCAGAGAGGCTGGACTCCTCAGTGATTTCATTTCAAATCAAGTGAGAACCAGCTTTCTGTACTCTAGGCACAAATTCAGCTATGCACAGACAGAGCCGGGACAGCGTCTTTTGGGTTTGTGACACCACCCTACCCAACTCTTTTCATCAGCAGCCTCATCCTGATCTGTGCTCCTGCTCAGAGGCTGTGGCAACGGATCCCCTGTAGTGGTACTACTGCCTCTTCTGCAGGCTCTGATTTCCAGCTGCAATGGCATGGTCCAAGCTGTACTGATGACCAAGTGATAAGCTGTGCCCCTGAGACCTGCCCACTGCTACCCAGAGATTTTACTGCAGATGTAACACATCAAGTTTATGTGCCCAGACTGCCCACTTTGTTACCTGAAACAAAAGCTCTCGAAAACAGAAGCGGTTTAGAGAGGACATACTGCTTTATTCGATGCCGGGTGCTCAGTGGACATCCACAAATCTAGCACACCTTACCAGGGACATTCATTCATTATTCATACACAAAAGATTCTCATTATTCCACTTACCTAATACGTAACTCTACCTAGGCTTATATATTAATTAGGATGACCAAATAGCCCTTTTGCACATGCATATTTAATTTTGCAAAGTTTTCAAAACACTTCTGCACAGGCTTGAGCTCCTCGGTGGTTGTTTGGGGAAGAATACCGTTCTGCACATCATCCTTTTAAGAAATGAGTCATCTCAGGACAGTAAGAGTTTACCGTAAGCTTGCCGGCTTCTTTAAGATGATAAGGATGTTCTTTGAGGTAGCCACAGCTGTGTCCCAATTGGTATAGGACTACATACTTTGACATATGAAAGAACCTTGAAGTGATTAACTACTTCTTGTTATCCCATCCTTATCAGTATCAGCTCAGTAACCAATTCTTTTCTCACACAGTAAGAAGCCCAGTAATTAACTCATTTCAGTTAGCATATGGTTACAAACAAAGCAGAGGCCTGCCTTTGGTAGCAACTTCAGCCTCAAGACGAAGAGCAAAGCATGTCAAAAGTGGTCAGTTTTTCCCTGCTTTGCTACATTCTGCGGTAATAAAGGGTAGGCAGGCCATTCCCATCAGTACAGCTGAGGGGCCACAGAGCACTGCTGCACAGCTCATGTTTGGTTCATGGGCTGCTAGTTGAAGAAATCTGCCTGACAGCATAATATATAGGTAGATGTTATGTGAACAAAGAAGCCAGATGACAACAACAATGGAGAATTAATACTGCACAAATTCTTACAGAGTCACGGAATCATTTAGGTTGGAAAAGACCTTTAAGATCCAAACATATCTAGCAGAATGTAAGCTTCACAATTTTTAGCAATTCTTTGCCAATTTGAGCTCATTTTAAACCAAAGTCATTGTGAGGGCATACTGGACTGCAAGAAGTACTGCCTTTGAAGTACACAGCCATGGGCAAATACACAAGAAGTGCTCTGCTAACCTTCAAACACTGATTTGCTAGGTCTGCAATTACTATTACGATCACAGTTAACCTGCAAAGCCACAAGCTGGATCCATATTTTGAAATAAACTTTCATTACTGAAACAGGGCTGTACTAGTGGCTGGACAGTTTCACCTATGTGCTAGAAATTTGTAAAGAGCTATCAGCCAGGGATCGCTTTCCCTCATGTTGTTATTCATAATGCAGCGCTGACTTGGCTTTGCTGTTAACATAGCACAAAGCACATTATGTGCCCTAAAGATCTTCTTGGCCAGAGTTTTAAAACAGAGTTGGCAGGTATTCCAACTTGAGGGCCAACTGTGTTGTATTGTCCTGTGTAAATGTCTTATATGTCTTAGATGTCTTAGTGACCCACTTGGTGGATGAGGGAAAGGCTGTGGATATTGTTTACCTGGACTTTAGTTAGGCCTTTGATACAGTCTCCCACAGTATCCTCCTGGAGAAACTGGCTGCCCATGGCCTGGATGGGAGTACTCTCCACTGGGTTAAAAACTGGCTGGAGGGCCGGGCCCAGAGAGTGGTGGTAAATGGAGTTAAATCCAGCTGATGGCCGGTCATGAGTGGTGTCCCCCAGGGCCTGGTACTGGGGCCCATTCTCTTTCACATCTTTATCAATGATCTGGATGAGGGGATTGAGTGCACCCTCAGTAAGTTCGCAGACAACACCAAGTTGGGTGGGAGTGTCGACCTGCTAGAGGGTAGAAAGGCTTTGCAGAGGGATCTGGACAGGCTGGATCCATGGGCCAAGGCCAATGGGATGAGGTTCAAAAGGCCAGCTGCTGGGTCCTGCACTTGGGTCACAACAACCCCGTGCAGCACTACAGGCTTGGAGCAGTGTGGCTGGAGAGCTGCCTGGCAGAAAAGGACCTGGGGGTGTTGATCGACTGTCGGCTGAACATGAGCCAGCAGTGTGCCCAGGTGGCCAAGGCGGCCAACAGCATCCTGGCCTGTAACAGGAACAGCATGGTAAGTATGACTCGGAAGGTGATCATCCCCCTGTACTCAGCACTGATGATGCCACACCTTGAGTACTGTGTCCAGTTTTGGGCCCCTTACCACAGAAAAGATGTTGAGGTGCTGGAATGGGTCCAGAGAAGGGCAACGAAGCTGGTGAGGGGTCTGGAGCACAAGTCTTATGAGGAGAGGCTGAGGGAGCTGGGGTTGTTCAGTCTGGGGAAGAGGAGACTGAGGGGAGACCCTAACACTCTCTACAGCTACCTGAAAGGAGGTTGTAGAGAAGTGAGAGTTGGTCTCTTCTCCCAAGTCACAGGTGATAGGACAAGAGGAAACGGCATCAAGTTGTGCCAGGGGAGCTTCAGATTGGATATTAGGAAAAATTTTTACACTGAAAGGGTTATTAGGCATTGGAAAGGGCTGCCCAGGGAAGTGGTTGAGGTACCATCCCTGGAGGTATTCATAAGACAGGTTAACATAATGCTTAGTGACATGGTTTTGTGATGTGGCTTTTTTGTTGTTCTTTTTTTTCTTCAGTTAGGTTGACAGTTGGACTAGATGATCTCAAAGGTCCCTTCCAACTATTAGATAGACTATGCTATTCTATTCTATTCAGCTAATTTAACTTTTCATACATTGTGACATTATAGAGAATTTATTTCACTGAGTATTATTAGAGAAATGGCAGTAATGCACTCCTGTCTAGGGAAAGTCTGGAACAGATCAGGTGGGAGTGATAGTGGTTCTCATGCTGAACAGGAGTCAATAAAAACTTGCTATTGCAAAAAGCACAAGCACAATGCCAGCATGTTTAAGTGTATGTACAGACCTACGACGTGAAGAAAACCTAAGACTTAACTAAATATTATGTCTAGTTTTAGGCACTGAACTTCAGGAATGTCACAAACTATCTAGAAAGTCCAAAGGAAACTACAAAATCTGTATTCTAGAAATTCTAGAAAACATGACCTATGAGAAGAAAGATTTGGGAAAAAAAAAAAAAAAAGGCATTATTTAGTGCAGGAAACAAGGTTGACGGCAACATAGCAATAGTCTATGTACAGCTGAAAAGTCGGTGCACTAAGGGTACTGATCAAATCGTTATATGTGCTCACTCCTAGAATCATAGAATGGTTTGGGTTGGAAGGCACCTTGGAGATCATCAAGATTCAACCCCGCTGCCATGGGCAGGGACACCTCCCACTAAAGCAGGTTGCTCAAAGCCCCATCAAACCTGGCCTTGAACACTTCCAGGGATGGGGCATCCACGACTTCCCTGGGCAACCTGTTCCAGTGTCTCACCGCCCTCA